>OU896717.1:41696494-42090814 GCA_918026855.4 Phaedon cochleariae | reverse complement strand
AATTCCTGAAAATTGCAAAAATTCCTGAAAATTGAAAAAATTGCAAAAATTCCTGAAAATTGCAAAAATTGCAAAAATTGCAAAAGTTGCAAAAATTGCAAAAATTGCAAAAATTCCTGAAAATTGAAAAAATTGCAAAAATTCCTGAAAATTGCAAAAATCGAAAAAATCGCAAAAATTCCTGAAAATTGCAAAAATTCCTGAAAATTGCAAAAAATTGCAAGAATTCCTGAAAATTGCAAAAATTCCTGAAAATTGAAAAAAAATGCAAAAATTCCTGAAAATTGCAAAAATTGCAAAAATTCCTGAAAATTGCAAAAATTGCAATAATTCCTGAAAATTGCAAAAATCGAAAAAATCGCAAAAATTCCTGAAGATTGCAAAATTTGCGAAAATTCCTGAAAATTGAAAAAATTGCAAAAATTCCTGAAAATTGCAAAAATTGCAAAAATTCCTGAAAATTGCAAAAATTGCAAAAATTCCTGAATATTGCAAAAATTGCCAAAATTCCTGAAAAATGAAAACATTGAAAAAATTCCTGAAAATTGCAAAAATTGCAAAAATTCCTGAAAATTGCAAAAATCGCAAAAATTCCTGAAAATTGCAAAATTTGCAAAAATTCCTGAAAATTGCAAAAATTTGAAAAAATTCCTGAAAATTGAAAAAATTCCTGAAAATTGAAAAAAGTGCCAAAATTCCTGAAAATTGCAAAAATTGCAAAAATTCCTGAAAATTGAAAAAATTGCAAAAATTCCTGAAAATTGCAAAAATCGCGAAAATTCCTGAAAAATGAAAAAATTGCAAAAATTCCTGAAAATTGCAAAAATTCCTGAAAATTGAAAAAATTGCAAAAATTCCTGAAAATTGCAAAAATTGCAAAAATTGCAAAAATTGCAAAAATTGCAAAAATTCCTGGAAATTGAAAAAATTGCAAAAATTCCTGAAAATTGCAAAAATCGAAAAAATCGCAAAAATTCCTGAAAATTGCAAAATTTGCAAAAATTCCTGAAAATTGAAAAAATTGAAAAAATTCCTGAAAATTGCAAAAATTCCTGAAAATTGCAAAAATTCCTGAAAATTGCAAAAATTGCAAAAATTCCTGAAAATTGAAAAAAATGCAAAAATTCCTGAAAATTGCAAAAATTGCAAAAATTCCTGAAAATTGCAAAAATTGCAAAATTTCCTGAAAATTGCAAAAATTGCAAAAACTCCTGAAAATTGAAAAAATTGAAAAAATTCCTAAAAATTGCAAAAATCGCGAAAATTCCTGAAAAATGAAAAAATTGCAAAAATTCCTGAAAATTGCAAAAATTGCAAAAATTCCTGAAAATTGCAAAAATCGCAAAAATTCCTGAAAATTGCAAAATTTGCAAAAATTCCTGAAAATTGCAACAATTGCAAAAATTCCTGAAAATTGAAAAAATTGCAAAAATTCCTGAAAATTGCAAAAATCGCGAAAATTCCTGAAAAATGAAAAACTGCGAAAATTCCTGAAAATTGCAAAAATTCCTGGAAATTGAAAAAATTGCAAGAATTCCTGAAAATTGCAAAAATTGCAAAAATTCCTGAAAATTGCAAAAATTGCAAAAATTCCTGAAAATTGCAAAAATCGACAAAATCGCAAAAATTCCTGAAAATTGCAAAATTTGCAAAAATTCCTGAAAATTGCAAAAATCGAAAAAATTCCTGGAAATTGCAAAAATTGCAAAAATTCCTGAAAATTGCAAAAATTGCAAAAATTCCTGAAAATTGCAAAAATTGCAAAAATTGCAAAAATTGCAAAAATTCCTGAAAATTGCAAAAATTGAAAAAATTCCTGAAAATTGCAAAAATCGACAAAATCGCAAAAATTCCTGAAAATTGCAAAATTTGCAAAATTTCCTGAAAATTGCATAAATCGAAAAAATTCTTGAAAATTGCAAAAATTGCAAAAATTCCTGAAAATTGCAAAAATTGCAAAATTTCCTGAAAATTGAAAAAATTGCAAAAATTCCTGAAAATTGAGAAAATTGCAAAAATTCCTGAAAATTGCAAAAATTCCTGAAAATTTCAAAAATTGCAAAAATTCCTGGAAATTGCAAAAATTGCAGAAATTCCTGAAAATTGCAGAAATTGCAAAAATTCCTGGAAATTGAAAAAATTGCAAAAATTCCTGAAAATTGAAAAAATTGCAAAAATTCCTGGAAATTGCAAAAATCGCAAAAATCGCAAAAATTCCTGAAAATTGCAAAAAAAGCAAAAATTCGAAAATTGCAAAACTTAATGAGAATTGCAAGAATTGCAAAAATTTCTGAAAATTGCAAAAATCGCAAAAATGCCTGGAAATTGCAAAAATTCCTGAAAATTGCAAAAATTCCTGAAAATTGCAAAAATCGCAAAAATTCCTGAAAATCGAAAAAATTGCAAAAATTTCTGAAAATTGCAAAAATTCCTGAAAATTGCAAAAATTGCAAAAATTCCTGAAATTTGCAAGAATCGAAAAAATCGCAAAAATTCCTGAAAATTGCAAAATTTGCAAAAATTCCTGAAAATTGCGAAAATCGAAAAAATTCCTGAAAATTGCAAAAATTGCAAAAATTCCTGAAAATTGCAAATATTGCAAAAATTCCTGAAAATTGAAAAAATTGCAAAAATTCCTGAAAATTGAAAAAATTGCAAAAATTCCTGAAAATTGCAAAAATTGCAGGAATTCCTGAAAATTGCAAAAATTGCAAAATTTCCTGAAAATTGCAAGAATTGCAAAAATTACTGAAAATTGCAAAAATTGCAAAAATTCCTGAAAATTGAAAAAATTGCAAAAATTCCTGAAAATTGCAAAAATTGCAAAAATTCCTGAAAATTGCAAAAATCGCAAAAATTCCTGAAAATTGCAAAATTTGCAAAAATTCCTGAAAATTGCAAAAATTTGAAAAAATTCCTGAAAATTGAAAAAATTGAAAAAATTCCTGAAAATTGAAAAAATTGCAAAAATTCCTGAAAATTGCAAAAATTCCTGAAAATTGCAGAAACTGCAAAAATTCATGAAAATTGAAAAAATTGCAAAAATTCCTGAAAATTGCAAAAATCGCGAAAATTCCTGAAAAATGAAAAAGTTGCAAAAATTGAAAAAATTGCAAAAATTCCTGAAAATTGCAAAAATTGCAAAAATTCCTGAAAATTGCAAAAATTGCAAAAATTCCTGGAAATTGCAAAAATCGACAAAATCGCAAAAATTCCTGAAAATTGCAAAATTTGCAAAAATTCCTGAAAATTGCAAAAATCGAAAAAATTCCTGAAAATTGCAAAAATTGCAAAAATTCCTGAAAATTGCAAAAATTGCAAAATTTCCTGAAAATTGAAAAAATTGCAAAAATTCCTGAAAATTTCAAAAATTGCAAAAATTCCTGGAAATTGCAAAAATTGCAGAAATTCCTGAAAATTGCAGAAATTGCAAAAATTCCTGGAAATTGAAAAAATTGCAAAAATTCCTGAAAATTGAAAAAATTGCAAAAATTCCTGGAAATTGCAAAAATCGCAAAAATCGCAAAAAATTCCTGAAAATTGCAAAAAAAGCAAAAATTCGAAAATTGCAAAAGTTACTGAAAATTGCAAGAATTGCAAAAATTCCTGAAAATTGCAAAAATTGTAAAAATTCCTGAAAATTGCAAAAATCGCAAAAATGCCTGAAAATTGCAAAAATTCCTGAAAATTGCAAAAATTGTAAAAATTCCTGTAAATTGCAAAAATCGCAAAAATTCCTGAAAATCGAAAAAATTGCAAAAATTTCTGAAAATTGCAAAAATTGCAAAAATTCCTGAAAATTGCAAAAATTGCAAAAATTCCTGAAATTTGCAAGAATCGAAAAAATCGCAAAAATTCCTGAAAATTGCAAAATTTGCAAAAATTCCTGAAAATTGCGAAAATCGAAAAAATTCCTGAAAATTGCAAAAATTGCAAATATTGCAAAAATTCCTGAAAATTGAAAAAATTGCAAAAATTCCTGAAAATTGAAAAAATTGCAAAAATTCCTGAAAATTGTTAAAATTGCAGGAATTCCTGAAAATTGCAAAAATTGCAAAAATTTCCTGAAAATTGCAAAAATTGCAAAAATTACTGAAAATTGCAAAAATTGCAAAAATTCCTGAAAATTGAAAAAATTGCGAAAATTCCTGAAAATTGAAAAAATTGCAAAAATTCCTGAAAATTGAAAAAATTGCAAAAATTCCTGAAAATTGCAAAAATTCCTGAAAATTGCAAAAATTGGAAAAATTTCTGAAAATTGCAGAAATTGCAAAAATTACTGAAAATTGCAGAAATTGCAAAAATTCCTGAAAATTGCAAAAATTCCTGAAAATTGCAAAAATTGGAAAAATTTCTGAAAATTGCAGAAATTGCAAAAATTACTGAAAATTGCAGAAATTGCAAAAATTCCTGAAAATTGTAAAAATTGCAAAAATTTGCTTTTGGGTGTATGATAAATTGACATTCATCATACATTGCAAAAATTCCTGAAAATTGGAAAAATTCCTAAAAATTGTAAAATTTCAAAAATTCCTGAAAATTGGAAAAATTTCTGAATGATTCAAAAATTGCAAGAATTGCAAAAATTCCTGAAAATTGCGAAAATTCCTGAAAATTGCAAAAATTCCTGAAAATTGCAAAAATTGGAAAAATTTCTGAAAATTGCAGAAATTGCGAAAATTCCTGAAAATTGCATGAATTCCTGAAAATTGCAACAATTGCAAAAATTGCAAAAATCGCAGAAATGCCTCAAAATCGCATAAATTCCTGAAAATTGCAAAAATTCCTGAAAATTGCAGATATTGCAAAAAATGCAAAAATGCCTGAAAATTGCAAGAATTCCTGAAAATTGCAAAAATTCCTGAAAATTGTAAAAATTGCAGAAATTGCAAAAATTCCTGATAATTGGAAAAATTCCTGAAAATTATAAAAATTTCAAAAATTCCTGAAAATTGGATGAATTTCTGGAAAATGCAAAAATTGCAAAAATTCCGGAAAATTGTGAAGATTCCTAAATTCCTGAATATTGCAAAAATCGCAAAAATGCCTGAAAATTGCAAAAATCGCAAAAATGTCTGAAAATTGCAAAAATTGCAAAAATTCCTGAAAATTGCAAAAATTGCAAAAATTGCAAAAATTGCAAAAATTCCTGAAAATGGCAAAAAAAGCAAAAATTGCAAAAATTCCTGAAAATTGAAATAATTCCTAAAAATTGTAAAAATTTCAAAAATACCTGAAAATTGGAAAAATTCCTGAAAAATGCAAAAATTGCAAGAATTGCAAAAATTCCTGAAAATTGCAGAAATAGCAAAAACTGCAAAATTTCCTGAAAATAAGAAAAATTTCTGAAAATTGCAAAAGCTCCTAAAAATTGCAAAAATCGCTTAAATGTGTATGAAAATTGCAAAAATTGCAAAAATTCCAGAAAATTGCAAAAATTTCTGAAAATTAAAAATTCCTGGAAATTGCAGAAATCGCAAAAATGCCTGAAAATTGTAAAAGTTGCAGAAATTGCAAAAATTCCTGAAAATCGGAAAAATTCCTGAAAATTGCAAAAATCGCGAACTTGTCTGAAAATTGCGAAAATCGCAAAAATTCCTGAAAATTGCAGAAATAGCAAAAATTGCAAAAATTCCTGAAAATAAGAAAAATTTCTGAAAATTGCGAAAATTGCAAAAATGCCTGAAAATTGCAAGAATCGCAAAAATTCATGAAAACTGCAGAAATAGCTAAAACTGCAAAATTTCCTGAAAATAAGAAAAATTTCTGAAAATTGCAAAAGCTCCTAAAAATTGCAAAAATCGCTTAAATGTATGAAAATTGCAAAAATTCCAGAAAATTGCAAAAATTCCTGAAAATTGTAGAAATTCCTGAAAATTGCAAAAATCGCAAAGATGTCTGAAAATTGTGAAAGTTGCAGAAATTGCAAAAATTCCTGAAAATCGGAAAAATTCCTGAAAATTGTAAAAATTCCTGAAAATTGCAAAAATCGCGAATTTGTCTGGAAATTGCAAAAATCGCAAAAATTCCTGAAAATTGCAGAAATAGCAAAAATTGCAAAAATTCCTGAAAATAAGAAAAATTTCTGAAAATTGCGAATATCGCAAAATTTCCTGAAAACTAACAATTGCAAAAATTGCAAAAATTCCTGAAAATTGCAGAAATTGCAAAAATTCCTTATACATTTATTAAAACATCATTAGATATCAAAACTAACGCTTAAAATGGCCTTATACTGTCCCCGTGGCTGAAATTAGGTATAAAAGTAGGACTGAAGAGTCTCTTTACCAAATCCACATAGTACCTGGGAAGCAGTAGAAAATTAGATGAAATATATTGGAAAGGTATTGGTACCTTATTCTAATTATTAAATTCAGATTTCCATAATTTGTTGGGAGCTATGACCGATTTATGATGAAGCATATATGCAGCATCAAGCATTGATAGAAAAGAGAACAATAGGTAGGTTCAAATGAATCCGCTCCATGTCATTCAACGAGAAAGGTCATCAACTTTTGAATGCTTTCAGCCGTTTTTCCTAGTTTTATCGTTGTCCGTAATTCGGGGCAAATGAACCATCAACACGAACTATATTGTCATATCCTCGGCATTGTTTTCTTCATTTTATTACGTGTTTAACTAGCATCGCTTCATTAATCTCTGGAATGTAATGTCTAGAAGTAAAGGAATTCCAATAATAAAGCCACAATTCTAACTGAAAGCACTATAAACTCGGACAGTGCATTCCCAGTCGTGACATAATTCAATAATTCAAAATACATTTACACTCTTATAACTACTAAAAAATCATTCACTGAGGAAATCATGAGATCACTTCGATATCTGAAATTTAAAGTGACCCATTCAATATTTTTTCAGGTTTTACGAAAGATTCTCGAGATATTCAAGGTCAGATGTGAAAATTTGAGTAGTTACATTCCGAATGAATTGATATATATCGATAGCATAGTTCAATAGTGTCACATCTCAAAAATCGTAGTTTTGAAAATTCAGCTTATGATAATTTGAATCCAATTTTGTAGATATTTGCCTCAAGAATATAAAATAATAGCCCTGTCATAGTAGTTTTCTATTTACTTCCTCAAATCAACAAATTAAAAAAAAAACTTTTGGTGAAAAATGATTTTGTTCGTAATTGTTACACCATTGATTTGAATTATATATTCGATAATATGAAGTTCTGTGATCGAAAATCATTATTATCATCAGAGGAGTAAGTTCAATAACTACAATCATTACAAAAACAATGATATAACATAGTAATATAAGTTTGTTTTGATTGATGAAATTGACTATTTTGAGCTATGCAATGTAACAACTCTGAGTCACTGAAAATATTTCACAGTGCAAAACTGTAACAATTCTTGATTATTGTATCGAGTTATTACAGTATATATGGAAATTAAGTTTGCTTCAGTTCAATAGAGTAATCAGCAGTCAGTTCTGAATCTTTCAACTGTTACAGTATAGCACGTGAAAGCTTTCAAAATGTGGAACCAGATAGCGTATACAACTCGAAATGATTATTTTTCGAGTTGTTAGACTATTGAACTCGGGTATCGGATTATGAGTAATAGATTATCAAAAATTGTCAGACTGATCCCACAGACAGTGGTAGTTCGATTGATTGTGGTTCATAAGTGCCTAGAAAAAATAGTCAAAGAGTGCCTATAGTCTAGTGACAGGAAAGATCCTCTACAACTTAACAAAAAAAAGGTTCCTCCTGCCCATTTTCTTAGATTACTTGGAAGTATCAATTGTTTTTATTTCTAACCCGCCTCCCTGTTTCATGTTGCCAAAATTCAATATGGTTGGAGACTGAGAAAGCCCCAAAACTTCAAAATGGTTGTGATTGGGGTTATTGAGTAATCTCAATGGAAGTCTTGAAAAAACCTACATTAAATTTAGAGTCGAATCGAATTTCTATTTTTTTTTCTCAGAAAACTACAGAGGATAAAAAAAATCACACAGAGGATAAAAAAGTTGTTATATCTTCAATGCACACATTCTCGAAATCCTGTATTATAAAGGCATAGGAAAGAAAATTTGGGTACCTTTTACGTTGAACTGAAATGATGGTACCCTTGTTCATTGTTGATGAGAACCGTTTCAGAAAAAAATTATAATAACCAATTCATTCATCATTATTTTCTCATTTGTACCTGTATCGCGTAAGTTACTAAGGTAGGAAATGAATAATAATCTTGCTTTTCTGATCTTGTCATCAGTTCCAGACTTCGATATCAATAGTTCTCTGATTTTTAATTATTTCAGAAGGTAATGGTTGAAGAATGAAATGAAATAATACTCGTTTCTCACATAGTGTATAGGTGAGTTTGATATAATGAATTTTGATGTCTTCAAAGTTGTTCAAGCCTATCTACATACAAATATGTTCGAAACAATGCCCTTTGTTACAGCTCACGTGATTATTTCAAACCATAAAGATATTGTGAAATAAATAACACTTTTACTCCACTCACTCCGTTTTTTGGTGAATATTTCACTTAAGCTGACCAAAATCGATGTAGATTTCTAACAATAAAAAAAACAACACGACTACATCACTAAATAATTCAGAACATTCAGCACAGCAGGACATAGTCACACATAGTCATGAATCCTTTACTAATCTATCAAACACACAAAAACTACCCTTCAGAATTGCCAAACCCATAAAAATACTCACCCAAACACAAGGATCACCCTTCTCCCTCGATTCTAATCCTTAGTTAAAAACAAGTCAATAAAATCTAGTAAACTCTGCCTGCAAAGAGCTGAACGTCAACTAAGGAAGAGGAAGAATCTGAAGTCTGAAATACGCATGCTGTTTTGAATGTTTGCGCCTGAACGACGAACAGAGTGGACGGTGTCGTATTCCTGCAAACAGATCTTTCAGCAGGAACATTCAGCGGAACTATGTCCCCATTCATTATGGAATATTCGCCGACCGGCAACAGGACCGAATTAAGGGGTCTATACAGTAACTTATTGTTAGAATACGATATCGTTACCTTTACGATACATTGACCAACGACATTTTGAACGATAAATTCTAGAAGCTTATACAGTATCGATGTCCTTAGAGAAAAATCTGGGGACATGCTAATAAATGGATTTGGTAAATATTGGTAACAGTAAGTTGATGTTCTGTTGAATTTGTTGATGTTATTTTTGTCAAATAATATGGTCAGTACTTCGTCTTCCAGAAAACAGAATTCTTGTTTTTTGTGATGAAAATTGCATCAGCTGTCTGAGGGAACTTCACAACAAAATTATCGACAATAATATCATCAACCCCATGAAGTGATCGACACATTGGCTTGATATGAACTGTTGAGTCTGTCTGAACCCACAGCAGGTTTCAGATGAGTTCATGTGAAGCAGTAAGAACTGAAAAAATGAAAATTCAATGCAGATAATTATGGAGAAAAAGATCTTCGAATCCCTAGCAGAGCAGATGTTTCATGTATAAGTGAGAAATACTGCGTTTCAATTAACAGGATCTGGTCCTAGGGTGGCGAATGAAGTAACAAAGCCCACATAGAACACACATGGACTGAAGGACCTCTCGTAAAGTCGATGACCTATTGGTATGTATCCATGCATACATGCCAACGAAGTATATACTATACTACTATAAGAAAAATTCTCTATCTTTTTCATCTCACTCTTATGATAGGTGTGGTCTTGTATTTCAATCTGCTGGCAACATGAATCCTGATATTTCAGTACATTAATCTTGTGCTGCATCTTATTTTGCTCAATCTCAAAGGTAAATCTGACGAATTAGAACATCTGGAAATCCCAAATGGATTGCTCATATCCCTGAGTATTCTGAGTTGCTGTCTATATGTTGCTGTCTGAAATGTTATTGATGATATTACATGATATAGAAATGTAATGTATCAATGCAATCACTAGAAACAATAAAGAGTCTATCATCTGCGTGCTATATCTTCTAGTACTAGCTCTACTAATGCCCAGTTATTTATTTTTCAATAATCAGGTATCAAATTATCTTGATTCATAATAATTAGGTTGATGAGACCCTGATCCACTATGGTCAAGCACTCGATCATTTAAAATGGGATAAAAATGGTCAATCACCTTCCAAATAACATCGAAGAAATATCATGTGATAAAACGTTCCGTACTAAAGTGAAAGCACTACTCGTCCAAACTCCACTGTATAGCCTGGATGAATATTTTTCTATGGAATTTCGATTTTCTGTATAGGTATATTTCTTTCAATTTGAAATTAACTTATATATTTTCAACTAGCTGAAGACATAGCTCTATACGAGCTTTCGAATGTTGTTTGTTATTTATCGTACTATTGTCATATTTTGTGTTATTTATTTTCATGTAATTTAACAAGCTTTGTCAACAAGTGTGTATGTACTTATGACAATGAAGCATATTTTGTATTGAATTGATGTGAATTCGTTGTAAGAGAGAGAGGAGGCAGCAGAATTGAATATGGTGGGAGCGTAAATAATATTCCTTTGGATTCCTGCCACCGCAGGAATCACAAATCGGCTAGTACGAACCTGCCCAACTGATCTACGCCCGACGTACAAGACATCAGGCATGCGTCCACGTGATTCTGACAAAATCAGGAATACTCCTGCGGAATGTTTCAACGACTAAAGGACCCCATTCACGTCCAATCCGTATGGATACAATTTTTCCACGATTAACGATCATTTTTAACTCATAAAGCGCCGTGGTGAATTGTAGTGAACTAATCCAACCGAGATCCAGTTGTCTAGATCTAGTAGTTTTTACTCTCGACAAACGAGAGTAAAAACTATAAAGTTTCATTACTTATCGTTTTACGTTTGTGAACAGGTTTTGTTCTTCAAAGGAAGAAAGGAATGCTCGGAGTCATATCCCTTCCTTTGAAAAAAATCCACTAAACTTTGAGCAATATGGACTTCTATCAAAGAGTATTCGTTTTCTTGAAAGATTCGACGACTATAATTTTTCTTTTATGTAGAATTCTTCTCGAGATACTAGGTTCGAAACAGCAGATAAGTCAGGAAGTTGTCAATACAGGTTGGCGTATCCCACCTTTTTGACGTATATGTTACTAACTAGTTACCATTTAAGATTCCTAAATTTCATATAGGGGCCTAGCTGTGCTAATTCTCATCTCTTCCCTAAAACTTCAATGTACTCACGTCCTAAAAATCAACAACAGAGTATAGTTGGGTTTTCAGAGCTGAAAATATATTGTGAATCAGTCTTCAAGCAGGATGAATGTCAAAAAATCATTCAAATGTAAGCTTGAATTTCATTTCCACTGGAGTCGTTTTATCACACCAACGGGGCCACACTGTATATACCGCTATTTATTACTATTATCGAGATTCAATACCGAACATTCTAATGTCTGAATTCATAATACATGAAAATTTCACAAATGAAAATAAGAAAAAACTTACGAAGAAGGCAGCAGAACGCTGTCATTGGATACCTTGGTTTGGGGAACCGAAAACATGTTGGAATTCAAGACCACCACAACACAAGCACGCGTATTTCCTCGAAAAAAAAAACTGAAATTGTATCAGAGACATAACAAGTTAACTTCTGCAGCCTATAACAATATTCAGTGTCCACAAAGTACAGAATATCTTTGCTAGGTACATCACCATTAGCAGTTCATTTAAGAATATGCCTTGTGATTCTGTGTGGAGAGCTACATTCACCTCAATCTACATGGAACATGCATACGTTGATGCTCTTATATTCCATCCAGCTCTTCGCTGCTCGATTGGTAATACCTTCCATGTCTTATAGACACTTCCGTGGACAGTATTCGTAAGAAATCATGGGTTTTCATCACCAGAAATATCAGCCAGATGAACTCGACATACACCAACTAATCGTCATTCTCGAGACCTGACGAACAATTCTCTATGAAAACTCGTTTTTTCATGCAACATCGAATCTTTGGAATAGTTCTTTATCTATGTATAAGTATGCCCAAGAACATATAACCATCAAAGAATCAAAAGAGAGAATCTCAACGTGAATGGGAGTCTTTACTGGACGTATGGTCGTTGCCCCTGAAATAAAGCCACCCCTACAGATACGCATGTTCAGGATTGCGTATAGCGTATCGAAATATTTGCCATTCTTGAGAATTGATTATGTGATTATTATGTATCTATACGTAAAGGGAATGATTTTGACCTGGAAATATACTTCGAGTTCGAGGGTTTTGAATCAATGCAATGCTCTTTACCTGGAACCGTTACTGAAACTGATACTGATACTTTAATTGATTCGACAATGTCCATTTTGTATTTTTGTATTTCACTCGAACTTCACTGAATACAAGGGAAGCACAGAATCTATCCAAGCACTGGGAAATAATACTCAAAGCTCAAGCTCAAAGAACATCTAAGGAAGCTAGACTTGGAGGAGGGCAGCACCTGCACATTCTGCGGGGAACATCCAGGAACACTCTATAACATCCTATTGGAGTGTGATGCTGTACATCACAGAAGATCGAATATTATACTGAGATCATACCAGCTGCCCTTGAAAGAGATACGACAAATAGATCCTCTCGAAATCCTCAAATTCCTAGACGATTTCAAGCTTGATGGGCTGCTATAAACAAGATATAGCAGAAGGAGATGGGGCAGAATAGATCTAATCAGGTCGCATCTGTCACCATGCACACCTACCAATACCAATACCAATAATACAAGGTGATCTATGTGAAGATACAAAAAAAATAGTCTGTCTTCACAAAGTTCGAGAGCAATCCAAGTGGAATTATGACAATAAAGTTTCAA
Organism: Phaedon cochleariae; assembly: GCA_918026855.4. NCBI lineage: Eukaryota > Metazoa > Arthropoda > Insecta > Coleoptera > Chrysomelidae > Phaedon > Phaedon cochleariae. The sequence goes on along the minus strand of OU896717.1, from coordinate 42,077,981 downwards.
ACTTGAACCAGCTATGAAACGTCAAGGAACAATATTTGGTCCGTCAGTGCCAATGTTCTAGAATGTCATTCGACAAGTTTCATGACAAGAATAACAGAGGGTTAGCTAGCTAGAGCTAGAGTTACTAAATGTATTTGACACTGCTGTTTTGACTTTTTGTATATTAGAGTACGGACACAATGACAAGCACTGACAATCAGACATAACCACAAATAAATTGATGAAAAAAGCGGGGACTGAGAGAAAAAGCTGAACCCACAATTTATAAACTGAGCAATTATCGAAAAGAACCTTATTCTAATTTAAAACCAACAAGAAACGAAAAATTTGCAGGCCTCCTCGCGAACTCAGGTTGTAGGAGCAGGTGAAGTAAATCACTTTTTTAAAAAATCTGGCGCCCGAGATATACGAAACAATTGAGTACCATTAGCTCTATCCGAAGAGTGCCAAAGTTAAGGACTCCTTGACTACAGCTCAATTAGCCTTTCAAAAAGCTCTTCATAACCTTTACAAAACCATTTGGCTCCCTCTTTCATACCCTTACATACCTTCGTCAATATGTACATGACATTTAGGAGCACCCTGTATACTTCTGTAGACCGGACATATCAAATGATCCTCTGCTCTTCTCGTCTCAGATTACCATGCGTCACAGTCTAATATAATCCCATACAAATGAGGGAGTACCGATTAACTAACACAGAAAATGTTAAGTTCAGGGAATATTGAATATATTTCTCAAAACTCAGGTCACATTTGGGTATCTCTTTGACCTTTACTGCTGCTTTAAATTTCTGCCAGACGGGCCAAGTTCAATATTAATCTGTAAGTGTTGAATATTGAACGGAAATTTTGTGCCGTCCCAGGATCTAGATGGATTTCATTCAGACACAGAGCAATTGATGAAGATTTTGTAGTTTGGAAAAAGTTACGTCTACGTACACATATAAAGGAATTTAATGATGTAGAGTTGAAGATACTCTTACTCGATTCACTATTGATATGGCGTATGGAATCAGTAACAAAGGCCTGCACAAAACACGCCATTCAGAACATGAAGTTGTAGAAGTTTCGCCGACATCACGTCACTTTGATTATCTATTGAATATTATGATAACTAGGGTACGTACTCATGGAATACAATTGAATTCTTGGACACAATAAGAACAACTTACCCTGTAATAAAATAAAACATCAAATCGAGTATAAATCTTTCATACTATCCAGACTGAATTTGAATGCAGTAGAAATAGTAAACAACTCCATTCTACTATGTATTGCATTCAACAAAACGAGAAATGACCTTCAAGATAATATAAGCCAAGCAAATTTTCTATCAATGAAATGACATTTGTCTGAGTAAACAAACACTTTTTTTTTTGGTTTCATAATAATATATGTTGGGTGTTTCCTGTTATCCAATAGTGTGTATACCTAATCTAAATGTATGAGTCAGTTCTCTTATGTTCAACAATTAACTTGGAACCTTTCAGACTTTTCTCTTTGGATATATACAGGGTGATCCACGGTGGATGGCCTATTAGAAGTATCTGTAGAAAGAAAAGACAGAACATTCTGAAAATTGAGATCCTTTGATAATTGAACATTCTCTATCCGTTTAAAATATGTTCATCGATACACTGTTGCCACTTCTATCAGAAACAACCAGCAACTTTGTTATTTCTGATGAAACAGGCTGTATTTTATTGCATTTTCAGATTCTTCCTGAAGAGCTGATTTCATCAATATGTCACACTTGGGGTCTAGGAAGAATGATTACAGAGATATAGGGTGTTCAAAATCGAGATTTTTCAATTTTAATATTTTTTTGGTGCGAAACTATTCATTATCGATGAAAACGGCTTACATGTCCCTATTAGAAAAAATACAGGGTGCTTCAAGATTCAGAATTCTGATCACCCTGTATCTATTCGTCATGAAATTTCAATGTTCAAGAACATGAATGATATACATAATTATTGGAAGTTTTGATCAAACATCAGCAACTTCACAATCAGCATGTGATACAAGAACAAAAGGTTATGGCGTCTATATTTCTGTCATTGAAGTAAAAGTGTCGAATGTCTACTTCTGCCAATGGAGTTCATGTAAGACATTTTGGAAACTTCAGTTATCAATCATCCGGAAATGAGATGTGAGAAAGAAAAACTGAATTAAATGATCAGTCAATCTCACTGACATTATTTTATATCTATTTCCGTACTCCTAGATATTTTATTCATGCCCTTTGTCAGCTGTAGTGATTTTTGGCAGTAAACTCACCTTGGATTCACCTTGGCCTTGGAATTAGTTAATATTTGGGTTTCAAATCTGCTTAGTTATACAGACAGACGAATTTTTCATGTTCCTTTAAATCCTCATTTGGACTACCTAGACAATAAAATATTCATATAAACGTCTATTCAGGCAGATGAATGCAGACTTTTTGGTAAGGTTAGAGTTGTTTCATGGTATAATATTCAATGAAATGAATTTGTCGAACATCGTATTCATATAACACTTGCTACAAACGAGAACAATTGCAACTAGTTTTGGAACGCAAAAATATTAATAATAAATAACTGAACAGGTGCAGACTTGAGAATTAAAGTTCTTTTATCTCGTGGAGAGCGCACGAAAGGGTACCCTATAATCTTCGACGAACATCGTGCGAAAAGGAAGTGGAGTTAGGTATTGAGCTTTTTTGAACTTTTGGAGGTTATAATTTCTTGGAAATAGTTCCATGGGCAAAGATTTCCAAAGCTTTGACGGTCAATAGGCGAACAAGGCTTATCCAGTTTGTCTGACTTGTTCTTGCTAGTGAGAGCAGAGAATTCTGAAGGTGAAAGTATCCATTAAAAAGGTGATTGGGTACTGAACCCCATATATGAGAAGAGTATTCTATAGAACACACCGTATACGCGCTTTGTAGATCATGTGAGGCTATTAAGGTGTGAAGTAGATTTTCGCACCGAATGTAAATGTTTTTGTGAAGCAGCTTCCGCGATGGATTGGACATGATTTTTCCATGGAAGAGTATTGCTGCTTGGTGTGAATGGTGGTACCAGACATTGCTATATTATCAGGCATACTGAGTTTTGCATTCTAGGGAAAATAAACGCTCGAGTTTCGATGGCGTTGAATTCAATTAGAATATTGGTTTTCCAAGCTCTAATTTCAGCAATATCTTCATCGACAGCGTTCACCAGCATTCGTCATTCTTAGTTTCCTAGGAAAAAATGGGAATTCTGAAAGAGAACGCAGTATGGAGAGTACTGTCAACTGTCCACCACTCCATGAAGCGATCTGCCTGGAAGAAAACTCAATAAAAGATGGCATAGCTAGAGATTCCCCATGTTTTTCTGATCAAGCTCGCCGTATATGGGTAGGCAAGTGAATCTTCAGTTTCCAGTTGATCTTCTATTATCCTGTATGATCCCTGAGCTTTCCAGATATCTGATAACAGTGCAATAGTCATATAATTGTTGGCATGCTCTTTTTTCTTTTGGGAATTGGATGGAATCTAGCTATTTTTCAGTTGGTATCAATTCTGGTGAACACCTTTTGAGTTGGGCCTACTTAGCGTATATTGGAAGTCAAATCACTTCTATCGCCCCGAGATGGAACCATTGAATGTGAAAAAATCAGATAGATTCATGATTCCTCAAATTCGAGATGCAAATCATTCACGTTTTGAGTATAGATATTCTTTTTATAGTATCTGGCACTATTTCGAACGTAAATCATCATGTACCGATTCAAGCTTATTGCGAATGAAAACATAATCGCGGTTACTCCAATGTTTTCAAAGCATACTACAGACTAATACATTCAAGAAAATGGGTTACAGCTAGACATCAAAACATCCTGTCATGCGGATCATTATTCAAAAAGGAGCAACTGGACAGCGAGGACGTGGTGCAAATTTAATACAGGGTATTTCAGAACAACGTATAATGAATTTCATCAGGTAAACTAAAGCTATCTATACCTATATTATACAGACAAGAATAATTTTTAATCAGAATCGAAAAACTAATTCATTAAAAAATAAATAAATCGATAAAATGACCAATGTTTTGATAAAACATTAGCGTAAGTCGCTTTCTTCTTCATCATCACTTTTTTTGACATGGATTCGATGGTGGAAGAATCTTCGTTCGAACTTTCCTTGGAAGTGCTCCATCTAAATTCGACCTTATTTGGTTTCTTGTTTCAGAATCGTTGCTATCGATCGCACTGTTGCTTCTCTGATCTTCGTTCCGCGTCCTTGCAACCTTCTGCTCATAGAAGAGGATGTATGCTTCTCCATTCACAATACATTTAGATGATTTCTGTGAAACAATCGAGTCATTGTACTCGTGTCATAAGTTTGTGATTGGGTGTTTACAATATGCTGTGTAGTGTCCAGACAAAGTTGTTCCACTGTGATTAGATACAGCATAAAGATTATATCCACAAGGGATTTCATTATTTGTTGTATAATTACCCATATCCAAATCTTCTAGAGGAAAATCAATGGTGATGTTTATTTTCCCATGAAATTTCTCCGATTGCGAGAAACGTTTTGAATGGATCACTAGAATATTAGGGAATTTATGTATCAACAAAGACTTCGTGAAATTCCTTCTTCCCTGAGGTTGAGAATCATGAAGTTTGAAAACACCCTGTACACAAAATTGCACAGTTAGCCGCGAGAAGTCTACGGTAGTGGAGAATCTTTCAGCAAAAATGAGTATCACGTGACCATTCTCAATGTGGCATTATTTTCCATACATGTTGAGTGTTTCGAATGTTTATTGGTTACGAAACAATCATTGTTAAAGACCTTGTATAACTGAAATTTCATCAAACACAAAACATGAATGACCTATGTGCAAATCTGTTCAATATTTGGATGCCCATTCTAGAGGGTTTTAACTCTTGCTTGATAATGAGTCATGAATATAAGGCCGAAACTCATAACTGAATAGTACAGGTGAAAATATGATGGGGTTCAGATGAATCATTCTCCTGAGTCCCTGTTTCACGGAGATATTCGTCTTCAGAAGTAGACATCGAAATGAAGATTTCATTCGATAAAAAATGACTTCATACAATGAGAGGATCGGATTATTTTTGTTTCAAAAAGATTCTCTTTCGTATGAACAACAGCTCTGAGAAAAATAAGTGCATCCTTCAATAAAGAGAGTATTGAATATGTACTTCAAACCATATTCTCTTACAATCTCACACATACTTATTAAAAAAAATGGGGATAAATATTGTCAAGAAGTATAAATGCCTATGAATTAACATCACTCAAACTCGTTCATTTCAAGAACTTTTATCAGGAATTAATTTTTCCAAATTTAAACATCCAGTTCGGTGTAGTTTTGATCAGAATTTGTAAGAACCGCTTACCGTGCGATAATACCTAGGTAAGCAATATCGAAAGGTAATGGCCATTCCAAGTGCGGAAAATTGCGAATCTAGTAGGTATCGATTTCAAATAAATATAAATAAAACCCGAATCGATAAGGCAGGGGCATTATTAGTTCAATCGTTATTCGATTCATCACTTATTATTATATTAAAATCAGTACATAACACTCATTCATCGATTGCTGACTCCCAAAGTCTCCTCGACTTTGGTGCTGCTGCCCATAATATAATGTAAGTACTTTGTTGTACTTTTGAAGAACTATTTTCTTCATTTGGGGATGAATATGCTTGGGTGGTAAAATGATAAGCAAGTAGCAAAGTTAATGACCTATAGAAGGGCCAACATCTGAGTTGCGACATGTGGTGAAGGCGCCGTTTGTTCTCAATAATGCCATATAACCTACAATATATTCAAATTCATATTGTTATTTCCACGTGTACCTTTCAATCCAATGAGTTTTGGTATTACACTATTACTACTCGTACTGAACTTTCTTTTCACAGAAAGCAATCCAGCGCATATCCCAAGAATCAGATCTGGTTCCCAAAAACGATGAATCTTCATGAGAAGAATATTATCCCGAAATGGCTCATATGCCCTAAATTTTCGTATACGACTATGCCTATTAGCTTCCACTGAACAAATCCGAGTTGCATAATGAAGGGTCGGAATACTTCTACTCGAATCATCTATGCAAATACATCGAATAAATGTATCAACTTATGATAATATCTGTCTATAAAACCAACCGTAGCTTCTTCACACATCAGACAACGTTAACGTTACTTCTCCGATCCGTTGCTCTCCAATTATCATCCAATAACAGTTGCACAGTGCAGTGTCGAAATGTTTTTCCTAGCAGCCTCCATATCTTCAACCAACATCCTTCTGATACTAGCGATAGTAGCTTTACCTTTGCTGTGTATCGAGATATACTACCGAAACAAGCAAAAGCCACACAAGCTAACCAAAGATGGACTCCGACAAGCACCTACACCCAGGAAACTACCCATACTCGGACATCTCCACCTTCTGGGAGGCTATGAGGTACCCTATCAAGCCTTCAGTGCCCTAGGAGAGAAGTTTGGCAACGTGGTGAACCTGCAGCTAGGTAACGTCAAGTGTGTAGTGCTCAATGGACAAGCAAACATCAGAGAAGCTTTGGTCACCAAGGGACATCATTTCGATTCCAGGCCAAACTTCCAACGATATCAGCAGCTCTTCTCAGGAAATAAAGAGAACTGTAAGTAGAAATTGAAAAACATCATTATTGTACTATTAGATACCTACTGTCAGTTACCTCTCCTGACCAAACTCAGTACAAAGGAGGAAGTACTTTGATCTTTATTGACTTAGATTAGCCTAGTATCTGAGATTCAAATATGTCTAACTTCAGAATCATTTGAAGGTCTATCTAGACCACCCTTGTCATGAGACTCGCAGTTTTCATTTCTTCAACGTTTCTGGAAAGCCTTGACTTGTCTCCCCCAAGCGTTGAAGTGTCCTAGTAACAAAGATATGTACTGTTGTACCCTCCTCATCCATCCATCCTCAACAGAATTGAGCCCCCTTAAAAAGTGAAATCAACAATGGTCCGAACAAGACAATGCTGAACTGGTCACTACCAATACAGCGGTATTATTTCAAACTATGTTATGTTCATTTTTGTTTCAGCATTGGCATTTTGCGATTGGTCAGACATCCAGAAAGCTAGGAGGGACATGCTGAAGACCCACACCTTCCCAAGGGCATTCACCAACAAGTACACGACATTAGAGTACCTCATATCCAGCAGAACCGAGGCTATGATCGCCCAAATCGAACCCAACCAAACCACAGAGCTCAAACCACTCATCCTAGCTCACTGTGCTAACGTTTTCCTCAGTCATTTCTGCACCAGAAGCTTCGAATCGAACGACAAGGGTTTCATCGAGATGATTGAAAACTTTGACGAAATCTTCTACGAAGTGAACCAGGGCCATGCTGCTGATTTTCTCCCGTTCCTGATGCCCCTTCACAAGAAGAACCTCCAACGTATGAGCAAACTGACGCATGAAATCAGAGATTTCGTCGAGAAAGAAGTGATTGGGGACCGATTTGAAAGCTTCGATGTGGAAAGTGAACCGGAGGACTACGTTGATAGTCTAATTCAGCACGTGAAGTGCGGAAAATCGCCTGATCTTTCCTGGGACTCCGCCATGTTTGCCCTAGAAGACATCATCGGCGGTCACACAGCAGTGGGGAACTTCCTGATGAAGCTTTTCGGGTTCTTGGTTAGCGAACCTGAGGTGCAGAGGAAGATTCAGGAAGAAATCGATGAAGCTGTGGAGAATGGTCGCTTGGTTACTATTGGTGATAGGAATAGCATGCCTTACACTGAAGCTGTCATATTCGAAGCTGTTAGACTCATCGCTTCTCCTATCGTTCCCAGGGTGGCGAACCAAGATAGCTCCATTGATGGTGAGTATCATTTCAAACTACCCATGCTCAGTAACAATAATATTCTCCCTATAATATAACTAAAACTATAACGAACTGAAATCTGAGAATTATAATTTGTTGACATAACTACTGTCATCGGGCATTTGTTTTTGGTTGTATGATGAACTGATATTCATCATACAGGACTTTCAAAGAAATTCTGAATTGAGGAAACCTAATCACGAATCTGCGATTGAAGTCTAGAAAAATAACAAGTTTCCATCGTTCAAGTTTGTACCCCTTGATTTGGTGGAAGTATTGAAAAGGAATGTTATCAGATATATTCATGAACACAAAAAAATGGATATATATATATGGAGAAATACATTGAGAATTCGCATTCTCCATGTGATGAAAATGTTGATTCTTTCTCGGTTTATTCAACAGAAAACAACTACTTTCCTGGCTATATGCCACGACGAATATTTCAAATGACCACAACAAATATTTCCTGAAGCTCTTCGTGAAATAGGTTAGATAGACAGGGTGTGTGAATGTAACAATACTTATGTATCATTCTCTTCTATCCATAACTCTCGTTATATAAATTGTTGTCTTATTGTTTCAGGTTATAGTATCGAGAAGGGGTCAGTGATGTTTCTGAACAACTACGATTTGAGTATGTCCAATGAATTGTGGGACAAGCCACAAGAGTTCTTGCCAGAAAGGTTCATAAAGAATGGTAGAGTGGTGAAACCTGAGTATTTTCTGCCGTTTGGAGGTGGTAGAAGAAGTTGCTTGGGATACAGGATGGTGCAGCTCATCTCTTTTGGCTTCCTGGGTGGTTTGATGCAGAATTTCAGTATCGTTCCCGTAGAAAATGAATCGTACAAAGTTCCCATAGGATCACTGGCTTTGAAAAAAGATACTTTCAAATTTTGTTTCGTGAGGAGATGAATTTATTGGAGGAGATTTTCGGATTTATATTCCAAAAAACATCAAAGAAGAGCTGGTGATATAATTTATTATGTATTTATAATGTATGAATTATTTATTTTCTGAATGTACAGGATATTTATTGTTTTCTGTTTATCGATTTAATCGACAGACTTTGTATATTTTTTTACTATTAAAAAAATTACCTACAAAAACGCTATATTTTTCTTCAATACCATCCACCAAATTTTGAATTGAACAATTTGATGATTCAAGATTTATTAGGAGTCTAACTTATCTAGTTCCTTACTTTTTGATCTACAACAACACGATGTTCATTGGAAACGTTCTCTACTATCATTACTAGCATCATGATAAATTGTATCCACATAAGTATTGTGGGTTGAATCTTTTCAACATTGAACTATTTTGAATTCTCCCCAAATCGTCATTTCAATCTAGGCTGTGGCTGGACACTATTATTCCAGGCAAACTTCCGTCATGTGATAAGGAGCTGAAACAATAAGCAAATAAAAGGAGATTATGTCGCCTTTGCGAATATATAAACGTGCTGCGATTACTCATTTAAGTTAGTGGCAGAGCGTCAATACTTCTTAGAATATTTAGCCCCTCTCTAAAGTTAGTATCCGATGGACCAGTGTAAAACGCAAAAAGTTCATTAGAATACTTGAAGTGCGAGCACCGCATGAGTTTAACACTGATCCATCGGATATTATCTTTCGACGACGGCGAAATATTCACGGAAATATTGACGCTCTGTCACTAACTCAGAGCAATTTGAATCGGGACATTTTTGTCTTTTATTCGCTTCTTGTTTCAACTCGTTATCACATGACGGAAGTATTTCAATAATAGGAACAAATACATCGCTGTGCCGGCTCAGACGGCATGAGGGGTGCAACAGGTAGGTTTCTTAGATCTACCATTCAATTGGTATCGGATGGCATAATTCTTATCTCGTTTCCAAATCGCGAAATCGAGTGCAAATTTCCGCACAGGAAAGTGCAATTCTTTGATAATTTTGCTCAGGATAGTGATTGATGGCACAGGTGCCGTTCGATGAACTACAATGTTTCTACTTATTTCCTTTGAGATATATATCATTTCGTTATCAGATGACGGTAGAAATCTGCAGCCGGCTCACATCTACTATCATTATCATCGTTATTATTGGTACCATCATCATTATCATCATTATCACCATTATCATGCTGTATAGAAAGAATAGGATGTAGTAGTTCTGTTGATCTTGGTAATCAAGAATAACTGAATTGCCGATCCATCAGGATGAAGCTATAGATAGATATCATAACTTTTCGAATAATGTGATGTGAAGCAAAAGTTTTTCTACTCTCTTGGGACATCTCTGGAGCCTTTGAAAAGCAGTAAGTGAATGTATTAAAAAAAATCTCTCCTTCCTAGCCTGGCTAGTTCATGAATAGTGATGAAAAAGTTGGAAAGAATCTAGTTCAAGCTCACATAAATACCAGAAGCAGTTATTCTGTTTGCAGGTCGAAATTTGAATGAACTTCCTAGTACGTTGCGGTGCTATACCATTTCGAATATATTCAGTACATTAACTTTGACACAAATAACGGGTAAATCCGAATAGAAGTTCGTAGTATCGAAAAAAAATATAATTAGCAAGTCAATTTGATCGAAACTGATCGTAGGTAATCAGATCGGGACTAGTATTGAAAATTATGTATATAATACAATCCCTATAATACCGGAAAATGTAGATGATTTTTCGTATAAAGTTGCTGTATGTTTTTTTGTTCTAAGTAAGTCAGCAGTTCCTGTTGGATATCTGTGGAACTGGGAGTTTGATTGTAACTCATTTTCCAATTTTTTTTATGTACACAACACAGTGATAGATGTAGATACATGGTGTTGTAGAATTTCGTACTCCTTGAATGTGGGTCTACATGAATCGGTTCCTTTTAAATTGAATATGAATCGTATAACACGCTTTTGAGCAATGAATACTCTGTCAATGTGTCTGCTACTTCTCCATAGGATATAACAGAATTCATCAGTGCATAGTACCCGTCGAGATGGGATTTTTCGTCAAATATATTTTTCAATTGTAACATTGCATAGAAGTTTAAGCTCAGTTTATCACAGACTGAGCTTACATGCGTTTTCCAGCTGATATTGTTATCGACAAATGTTCCTAAAAATTTGGTAGATTCAGAATCTTCCATAAAACTCAATAAGTACTGTTTCATCGGCATCAATCATCAGCCTGTAATTATGACACCAAGTGACAAACCTAATGGCAATTCAGTTTATTTCATTTTCAAGTTCTACGGTACTGTCTGCTGCCTCCGCGATTGATGTGTCTTCGGCAAATAGTACTAAACATCCCGCATTAATCATCATCATTTATTCATTTCCATTAGACAATTTACATTGTATTGGTACAGTCATTTTGAAAGTAGGTATATACAATAGTAGATAGAGAAGAAGAAGATACTATTTACAGTTCAAAAGTTTTCCGAACCCTAATATATTCAGAAAGACCAAAGCAAATATAATAAATAAACTCAAACAGTGCTTGAAAAAAATTCGTTCATATTGTAAAAACAGTTGTCAATTAAGAATGTTTTCAATTTGATTTTGAAGTTAGTCAATGATTTACTGGCTTTTACATAGTCTGGTAACTTATTGAATACTTTCAAACCCATATGATCAGGTGACTTGTATGATATTCCATTTCTGGAGAATGGTACATGAAAATGATCTCTTTGTCGAGTGCTATAATTATGAAAATGTTCATTTAGTGGAAATGTTTGCTTGTTTTGAAACACATAAATACCTAATTCATATACAAATAGGCATGTCAAAGGCAAAATATTGTATTTGATAAACAATTCTCTACATGATACTCTACGTGAGACTTTTGCAATGCATCTAATAATGCTTTTTTGAGCAATGAAAACATTTGATACATCAGTAGAATTTCCCCAAAAACAGATACCGTACCGCAATCTTGAATCTACTTGTGCATAATACAAATTTAACATCTGATTCATCTCCAGTACATCTCTCAGATTGATGAAAAGAAATTTCAAAGAAGATAACTTAGATGCAATTTTTTTACAATGATCTTTCCAGTTTAGATTCTCATCTAGATTGATGCCTAAGAATCTAATCGAGCTATGAATGCTATACACTGGACTATTATCAATATTAAATACCAAATCATCGACCCTCTTCTGGCTATGATGAATTCTTAAAACTTCTGTTTTTTTGGTGTTGAAAAACAAACTATTATCATTGAAATAATCAGAAACTTTGGTCATCAATTCTGAGCATTTGTTCTCAAGTGCATGGGTTTCTGCTGCCGATATAATGAATGAAAAATCATCTGCATATGCAGTATAATGTGTATCGCCAATGAAATGATCGAGTTGATTAACATAGAGTATAAAAAGCACAGGGCCCAAAATTGAGCCTTGTGGTACCCCCATTTCTAATATCAGATTCCCTGAGTTGAATTGTTGAACTCTATTTTCCGAGAAAGTTTCTAATGAAACGAATTGTTTGCGGTGTTCTAGAAAAGAAGATATCCACGATAAGGATACACCCCTCATGCCATACATTTCCAATTTAGTCAACAGCTTTTTATGATTGACACAGTCAAATGCCCTGCTGAGATCACAGAAAACTGCAGCAGGACATTCGCCTGCATCAACATAATCAACAATCTGCTTATAAAATGAAAACATAGCGGTTGACGTTGACCTTTCCGACTGAAATCCATGCTGTTTACTTGTTAAGATGTTGAATTGATCTAAGAACGATGTGAGTCTATCTAGGAAAGCATACTCAAACACCTTTGAGAAACTATTTGGTACTGTAACAGGCCTATAGTTCCCCAATTGGGTGGGATCATTTTTTTTGAATAAGGGCAACACTTTTCCAGTTTTCATATTCTGGGGAAAACATCCAGTTTCAAATGATTTATTCACTAAATATGTAATAGGTTCAGAAATAATTCGCATAATTCTTTTCAAAAGAAATGCTGGGATGTCATCTTCCCCTGCTGACTTTTTATTTTTCATCTTTATATTAATAATTTTTGAAAGTTCTTCCTCGGACACTGGATTCAGAAACATAGTTTTCACATTAAAGTCATTGAAATATGTGAGATTAACTGATGGAATATCATTCATCAAATCAGTAGGACCTTCAACGAAAAAATTATTAAATTTTGCAGCTACAGTATTGGGGTCGCTTATGACAACACCATCATTTCTAATGAAAATTTCCTTAGGTTTCTTGACATTTGACATATCATTGATGAAAAGTGAAAAGATCAAGGGCCCTAAAACCGACCCTTGTGGCACACCAAGGTCGACATCAAAAAATTCAGATGTATCTGAATAATTATTTTCCTATTTAGGATATATGATATTATCCAAGATGAAAATACTCCTCTCATGTCCAAAACATGGAGTTTTTCCTGTAGTCAAACACTTTAGATAGATCGAAAAAAAGTGCAGGAACATACTTCTCTTCATCCAGCTATAAGTATCCTCTTCCAATGCGTATAGCTACCCAATGTTTTCAAATGCACTTATTCATTATTGTGTGTTCACATCAACGTTAATATCATGTTCCTAGCGTCATTATAGTAGGTAGTTTCTCAGATCGAGAACTGTAACTAGATTCGATATAAGACTCTCTCTGTTCACATATAATGCCATGAACAGAGACCAGAGACAACTATGAGAAAAAATCATCAAGTTCATCAAGTTCAGCAATTCAATGGAACAGAACTCATTATCATTTTTTCATTCTCATCTAAGTAGTTCTCTCAGAAACTGGACACTGCTGCTCTTGAACTCCTCATTCTCATTCAACCTGTCTAGTGTCCAGCTCCTTCTGGGGGGCGTTGTTCAATTGAAACTGATCGAACGTAATCAGAGCGGGACGTTTAAAAAATCATCTATTTTCCTCCAATGCATATAGCTACCCAAAATCACCAAATGAACTCCAGAATTGCTCTGAATCAGTTTTCATTGTGTACATATCATTTTCCTTACTTACTTAATATTTTCACACATCTGGTACTTTGACTGAATTTGATGTATCTACATTTCAATAAAACTGAAATATTGTTCAATTTTTGAATACCTTCGGTACTTTCTCCACTTCATCCTATGAATTGCATCTTGAACAAAATTCTTCACTGTCTTTTTTCTGGGATAAAATGAAACGAATAAATGTAACAAAACAATATACTATAAATATCAAGGAAGCAACGTTGTCATTCACGTTCAATCTACAGCATGAAATAGCAGACTGTAGATCACAGAGAACTCCTGAAGCAGCAGTAGCACCACGAGTATATAGAAAGGCTTCACAGTCTTGGGTCCAAAGTAGTTCTCTATGAAGCTGAACACTCTGCTGCTGTTCAACTCTTCGTTTTCATCCCCCTTAGGCTAGGGCGTTGTTCAATTGATACAGATCGAAGGTAATCAGAGCGGGACTATTGTTTGAAAAATTATCTATTCTCCTTCAACCCAAAGTTACCAAATGAACTCCAGACTTGCTCTGAATCAGATATCATGTTTCTTGCCAACTCAATAGTTTCACAGATCCAGTAGGTACTTTGACTGAATTTATTGTATTTACATTTCAATAGAACTCATAAATTGTTTCATTCACGAATTCTTTCTTTACTCTATCATATGAATTGCATCTCGAGGATGAAATAAAACGAACAAATATAACAAAACAATATATTATAAATACAGAAATAAATAATAAATTGTTCTATAAGAACTACAGGCAACAAAGAGTAATACTTTGTGTAAATGAATACAAAATAGGAATCACACATTTGCTTTTTAGTTTGGTTTCAATACCTTAGTGCTCTAATTTTATACTATAGATACCATTATTATTCTTATTCTCATCCACCATAATCTCTGGCGAACTTTCAAACCCTATATTATCTACACCCTTGATATTCTGCTTGTCATTTCCCCTGAAGTGAGCTTCAATTTCCTCTAGAGTCTTATTCTTAGTTTCTGTCAGTATTGTCTTACAATAAATAGCAGATAATATCGAAGATACCACGAATACTAACAAGGTACCACTGAACTCCAACGAATCGATCATACTATGATAAATTTTGACAGTAACAAAGATCAGAATTTGAGCTATGCATATGACTACACCGGTCATTATAGGTCTCACTTGTACCGGAAACATTTCCCCAACCATTACCCACGGCACTGGTAGCATACCCACCATACTAAAGGCTACATTCAACATTACTCCTACTAAGGGCAAGTATCTGGCTACTTTCTCTTCACCTTGATGGACCTCGTAGTATTTCACGTAGACAGCAGTAATCAACATAGTTACCGCCATTCCTATACTCGACAGAGTACATAGCATCTTCCTGCCCACTCGATTTATCAAGAAAGCCAGAACAACTGACATGGAGAAACGTATGGCCCCCACTATGATCGAAGCAACGTAGTCGTCCACGTTCAAATCAGTCTCCTCGAAGAAATCTACAGCATAAAAGAGCAGACTGTAGATCCCGGAGAACTCCTGAAGCAGGAACAACACGACGAGTATGAGGAAAGGCTTCACGGTCTGGGGCCCGAAGTAGTTCTCTCTGAAGCTAGACACTCTGCTGCTGTTCAACCCCTCGTTTTCATTGAACCTGTCCAGTTCCTTTTGGGCTAGAGCGTTGTTCCTCCTGAACCACAGGAGGACCTTGAATCCTTCCTCAGTCCTGCCTCTTTTGAGCAGGAATGCGGGGCTTTCTGGGACGAACTGGATCATGAGGGCAGAGAAGAAGGCGAAAGATAGGCTGATGTAAGCCACCTTGGACCAGTCTATGAAGTAGCCCATGGTGTAGGTGAAGAGGATTCCGAATGAGGCGCATATGGGGCCGATCGCTTGCATGAAGCCTCTTGATTCCGATGTTGAGATTTCTCCTACGTAGGTGTAGCAAGCTGAAGACATCCCTGGAAAAAAAGGAATTGTTGAAAATGATAATAATATTAATAATTATGATTATTTATTGATCCTTCAGATTACAAAGTAATATTGAACAGGTCAAATAAATCAACGTTCATACATATAACAACACACAGAACATCAGTTAGAAACACAGTCGGTTGCATTGAAAAACTAAGAGATATTGAAAAATCAACCCTGAATGAGAGAATGTTTGAGATCATTCTTGAACTCGTTGAGTTTTTCATTCATAGTTAAACACATGCATAAATGATTGGAAAACTCCATACCCATATAGAAAGGGCACTTTTCATTTAGGCTTGTACATTGGGTGTCTAATGTCTATGTCTATTGCGGGTAGAATGACAATTATTATTATATGAATTTCTTTGAAACTGGTGTACGTTTTTTCTTTTCCTATACATTGCACAGTGAAAAATATAGATCAGGTGAAAGGTGGTCAATTCAATTTTTCGAAATATAGGTCGACAGCTTCCCCTGTATCAAGATTGAAAATTAATCTTATAATTCTTTTTCGAGAGATCAGAATTTTAACAGAATTAGTTGCATCACAGAGAACTGCATACAAACAGTCTTATTCGCATTCACAAAAAGTAAATTTTTTGAGAGCACCAGTTAGTGAAGTTCTTTGAGACTATGTTGAGTTTATTTTGGAGTTCTTCAGAAGTATCAGTGCTAACTGCAATAGTAGTATCATCAGCATACAGTATGACACCATCAGAGTCTGAGTGATATAATAGTAAGTCATTTATAAAGAGCAGAAAGATTAGTGGCCCTGAAATAGATCCTTGAGGAACTCCTAAATCTGTCATGTGAATACCTTGCCATTCTGCAATTTTGCAGTATGATTGGTCAGCAAGTCACACCAGGAACAGCAAAACATGTCATAACTATATGCATGCTAGATTCTATAGTTCGTAAATTTGAATGATTTGGATCAACCCAATAGGCATTGCAGATTACAGACATAAAGCATTGTGAAACTATTTAAAGACTGATATTGGCAAAATATTCTTGTTTCAATAAATTTGTCAATATTGGTAGAATGGTTTCAGCTATATTTCGACGTACCTGTTGCTATACCGGTTATCAATCGACCTGCGTACAACCAGTTGATGTCTTGAGCTAGACCAAGGCAGATCCATCCCAACACGAAGGGCAGACTAGAGATCTGGATGGCTCGCCTCCTGCCTATATACTCAGCTAGAACCCCAGAGAGAATGGAACCGATTGGATTTGTGATGGTTCCTAGAGAAGCTGCAAGAAAATATATGGTTTTACTTGGAATCGAGGCTACGCTGCGATGCATTTTCTCAGATCCCCTATTCCCAGGGAACTGAAAATCTTCAAATACCTTCATGCAAGCAAAATCCAAAACTTAAATGAATTCTAAACTTGAACCAATAATATGAAACTATGAAATGTAATGTAGGTGCTCATGCAAGAAACTAAAAAATTGAACTACTGTACCCATAATTATTGAAAAATTAAATTCCCATTTTCACTGCAAAATAAACCAACAATGAATCACTATCTACCATTTTCGATTCATTTCAAATTATCAAAGTCAATTTGGTATCAATTATATACATACATCTTTCCATACATTGGTGACATTGAAAAACGACTACAATTTTTTATCACATTCTAATCGATTCTCATAAAGGTGTTCTCACATTTGATATTATATTAGGAAACTTGATACTGATTCAAATCATTTTAGTACTACTGGAATAATAACCTGACTATAGATATCGGAAATCGAATTCATGAAAAAAAGTAATTACAAAAAAATGATTTAGTGATTTTATTCAAATTAGCTTTGATATGTATTTCCGGATATTGTGACGATCGAGTTTTATGTCACTGAAAATACTTTACCTATCCAAGAAGTTTCTTCTGCTGTCAAATTTTTGTACTCTGGAGATTCCTTCAACTGTGGAAGGAGTATTGCACTATAACCTTGAGAAATTCCTATCGATATGGATACTGAGTGGGCACAAACTACAGTCAGGGCCTGAAACAAAGAAGGGTTAGGTTATTAACTGCAATTTTGAAAATCGGCTTCAATTATGAATGACTTTGGTACTCTGTGGTTGAACACTCATAAGTCGATTTAAATATTCACCAAAATATCTCGAGAGTTGTCGTTTCGTTATTTATTTTTTCGTTTCTCAACACTGAACTCTTACTAGGGGTTCATGTTCAGTTTACTTTGGTATTATTTTGATGCAGGTATATCCAACTTATCACTCGGATTTTTATCGCGGGTCACTTCAAACTTATCTGTACGTCATCAACATCATCCTCAAATTCAGGGTTAAAAAAATGAGACGTATTTTCTTTCGCCGCTCATTATTTCAGAATGATGAAAGTCATGGTGATAACAAACAAGTTTGAATTAATGATTACTTATTGTGAAATGAAAATCAGACGTACATTCAATGCTATTTTGAATGAGAATACCTACGTCGTTGTTTTTTGTGAAAATAATCCATAATCGTAATCTTTCAAATTATAGCCCATACATATATAAAGTATCCTACTAGTTGGTTGAGGTGGACACACTTTATAATGTTTACAGGATGGAGACTTCAACTGAAATAAATTCGCTAGCGGAGAGGGGAATATGTTTCCTAAACACATTCGACATACTTCAACGTTTCAATGTATTCACCTATATTTCGCGAGCAATATGGAGGAATAATTCCCTCAAGGGTAGCTGAAACAACCCTCAACATATTTTTCTCAACGCATGGATTTGGAGAGATGGTGGATGCGTACTGATCTAATTTCAGGTTTCACTATACGTTTGAGGATGGCAAAATTCAATTTATCTGCATTGCAACAATTGTTGAAAATGAGTGTTGAACAATTCATAGCAATTTTTGCCAAAACTTATATCTTTTTTTTATCGCTTGGAGCGCACGAAAAGAAATCCCTATAATGTTCAAAGAACATCGTGCGTTCCTAGGGAGGATAGGGACAGGAGGTAGGTATTGGAATTTTTTTTTGACTTCTTGAGATTATATGTTGTTGGGAATACTTCCTCAGGCAATGAATTTCAGAGCCTAGCCGTTCTATGGATGAAGGAGTTTTGATAAAGTGCTGTTCGACATCTTCCGAGGTTGACAATGAAAATATGTGCTGACTGGGCTTGTCTAGTTCGCCTGACTGGTATTGCTAGTGAAGGGATGATAGCAGAGATTTCCGAAGAACATTTCCCGTGGAAGTATCGATAAAAAAGTGAAAGGTCGCCGACCTTTCTACGGTGTTCCATTGATGTCAAAGAGTGAGTGAGTGTGGCGTCACCCACTATGCGAATCGCTCTTCACTATAGATGGAATCTAATAGCGTATTTGTGTTCTTCGACAAGAGTACCGTTCTTATGTAATTGTTTTCGCTCTATCAAATGCTTCTATTTTCCCACCAAAAAGAATACGAGGAAAACAGATGTCTACAAAAAATCATGACTCACCCACTCTGAACACCCTTTACAACAATTTCAAGAATATGAAAGTATATCATAAAGATGTATCTCATTAACATACATTTTTTTATGTTCTGGTTCCCACGAAAAGGGATATCCTGTAATGTTCAGAGAAAATCATGAGAACCAAGGAAAATAAGGTGTTCTTCTTGAACTTCTGGAGGTTATATGCGTCGGGGAGCACCTCCCTTGGCAAAGTGTTCCAGAGCCTCGCTGTTCGTTGGATGAACGAGTCTTTGGAAAGAGACGTTCTGCAGGTCTCCAAAGTGACCATGAGGGGGTGGGAAGTCTCAACTCGACGGGTTAATCTCGCGGAAACTGCCACGAGAGGAACAATTGTTGATATTTCAGAAGAGCATCGTCCACGAAAATATCTATAAAAAAGAGCCTGATCGCCAACTTTTTCACGGTGTTCCAGAGAAGTGAGTGAGTTTGTGAGCGAGGCATCACCCACGAGACGAATTGCCCTTTTTTGGACAGAATCCAACAGTTTCAGAGTATGTTTGGATGCTGCACTCCAAATATGGGAACAGTATTCCAGGACAGGTCGGATCTGTGCCTTATAGATCATAAGCAGCTGACTGGAAGTGAAATAGCTCCTGGCCCGAAACAGAAAACCAAGTTTTTTTGGGGTGCACTTTTAGCAATTGATCTCACGTGATTTTCCCAAGAAGGAAATATCAATCTGGCGGTTTTTACCGTTTAGCCGTTATTCGGAAATATTATTTCAATCTGATCAACTTTGGAAGGATACATCTCCCTTAATATACAGTTTGGGCCACCAGTTTAATCATCAATTTTTCATCAATGTACAGGGTGGGCAAAATTGGGCGTTTTCACCGTCTATCTCAATAACTAGAGAAGTTATCGAAAAACCGATATACATGTTCTCGGTTCGATTTTGGAGAAACCTCGAATGGCACAATCAAAATTTAGATATCTTCATTCGTTTTAGTGATACAGGGGGAAATTGAAAATTTGCCGATTTCGATTTTATTTTCTGACTACTTTACGGTGAGAGGTATCAAAAAATTTCAAACGTATATTCATACAGTATGATGCGTGGAATCCATTGGCATCATCAGAAATTTTATACAGGGTGACGTTGAAAAGATACGGCAGCCAATTATGTTTTTTCTAATGGAACACCCCGTATATTTTGACACAGTTGAATAGTCCCAGGTGTTCTCATTACAAATATATATATAACCCTACCTTTTCCTTCCACAATTTCAGATATATTCGCAAAAATATATTCAGTGTGTCACATTTCTTATGATTACACCCCCGTATCTTCTGTATCTGGACTTTGGACATCTTCTATAAGGCTATATTTTTCAACGCAACCTACTGATTTCCTAATTGAGTAAATTATTGGTCTTATTTCTGTATCTCAAATGTCTTGATAACAATGATATCAAATCGAATAATTGCCCATTTTATTTCTCACCAAATATCCATTTGTCTGGAAATAACATTCCCTATGATATTCATTTTCCACCTTTGGTGAATATATACAGAGTGTCATTTTCAACCTCGATTCTGCCTGTTGATAGCATCATCCAGAAATATCGATGATTCCATAGCTGCTGGCGAGCAGTGTTATCATTGGAGATGATCCCACTTGGTCCATGACTCCATGAGTGTATCATTTGTATCTTTCTGACAGTTGCGAATTTTTGAAGCCTACCTCAATTATTTTTACAGAAGATACGGGGGTGTAACCATAAGAAATGTGACACACTGAATATATTTTTGCGAATATATCTGAAACTGTGGAAGAAAAAGGTAGGGTTATATATATATTTGTAATGAGAACGCCTGGGACTATTCAACTGTGCCAAAATATACGGAGTGTTCCATTAGAAAAAACATAATTGGCTGCCGTATC
This sequence comes from Phaedon cochleariae, assembly GCA_918026855.4. Classification (NCBI taxonomy): domain Eukaryota; kingdom Metazoa; phylum Arthropoda; class Insecta; order Coleoptera; family Chrysomelidae; genus Phaedon; species Phaedon cochleariae. Next base: position 42,056,786 of record OU896717.1, on the reverse strand, counting down.
TTCTCAACGTCACCCTGTATAAAATTTCTGATGATGCCAATGGATTCCACGCATCATACTGTATAATTATACGTTTGAAATTTTTTGATACCTCTCACCGTAAAGTAGTCAGAAAATAAAATCGAAATCGGCAAATTTTCAATTTCCCCCTGTATCTCTAAAACGAATGAAGATATCTAAATTTTGATTGTGCCATTCGAGGTTTCTCCAAAATCGAACCCGGAACATGTATATCGGTTTTTCGATAACTCCTCTAGTTATTGAGATAGACGGTGAAAACGCCCAATTTTGCCCACCCTGTACTATCACCTCCAGGAAGTTCGATACATATTTTTGACTCACCCTGTATAATGTCTACCTATAGCCGAGTTGTCTACGAAGGCCATGCTTGGCCATGCATCGAAACAGTTTATTGTGCGTATATGTCGGCATATCCGGACCCTTGATCTTGACCGAGGCGACTAGACTAGAGAAGGTTATAAACTTGTTGCAAATCTATGGTAGACTGTTTCCTCATTTCATATAAACCTATAATTATTTCAATAATTTTGATGAAAGCGATCGGACAAACTTCATATAGTTTTTTTTTTTTCATGTTCTGGTTTCCACGAAAAGGGATATCCTGTAATGTTCAAAGAACATCGTGAGAACCAAGGGAGATAAGGTAGGAATTGGTGTTCTTCTTAAATTCCTGGAGGTTATATGCCTCGGGGAACACCTTCCTTGGCAATGTGTTCCAGAGTCTTGCTGTTCGTTGGAGGAACGAGTCTTTGGAAAGAGATGTTCTGCACCAAAGTTAACAAGAAGGGGTGCGAAGCCTCAACTCTACGGGTTAATTTCTCGGGGACTGCCAAGGGAGGAACAATAATTGTTGATATTTCAGAAGAGCATCGTCCATGAAAATATCTATGAAATAGAGCCAAATCGACAACTCTTCTACGGTGTTCCAGAGAAGTGAGTGAGTTTGTGAGCGAGGCATCACCCACGAGACGAAGTGCACTTTTTTGGGCAGAATCCAACAGTTTCAGGGTATGTTTGGATGCTGCACTCCAAATATGGGAACAGTATTCCAGGACAGGTCGGAGCTGTGCCTTATAGATCATAAGAAGCTGACTGAAAGTGAAATAGCTCCTGGCCCAAAACAGAAAATCAAGTTCTTGGGATGCACTTTTAGCAATTGATCTCACGTGATTTTCCCAAGAAAGGTTATTACTGATAGTAATAACAAGCATCGAAATGGATGTTTTCAAAGGTATGGTTACTCCTGACAAGCTTATGTTGGGCACAGTGAGATCGGCTTTCCTAGAGAAAAGGCATGCTTGTGTTTTGTTTGCATTGAAATCTACCAATTCTAACTCAAACAAAGCCAAAATTTGAAGAACAATCGTCAACAAATTGTATTTACATTATCCATTGTGTTCGTGGATAGCTTTATATAGGTGAAATGAAGAGACCTCTTTCAGTAAGGACGAAGGAACATAAGTACAATATAAAGAAAAGACACATTGACAAATCGAAACTAGCTGAACATATTCTTACTGAAGATGGTTGTGTCTCAGAAATATATCAAGAGAACTGTAATATTAGATAATGGACCATCACAATCAAAACATGGATGTCCTGAAGTATACCAAAATGCTTCGTAGGAGGTATAGCACCGGCGGTAAAGTAGTCCGCAGGCAGTAAAGGGTCACTTTACGCCCGCAAAACCGGGCAGTAAAGTTGTACTTCACGCCCGGTCGTGCATAAAAATATTTATTGGTCAGAAATTAGGTATTTTCACACGACATATGCATGCCCAACCCTGTAGACTGTTAAACGAACAGTGAGCCTGCAACATGAAGTGTCATTAATTCAAACACACGGTACCGTGGGCGTATGCTCTTACAAGAAAAGCAATCAAAAGAGCGGAAGTAAATTTGATCCAGTTCCTTCTTACCTTCAGTTAAGAAAAATCTTCATCACACCTTGTGAATCGATTGTAAATGAGAAGGTAAAGGTAAACGCGATTCTTCAGGTATATGATTTCGTGTGTAGGTGAACCCAGTGGCGTAACTATCATAAGGTGAATAGACCAGGAGATAGTGACAAGTGACGTTCTCCGATTTAACACTGCATGCTTTTTAAAAGGAAAAGCGCTTTTTTCTACTGCTATAACACAAGATTGCTCTCGATTTACTGTGTTCGATACATCAATGAGGTACTTTGTGTCATCAATTTTATTTCCGTATCTGATATCACAATGACTTCATTGTGTTATTATTTAAAAAAAAACTAATCGCCCATGGAATGTCAAATTTCAAGCAATGACAGCTCTGTTCAATAGATGAGCATTATCACTTGACAGGGAAATAGATGTCTACAAGACTAAGAAGTCGAAAATGCCGCTGTTATCTATTATAGCCGTAGAAAAATTATTGTGAACTTCATTCCCGTAGGAAATCACTATCATTTCGTGCTCGTTAAACAATATACTATTCTCTTTGTGAAGAGTGTTCGCATTTTTCCGTGATTTAACAGTTCATTACTGAAAAAGCTGGAGCAAATTATTTAATTCGATGTATTGAAAATAAAAATGACCTCGGAAAACTTGCAAACAATGTATCATTTTCAAATTCTTTTTGACTAATTCTTCAGACATAATTCTCTAACGCAGCACGTATAGTGTTTCTGGTTGCGTCACATACACTCGTGATTTCAAATGACCCCATAAAAAAGTCCAGAGGGATTAGATCAGGTGATCTTGGTGGCCATACAATGGGGCCTTTCCTACCAATACCTGGGTGATGATCATCTGAAAATTACTGTATAGCAACAGCCTAATGAGCGGGGTGCATCATCATGTTGAAAAGTTATCTCATTTTCTATCAAATTGTCGTTATTTTCTGGAATGTTTTTTTATTTTAGGGAGAATAGAGAATAAGAAACGATCCAACAAAATGATTGCCGAAAATTCAGGCCAAAACATCCAATTTTTGAGGAATAGACAACATTCTGTGAATTGTGTCTATTCACTTCGCCATTCAACATATAAATGTATGTACATTCATCTGACGAACACGTATTGGTGAACAATTTTGGTGTAAAATCATCATAACGCGAATGTCGGTTTGTCAATCAATGTCAAGTACTTATTCCACTGATTTTTTAAAATAATGCACCAGCTCTGAATTGATGTGTTGGATGTGTTGGGTATTCATTATCCAGATTTTTTGGGCTTTTCTCTCCTCGTTTCTATAAAATGAAATATGAGTATTATTTCAATATACATGTAGTGAAGACGAATCAGATGATTTTCCCCAAAATGTCACGGCGTTTAAAAATTCTTCAAAGAGCCTGAAAAAGAAATTCGTCCGACACTTTGTGTTGAAGAAGTTTTGGAGAAGAGATATATAGGAATATAGAAAATAGTAAATTGTTTCATAAGGATCAAAAGTGACACTTTGTTTGACAAGCGAATTTTGCATTTGCGAGGCGGAGCGTTTAGCGAAGCCGAGCGAAAGCAAAATTAAACATGTGAAGTAACCACCAATGCCGTGCCATATGTATGCAATGCAACAAATATTGACAAATAATCCATGTGGTGAGAATATTCTACCTGCATTAACAGCAGGTTAGGTTTTCTAGGATGTTCGAATTGTAGTTTCAATATAAATACAACCACAGAGTGACATATTTGTGTATGGACCAGGTGCTCTAATGGCAAATACCGCGCCAGTGCCAGCTATAGGAATAAGACGTGGAAAATGTTAGGTTAGTGAGCATATCAACAATGATAATAGTGATTATTTATTCCTCTCCATACTACACTGTGTTCGACTTGATAATCAAATGAAGCTAAACAATATCGTTGTTTGAGACAAAAAAACTATTGCTTGCCGAGATTTTTCGAAAACAAGTTATCCATCCCGAGAATAACGAATGAAATACAGATCAAGCAAGTATTTGAATCCTCAAGGCTTCCTTGATCAAAACAAAAATACTCAACTGAGATGTTTATAATTTCAATACTAAACTATAATAAGGTGTATTTATATCCCCAGCATGGGTATGAAATGCCAAATCTGCTGAAATCGGAAACAAATCAGGTATGCGTCTCAACCCAAATAACCAACCGTCACAATGTTGTTTATTCTTGATGACGTCCAGTAGATCCTTTTTAGTTCCTAGAAGCCTAAGTTCAACTTTAGCTCCTAGGAACTAAAATGCAACTTTAGCTCCAAGGAACTAAATATGTTGCCTAGCAACATACCTATTTTTGTGTCAGTAGTAGAAACGTCAATTTAAGAGCTAATTTTGGTATCAAAATGGACGACTTTGGTGTCGGTTGCAGAAAAAATATATTTCTTCTGTGAAGAAACTCATATTTTCGTTTCAAAGAAATGAGGAGAGAAAATCCCAAAAAATCTGACAATGAAGAAGGTAATCCAATTTGAAATCTCAAAGTTGAATTTGGAGGAGGATGAACATATCTAGCTGACTTGACTGTCAAAGATGCTCCTTCCGAATTTGCAAACTGACCGGTTTCGACGAATTCCGGTAGAGGATTCGGTTCTCCAATTATAGGGAGAGTCAAGGTTTCGTTTCGAAAGACCCTGTATAAGATCAGTGTGAAACTACTTCAAAATAATGAAGGAAATTGTGCATTGAAACAATCCATTTACAGAAAAGAAAAAAGTTGCTATGTCACTCGAACTCATAATAACAGTAATTATATTTCTACTCCTTACAATTATAGTGAGGTTTAATTTCCCCATTGGAACTGCTCATCAAAGTCGTCAAAAGATAATTATTGCACATTTTGATACAACATGAAATCTTTTCTGCGAATTATTTTGCGAGGAAACTTTTTACCATCGTACTGTGATTGTGGTTTAATGGTGGGTATCGAAGTAATTATCATGAGAAACTGTAAAGGATTTGCAGTCTCAGATATAGAAAGTAATACAAACAATTAGTGGTATAATCTTATATAATAGTCAATATTGATATTTATGTTTGGACTTTTAAATATTTATAGATATACCCATAATAGTTGTTAATATATCAGTTTGTCTATGGAATTAATAAAAACATTATTACTATTTATATCCGTGCCATATTATACCAGCAAGCTTTCCTGTCAGTACTGTTGCAAAAATTTGGTTAGGTAATAAAGGTACTAGCAACCATTAGATATCTTATAGAATTATACAGGAGGATTCAAAAATACCTAACCACCTTGCTAGGGTAGGTAAAATTATGTAATAATATCTATCAAATATTGTTGCCAAACACTCTGTTCATTAACAATATAAGATTTCATACAATACAGATCACAATAGCTCATTCAGAAGAAAATCTGTGATATGTGATCCACAAATAAGACTATTTCTGATGAGTAGTATAAAATATCACTTTTTTTTTAATCTTTCTCTCGAAAATCTGGAAAGATAAGAGGAAAATTGCAAAACCATTTCGGGGAATATGCTTGAGAATTATGAAAATATGCTTGAAAAAAATCTCAAAAATTTTCCATCAAATTGGGAGTATAAAGAATTTTTCAATATTTTACAGAGGTTTGTTTGTCACCCTGTATAGCCAGAGGTTACCATGTATCTCCATCAGGGGTCTATCTGTCATATATTCAATGGATCAATCTTCAGAATAAAGAAGACCGCATCCGAATAAGTGAAATTATCGCAAAAATATTGAATGTTGAACTTGGAGCAAGAATGTGCTTGATGCGGTTCGATTGATCAGCAGTTCAGATGGATCAGAGAAGCTGAGAGTCGGTGGATCGCCCTGCTCGTTTACTCATTCACTCCTATGGGTTCCTCAAAGAAAAAAACCTGTAGAGGTCAACTATTCTAAGTGCACACTACGATTTGATGTTATGGAAAATTTTGCGAAAAATTAAATATTGGCATCCTAATTAGACGTGAGATTCCCTATAGTGCCTCATCAAATTTCCATCCAATTATGTCCGATTGTTATTTAATAGGCAGGTAATAATTTAATAGTACCCACGAATAACGCAAATTCGATAGCATGCATCTAGTAATTTGCTTATGAGTGGTTCCACGGCCTTGACATTGAACTTCCGTTCATTTTTCATTGGCATAATATATTATTTAGTTGAAAATTTTAATGCTAGTACAACTATCATGTTTTTATTAGTACCTTACTGTAAAATATGCTTATTTGCAGAACGCCTTAGCATGCTTGAATCCAACTTTCCAAAACGCGCGTTTTTAATAAATTTACCACGGTAATAAACGGCAACATCAACAAACCGAGAAAGTCTAAAAATGTCAACATTTCAATGATTGATATGACAGGAGTACCAAGTAACCTCTGAATAAAATATCACTAACAAATGTTTTTATTATTATTTTTATGACAGGGATTGAATGTCAACAAATAATTAATTCTCAGATTTGTCAGTTCATTATAGTTTTGGTTATATTATAGAGAGATGAAAATTGTGTATATAATAAAGAATGTCTGAAAGAATAACTGTACTTAAGGTTACTGTGGAGGGTTTGATATCCGAAATGAATTCATTCGAATAAAGTCATATAACCTGTTTGAGACATAATTCGAATATCATGAACGATTTTTTCCCAGTTCCAAGCTCATCAAGACCAGAGGTTATACAAGTATACATTTCAATTTCCATTTCAATACTGAACATTATTGGTAGCTGATATTTTTATATCATAGAGAATGCCAATGGGCTTATATCACAAAAACATTTTATTTCATAATTCGATAGAACTCACCCAAACTAGCTCACTACCGCAAAAACCGTTTCTTGCTGTGAGCTCCCTACGTTTTAAAAAAAATTATTGAAATCCCCGATTTTTCGGACCTCTGTAAACGAGGCGATGATGTGACGTCAAAACCCTAATACTGAAACAAGACTATTCCAGACAGAGATGAATGATAGATGATTTCTGACAAAGCACCAAGATTAGTGAATCGGCAAGTTGATTTTTGGGACAAAGATAATAAGAACAAGAAGAAGATCAATTCTAACCTACCTATATTAACTTTTTGCAGCTCCATGGAAAACGGAACAACAAAGCAATGTTGCTGCGTTTATGAAATATATTGGATTATTGTGAAATTGTGATTGTTTATATTCCAATGATTCATCCTACAATCGACAACTTGAATATATTATTTGAAGTAGTGGTAGTGGATATCAAAAGATATTTCAATATCGATTTTGATCTCTCGGATATTTTGTTTGGATGATATGGCAACAGTGATAAGTGTCAGTTTTAACTATGACGATATGAGTTTTCAACGTCATAAGAGGGTCCGTTTTCAAAAGGTACTATTATTTATGTCCAAAAATGAAACATTCCAGTTAATTTTTCGATAGAATTATGTGGTCAATCATCAATAGAATAGTTTTGACGTCACATCGCCTCGTTTCCAGAGGTCCGAAAAATCGGGGATTTCAATAGTTTGTTATAAAACGTAGGGAGCTCACAGCAAGAAACGGTTTGCGGTGGTGAGCTAGTTTGGGTGAGTTCTATCGAATTGTGAAAAAAAAATGTTTTGTGATATAAGCCCATTATGAAAGCAAGATGTGTAAGAGATGAAGTTATATTTTCGAAATATTATTTCACATCAAATATTAAAGCCATAGCACGCCATAGTCGCAATTTCGCCAGATCAGTTGGACGAAGAATGGGGAAATAAAAACCTTGTACAATTTAACGCTGGAAAGAATCAATTGGTACCTAGTGCAATACTTTCTCAGAAAATTAGCAGAACAGGTGGAATTAATAATATCGTTGTATACAGTTTCACAAAATTCCATGTATCTAATTAATTTTCACCGCAATGATTTCAATATTTGCCATTTCACATGCGAGTGGATTTGGAAATTCGTGCTGACTTGAACTTGAACTGCACACGATTTCTTATATTAGCAATTATAGTTTTCAAAACGAGAAACTGATATCGAGCTTTCAATACACCTGACTATTTTTAGTGCAAGCTGTAGAAGCTTGGGGCTTTATGTGCGAATAAAACATCTGAAACATGAGAGTAAATGTTCAGTTTCCACCAATCGCGCCATCACATCATACATCAACATGTGACTATGTGACTTTCATTTATACAGGGTGTTTCAAAAGAACCTTATCCCCTTGCTAGGGTAGGTAAAACACTGCAAAATAAGTTGGGTTTACTCAGTGAAAAAATTCCGCAACTGCATCCGTTATCAAGAAACAAGGTGTTGAAAAAATTATTTTTTCACATATTTTTCAAGATTATGTCGAAACTACTGGCAACATTGTGATGTAATTTTGTATGGATGACTTTTTTGAGGTTACATTTTTCAGTCCAAATTTGATGTGAACTTGAACATCATTCAATTTCACGCCAAAAAGGTACTCTTGGTAAAACTCGATACTGTGTTCCGTTTTCGGAATATTTCACAATCATTTATTTATGAATGAAGAAATGCGAAATGCAGCCAGAAGGTATGAATTGTAATATCTCTAATATCTAGGCAGGAAGCAACCAAATCACAAAACTTTTTCAAATATATTTCATATACAGTGAGATTATTAGCAAAAAACCGACAAAAAACGAAAAAAATCAACTTTAACGCTCTGTATCTCTTTTCACAGCAATATTTTATTGAGGCATGTTTGGTCCAATCGCCATATTTTGGTCCAAACAATCCGCCCTTAGCCTATGTCCCAATAGTTATGACTCACCCTGTATAGGAAACCTTCTTCATCAGTCGTTCCTCATCTATAAACTATATACATATACAACCGATCTAGGAATATTGTGCCTTGAAAATATTGATATTAAATAAGTACTCACCATTCGTCCTCCACCGAATTCCCAAAATTTCTTCATATTCTTTGTCATTTTTCTGCAAAAATTGAAAACAAAATTGTAAGATTGTTAGGAATACAAATACGTTAATCAATTGATATACCGATAGATGAAGAATTTGTTAGCGAAAAGCAATACAGTGCCTTTCTTTAATGTCCACCCCCTTCTATTTTTTGAACGGGTCAACTGATCAAATTTAAACTTGGGATAATGAAATTGGAGCCTGATACAAAATGGCGAAACATTTGATAATTGCCTGAATACATCGACGTTCATCTTCATAATTTGAGGAAAGAAGTTGAGTTCAGTTCAGAAGATGCTCGAAATGGTTGCTTTGAACTTCTTGATATAAGAAACAACCTATCTGATATTTCATGCCTAACACTTTCGAACACAGTTATACGTCGATATTTCTACAAATATTTATCATTCTCCCTCGTTGTTCCAATATTGAGGCAGGTCCAGTTTTGTACAGCTGTTGCCTCAAATATCCCCATAAAAAAGTCTGGAGGTGTCAGATCTGGCGAGCGGGCTGGCCATTCCGAAGGACCTCGATGGCCAATCCAACTATTTGGAAAAGCATCATCCAAACAGTATCAAACTTTTCTGGAGTAATGTGGTGGTGCTCCAACTTGTTGGAATACAATATCCACGTTTTCACTTTATATTCTAGGGTTGTGAAGTATACGTCAGGATTCTTGAAATTTGCATCACTCAAGTTCACTCCGAAATATATTATTCATGCATGAATTTCATTATCAAAAGTTTCAGTTTCTTTAGTTGAAAAGTAGAAAAGCCCTGTATAAATAATTGTAGTAGAATCTACATCATTCGTTATTAATCTTCTTCGTGTGTGTTGTTAATCCAAAAACTAGAGTTTCTCACTTTGGTTTATATCATGAAATATCACATAAATACTTTCCACTGAGAATATTTCAGATCTCATCATGAAAGCGATGAAAATCGTTTAAAAATTATGATAATTACTCCTTTTGTGACACTTTCGCCATCATGAAACATGTTTCTGATGTATTTGATTCAATGTGTGCACATTCAGCTGAAAAATATTCAGTCGTCGAGTTTATCGTTTCAGACATTACTAAGGAGAACTGAAACTACCAACTCGTCTTTAAACACCGTTTATTTTAGTTATTGATAGATGGCGACGAATGATGGTAAATTGATAGTAAATTTATCAAGTTTTTCAGTGTTATTGGCGATAGAACAGAAAGGAAATGCTATTTCCATATATTAATGAGTCTCTGTCTACGACAATCAAGGTTTTTTTGGCTGTCGATTATTCATTGTAGAAATTCAACGTAGAAGATCAGCCACTACCTACTTGATAACTCATTGGCAATATTGAACTATTCATTTCTATCCCAACTGGAATTGGTGAGCTCCAATTCAGCGGCATTTTCGAATAACACAGTGGAAAAAGTTGTTCAGTTGACCAATCAGTTCGATTATCAAATTGTACTAAATTGTTATTGTTCACTTGCCGAAAACAACTTCAATCATTATCAGCACAACTAGCAAAATTAGGTCATCATCGCATTATCTCAATCTAATACTGACAGTAATAACTGTTTTATTCTACTAAAGATTTCACACCTAATATTTTCAACTAATTCAAAGCGTGTATTTTGTACTGTTTCCATTTAGCAACTGAACAAATTTCTGGATGTTTTTCCTCCTCGTTGGAGGAAGAAGCATGAAATTATACTGGACATTTTTTGAGACTCGGATTCATTAATATTTGTACCAATTTTAGGTAAATGAAGTTTCTACCAACTTTAGTGAAATGAATTTGTCAAAAACTGAGAAATTGAGCTACTATCGAATTATTAAACTTTTTTGTATAACTGAAGTAAGTTAATAGAGTTTTATTCAACCTAGCAAGGTTTTAAAAATGATAATAATAATTATAATAATAATAATATGCATTTATTGAGAGAAGAATAAGCAATACAATTTAGATTAGATTGTATCTGCCAATAGGATGCAAGATTGGATGACTCCATTCTTACTCTTGCACCTAACCAAAATACAAAAGGAAAAAATAATAATGAGAAATAAACTGGGCGTCAATTGAAACGTTAATGGTGAAATTTCGCATCAAGTTTGACTTCTCGTAATTTCTAAAATATTGAACGAATTTTGAATTGCCGCCCAGATTCTGAATGCTTTTTTCATCGTCTTTCGAACCATTGCAGCTTCTTCTAAATTGATCAGGACCCGTGATACAGGGTGAAACAAAGTTTCGTGCATTTTGAAAAAAATTTCTCCGCCCCCCCATTTTGTCGGAAGACCACGATGCTCATATTTCATTCGGGCATTTCATAAATAGCAACCATACCTAGGGACATTTTCGAGTTTTTGCCAAAAACTACTGTGGTTTCCGAAAAAAAAAATTTTGTATTTTCTTTAAATGGACTAATTTTAGAGGAGTTCCATAAATGGATGCTTCCATGCATTTCAGGAAAGCGTTGGAGCAGATATGTATACCAGATTATTCGAAAACAATCAATAATTTATTACTTCGCAGTCTATGATAAAAGTTTTCTATCTTAGTGAGCAGTAAATCAACACATATCTCATCAACAAAAACAAACAACGATACCTTGTTTCTATAACAACGTATTGTTGAAACAATGTAGGTATGCATAGAGGTTATATCAATTGCCAATTTTCATGAAAATGTCAGTGTAATTCGGGTCCTGAAAAATTTAAAGATGCCTCGTTCACATAAATGGAAAATATCATTAGATAAGATCAATATAGTGATATAAACTATAATTCAGTACAGATAATTATTATTTCAGGTTACGACGATTAGGATATAACCAAACTCATTTAAGTACCATTTGCACTCAGTCATGACAATAAATAGACTGATTCATCCATTTAAAAAAAATGCAAAAAAAAAATTTTTTTCGGAAACCACAGTAGTTTTTGGCAAAACCTCGAAAACGTCCCGAGGTATGGATGCTATTCATGAAATGCCTGAATAAAATATGAGCATCGTGGTCTTCCAACAAAATGGGGGGGCGGAGAAATTCTTTTCAAAATGCACGAAACTTTGTTTCACCCTGTATCACGGGTCCTGGTCAATTTAGAAGAAGCTGTAAGGAACGGTTCGAAAGACGATGAAAAAGGCATTCAGAATCTGGGCGGCAATTCAAAATTCGTTCAATATTTTAGAAATTACGAGAAGTCAAACTTGATGCCAAATTTCACTATTAACGTTTCAATTGACGCCCAGTTTAGTTGACGAATCCAAATAGTAGATTCTTATACAAGTTTTTCATTTTATAGCACGCGTTGTTTGGAGTACGACGAACGAAGCGTGCGTAGAATACTATTTGTTCATTTGTTAATAGTATACTTTCAGTAGTTTCTTATATTTCGAGACGAATTTGTAAAAAAATTTAAAGTAGTTATGTCTTCACACGATAATCAATGGAACCTTCATCAGGCACAACTATGAAGTTTTCATTTATGAGAACGATCCGTACTTATTGCATTGCTAGCCTTCAATGAATCTTGAACTTGACAATAACAATTAAGTAATTTCATAGCGATTTCATTCCACATCATCATCATCAATCAATTGTGCAGACAATGTACTCTTAAACTGGATTCCATTAACAAGGAAATAAACGATTTGTCTTCTCGTCTCAAGGAAGAAATTAAACAAATAATGAATGTACAACAAAGAATCCGCTTCCACATCTTGTGCAATATTAATTCCATCTCCGTGAACAATAAGGAATAATTAGGTATACTTTCCGTTATGGCAAACGTCATAGGTTTAATGATTTCTACAGGATTTGTATAGAAACTATGAGGTAAATCGAGAAACATAAATTCAGAACAAAAATAATTCGCACAATAATGCTCACGTAACGAAAGTCATAGTTGGTATTTTATTTCAAAGGCGCGGAAGTATAGATTGAATGAATACAACAACACAAAACTGTGATTATGATGATGATAATAATCACGATGAATATGGTGATCACAGTTTCACAACGAAGTAACGAAATACAATCATGTTTTTCACCATCACTGGGAAAAATTGGTGAAGGTTCATGAACTCTATGTCGCCTATCAAGGATTTGGCAACAATTCTCGGATAGAGATCCAATAACTTGGTAGATTTCAATGCAAACAAAACAGAAGCATGCCTTTTCTCTAGAAGAGCCGATCTCACTGTGCCCAACATGAGCTTGTCAGGAGTAACCAGACATCCATTTCGATGCTTGGTATTACTATCAGCAATAACTTCTCTCGGGAAAATCACGTGAGATCAATTGCTAAAAGTGCATCCCTAGAACTTGTTTTTTTGTTTCGGGCCAGGAGCTATTCCACTTCCAGTCAGCTGCTTATTATCTATAAGGCACAGATCCGACCTGTACTGGAAGACTGTTCCCTTATTTGGAGTGCAGCACCCAAACATACCCTGAAACTGTTGGATTCTGTCCAAAAAAAGGGCAATTCGTCTCGTGGGTGATGCCTCGCTCACAAACTCACTCAGTTCTCTGGAACACCGTAGAAATATCAACAATTGTTTCTTCCTTGGCAGTCCCCACGAGATTAACCCGTCGAGTTGAGGCTTCGCACCCCTTCGTGGTCACTTTGGAGACCTGCAGAACATCTCTTTCCAAAGAATCGTTTATTCAACGAACAGCGAGGCTCTGGAACACATTGTTGAGGGAGATGTTCCCCAAGGCATATAACCTCCAGAAATCCAAGAAGAACACCAATTCCTACCTTATTTCCCTGGTTCTCATGATGTTCTCTAAACATTACAGGATATACCTTTTCGTGAGAACCAGAAAATAAAAAAATCCTATGAATGTTCAATTGGATTGAGATCTGGACGACGCGGAGGTCAGCCTAGTTATCCAAATGTTCCTGAATCAAGAATGAAATTTGACAATAGGAAGATGATGCATGTACTGATGTCCAAGATTGTTCCCATTTATCGACACATTTTGCAATTCATCGTTTATTCAATGTAAATGTTCGGCTTTTATTTGCGCACTGTCACTGTTTGTGAACAGAAAACGTAGGTAACCATTATCAAGATCTCTAAATTATTATAACTTACTGAATTTATTTAACGGATGAAAGAAATCAATGGTTACCTACATACAGTTCATGACGAACTTCTAACAGATAACATTGTTTTGAATACGGATTCAGAACGTGAGATTAAATTGAAAAATTGAATGGCGTTTTATCAATGTTGATCGATTTCATTGTATATCCTTATTTCGATTAAAAAACGATGAAAGATAATTGGATGGCATCAGGAAGATTCAAACATACCTCATATACAGCGTGTCCTACTTTAAACAGCTCCTCCTCTATATCTCATCTATACTATGATCAGTTTTTCAGAGACGAACATCATTCTGGATAGTGTCGTGGTTTCTCATTGAGATATAATGGTGTCGATTTCAAGGAAATCCTATACAGGGTGTATCTAAATAGCACCGAGAAAATTCAAGGGGTGTTTTCTTGTGATATTCTAGCGAATAAAGTTCGTATAAACATATGTCCTAACTTGCTCCGTTATTGAGATACATAATGTTGAAGTTGGAAGTATTTATTGTTTTTATTTATAACCCCCCTGTATAAGCTTTCATTGAGCCAAAATTCAGTATGGATGGAGATGGAGAAATATATTTCCACATAGAGAATGCGAATTCACAATGTATTTCTTTATATGTATACAAGCTGGCCCTTTGAAAACGAAACAGAGGTTCTGTAGGTCGCCAAAACCGTATTATGAACAATTTTAGCCCTGTGGCGTTGCCGCTTCTAACGAAGAGAAGCACCAACTTTGTTATTTCAAATGGAACACCTTGCTTTAAATTGCATTTTTGTTGAAATTGAAAAAAAATGGCTGCTCCAAGATGGCGGACAAGATTTGGTCCGATTCCATTCAAAATTGGTGAGTAGGGTTTTTGAGGTCGGAGATCATGATTTTTTTGTTAAAATTCATAAATTCAAGATGGCGGCTTCCATATAATTTTTTGTTTTTGTATAAATGACGATAACTCCGTTGTTATCAACACAAAACTATTACTGCGACATATCATCTGTGAGAGAAAAAAAAGTTATTTGTGACTAAGTCATAGTGAGCTATGACCTACATTTGAAAAACTAGAGTTGGTGCTGATATCTCAAATTCTAGAAGTGTTGGTATAAATTTCATATTCTTTTCGAAATCACTCTGAAAAACTGCCATGAGAATGTGAAATTCCTATTTGAATATTTTCATAAATAAAGAAGTTACGGAGGACACATGAAAATGATCAAAATCTGTTTTTTGCGTATAAAACAAAAACGAATAGATCTTATCAACATATTTTTTCACATTATAGTTGGCCTTGACAAACTCCACATTTGGTGTCATTTAACCGACCTCGTATCTCTCACCGTTTAAAAGATACCCATGGTGAGCATGGTAAGTGGGACACACTGTATATATATATCCATTTTTTCATGTTCATAATTAATCAGAGAATAATCCTTCTCAATATGAACATTGAAATTAAGAAAATTGCTAATTTGCTTTGTGTCAGAGATAAGAAGAAGTGTCAACTCTGTATTGAATATATAATTAATCTATAATAAGCTCACTTGACAATCGACATAGTATTTTTACATTACCTAGAGATGTAGATAGAAATAACGTTTCTCATGTGTATTTGCTTGACGATAACCTTCAGATACTCGATCTTTTTCGTCTGGAATTGTATTTGATGAATTTGGAACATTTCGAAAAATTTTGGTAAAATCAAGGGCGTCCGCAGAAATAATCTCAGGGAGGGGCAAGTCACAATAAATAATGTACAATATTCACTACATATCAAAAAAACAGTTTTTGCACGACCTATAAGCGATTTTACACCAACAAAAGCGGGAATACAGGATACAGGGTATACAGAGTAGGCACTCTCTAGGCTAAAAAATTTTCCGGGATTTTTCTGGCAATAAATCTACCACTATGTTTGCAGCAGCTTCTTCAATAGTTTTTTCACACATTCCTGCAATATTTATTGAAAAAACTTTGGAAACCACACTTTTTGACGCTTTTTGATGTTCACAAAAAGCAATATGGCTACTCTTCTTTATCGGTAGTCATAATAATCAAATAACTTGATTTTGTGATTATTGTGTTCAGATTTTCATTTTCATATTGACAATAATCGATTTATAAGATTCTTTCAATTAAAATCGTCGAGTCGTGCAAAAAATGGTATATAAACCTCGGAAGTGAGTTCTTGCTTCCCTCAGTGCATTTTAGCACCCTCTGGCTACAAAACCACCTCTGGAACAATCATGCACTTTACTCTCTCGATATATAATCTACTATTATTCTACATAAAAAATGGAATAAAACAAAAGAAAATTAATTGAATTGACACCACATAGGTATTCTGTTTACAGCCAAGATTACAATAAAAAATTGCACGTGATAATAATCTTGTTCAAACAAAAATGGCATTCTCATAGAGACTTGAGCAAATTTATCAATAACTTCGTTGATAAAATTAACTCTATATCTATCTATAAGATGTCGATGAATACTAATTAAACAAAGTCTCAGAAAGTCACTATAATATGCGATAATCAGAATAGGAATTGAATAATGCAAATGTATCTTGTTTAGAAAGTATTTGAGTAAGGACCAGGGGCCAGGGGGAGGGGCGAGCGCCCCCCTTGCCTCCCCCTACGGCCGCCCCTGGATAAAGGAAATTCAAATTTGATATCATAGGGTCATAGTAGTTTTGAGACAACAAATCGAATGCGCTTAAAATAAACATAGCATTTCATTTAAAAAAATAAAGTTGAGGGCTCTATGGGAAAAACTGCAGAACTGGCAACGTTGCAAATATCATTTTTAGGTCCGGCACAACTAATTACCCCCGTATACTGAATTTCATAATTTTATGTCGAGCCGTTGCTGAAATATTCGGCCGTTTCGGTTCTTTTGGGAAACCCTGTATAACATTATGACTATATTATTCTTTTTGGGATTTAGGTATCAGATTGAAGACTACATTCATGAAAACCAACGTTTTGTCAATTCATTTTGACATCTTCATGCATAACACTGCAAGATAAAAGGGTTGTTAAAATTCATAAATTGAAATATATACATCTGATACACAATCTTCTCTCTTTGGTTCGTATTATTCCTTTTTTCAGAAACAACTACTGAACATGGTTGATTGACTACCACTGTATCACACTCAAAAAATAAGAGAGTTTTTCTTGTTAAACGAACGATGATGAACCGTAACAGCTTCCTATTTTGCCAGATGTACAGGGTGATCAGTTAAGGGTAGCAAGCGGCCATATCTCATCAGATATTGGTCGTATAGATTTGAGAAAAAAAAATCATGATGAAAGTCGCCAAGAGAAATTGCTGGAAATTATTTTTGAGTTTATCAAACCTCCGCTAGTAAAAGTATATCGATGATATCATTTTCATATTGAATGACCATATCCCTACATTTTTTGTCTGAAACGTTTTGTTCTATCTATCAAAATGGAGCGGTGGGGGAAGTTCAATTGTTTTTTAAACAAACCAAGATTTCTCCCGTTTATTCCGACCGATTTTAGCAAACTTAGGCTCATATAAAAGAGCATAATTAGCCCTACGACACGCTCATTTGGTTTTGAATTTTTGAATCTTGCTGTCGCCGCTAGATAACGTTAACTGAAATGTTAGCAAATTTTAGAGTTTTTTTTCAAAAAAAACAAATTTAATGGTATATTGATTTCTATATGTTTTGAAAGAGGATAAATTTCTCTATAATGTTATCAAAATAATTTATCATCTACCTTTTTTTGAACCGTTGATATTGACCAAAATATAATTTTATTACATTGAAAAATGGAAATTTGTCTCATTGATTTGTTATTCTACATGGTTGCCGAAGAAATAGTGTACGCAACAGGTCCAAGAACAGTTTTTTTGGACTCGGCCTAGAATTTTTCTAATCGTCCTAAAAAACAGTATTTCCGGACTTGTTACGTGTATTACTTGTTTGAAATGAATATTTTTACTCCAATATTGTTTTTCAGTATCTCTAATTTTTTGGAATTAATTCCATAATCGATTTACAATTCCACAATTTCGATTGAAATAAATATTCTCTTAAGGTTTCTGAGATCCCAAGTTTCGAATCTTCAACACTCTGAAAATTATATAAAATTAGAAACAATGTTGATTAAATCATCGTGATTAATAATGATCGTTGAACAATTGACTCCATTGTTATTGAATCTTTTTTTTTCTATGATATGAGGACCTACAAATTTCCTGATAACAGTGATTTCTATTCAGTTTTTCAATAACTACCTACAAGGTTATTCAGAATTAGAGAACATTACCTTCATAGGAGAACGATGCAAATGAGGACAAATGAATATCAGATAAAGAATATTGATAATATTGAAGAGGAATTATGAACATGAAAAAATAAATACATACTTATGAAGAAATACATTGAGAATCCGCATTCTCTATGTGATGAAAATATTAATTCCTCCTTGATACATTCAACAGAAAACAACTACTTTCCTGGCCATATATACCACGACGAACATTGAATTATATCTATTGAACAAATAATTCAATGTTCGTCGTGGCATATATAGCACCAGAAGTAGTTGTTTTCTGTTGAATACATACTGAGAAAGCATAAATATTTTCATCACACAAATAAAGAATGCGAATTCTCAATGTATTTCTTCATATTATATATATCCATTATTTCATGTTCATAATATATGTGAAAATTTTCCTTTTCAACACTTTCATACCCAATCAAGGGATTCAATCTTGAACGATGGAAACTTGTTGGGTTTTCTCACTTTAAAATTTGTTTCCACGTCCTGAATGATATCGAAAATGGCTCTGAAGTGTTCTTCATATCCATCATTGAAGGAGTTTTTCATTATTATTATTATAATTATTCAGTAGGTAGGTGAAGTGAAACGTAGCTAGAGGGAAGTTGAGTGATTTTTCCGAAAATTCGCGAGACACATCAACGTTTTGAGCAATAAGAAGAATATATCCGTCCAGGGATAACTGAAATCAGCCCCAACATGTTTTTTTCTTAATTGCAACCCCATGGCTTGTGACCCCTCATTGGAAAGCTGGTTGAAAGAGGAATCCAGCGTACTGATCAAATTTCAGTTTGCAGTACTTTTGGAGGTCACATAAAATCAAAATCAGTTTTTACTGATAGTGATATAAGATATTTTCACCAGTTTGCAATAACACTGTGTATAAAAACAGAATTTATTTTTGCTGTTTTATAAAAATACTGGCATACAATAGCAGATAGCAGATGTGGCAAAAACTAGATATGAATTGTTCAACACACCACTTCGAGCAATTGTTGCGTTGAAAATAAATCAGATTCATTCATCTTTCCCCCAGATTTTCGAAGAGGATTGGTTGAATTTGAAAAAACATGTTGAGGGTGGTTTCAGCTACTCCTGAAGGGATATTCTCCCGATATTGCTTGCAAAATCGTTGACGTATGTCAGGAATTTGTAGAAAAAATATGCACCTCCTCCCTAGCGAATTTGTTTCCAGTTAAAGTCTCCACACCTCGATCCACACTGTATATTATTCCATATTCGATAAGGGATTTTGGATACGAATTCAATAAAATGTTTCGAGGATATTTTCGGAAATTGTTTTGTTTGATAGTTGATGCATGAATTGAAAATATTATACAATATCATATTTTTATTCTGAAATTTAGTTTTCAGAGTAAATGTTTACAAGAAGTGACGTGCGGTAATATTATTGTGATAAATAATACTCACACGAGCTATTCTATAATAACATTTATATTTATATTTATATTTTCCTTATAAAAAAAGAGGTGAACATCCGATACGTACTTTGATAAAACCCATAACATTCGAAAACGAACAAAGTCAATCAATAATAACCTCCTGATAACTAACCAAACCAGAATCTTTACAAGTGGACACAGTCTAAAAATATATAAACACTCGCTGCAATTCTAAAGTTAGTTCACTACACAAAGACAATACCTATAGATAGATCAGGTATCATCCTCAAATAATCAGCTTAAAAAATCAAGATCGCTCACCTAATTTTTTTTTGTTGACTTAACTAGTATCACAGCTAACTTGAAAAGTAAAATCGCTGAAGGAAGTTTTTTGTACACAAACAATTCTCGCCAATATATATACAGTCACATTCACATCACCGGTATGTACTCTAGGTACAAACAAACGAATATGACAGATCAAGGCATGCTTGATAAATATAAGAGCATGGAGAACTCAAGATTACGACTGCGATTTTACATTTTACCCCCACACAGCCTGGTCGTTTGGTGATTCACTTCTACTGAATGGTTTCGGCAATTGAATATTGGCTAGTTGGAGCATATACGTTATTTTGCATATTTTAAGATACGACAACAATATTTACAAACATTCTAATAGAGCTTTGCTTCCTGGAAACGTTTCGAACGTGAACGAAGTTACATCAGATTGATGAATACACCCCCCCATTACTCATTTAGTGTCACAGTCATATGATTGAATGGTCCTCTAGATTTTTGGGCTTTTCTCCTCGTTACAGGGTGTTTTTTCATTGATTCATCAATGTTATTATATCAACTGAACAGGAAGAAATGATAGTATCATCCCCGATCATAGGAATTTAGCCATATTATTTTCTGGTTGTAAACATCTTTTAGTTTGATTTCAATATGTCTCTGAAGCTTGACATAAATCAACAGAGCCATCCAGCAGCAGGAAAAATCATCATGGAGGATTTCAATAAACACCACTGCTTGGCTCAGATACTCCAACAAAACGGATGAAGCTGGGTGACAAGCCGAAGCTTCCGTCATCACTCGCGGCTTAGAGCAGCTCATCAAAGAACCCACAAGAATTCCAAGTGCCAATAACCAACCAGCCAACATACTTGATCTATTGCTGACCAATAGAGTACCACTGGCAGTTTTGACCATACGCTCATATCCACAACATGCCCATTTTTCATTCAACTGCTGCAGCACCCCCACACACTTGTATGGCATTATGATTCAGGAGACTGGAACAATCTCCGCATGTTTCTTTTCGAGTTTGCTTGGCTCAAAATATGCTTTGATTCTGTGAATCCCCCACAGTGTGCTGCGGAAATATCCAAGATCATTACGCTGAGGAAGGACACAAACGTACCTCATTCTCAGAAAAGAACATCAACTTCAAAACATTGGTTCAACATGAACTGTTCTAGAGCTGTTGCCTTGGTGCAAACAGCCACCCATCGCTGGCGTAAAAACCTTAACCTCGTGACTAGAACAGAAACAATAGATGCATCAAACGAAACCTACAATATCCCAAAGATACATCGAAACTCAAAGATTGTCCAAATGGCTTCCGTTCGGTTTGGTCCTTTCCTAGAGCAAACGGAAATTCTTCCCTCAAGGTACAATCAGACGCAATTGCTTGGTCTCCAAATGAAAGCTCTTGATGCTATGCTACCCATAATTCTCAAAGAGTATGCACCAAAACTGAAACCGATTCCGAATCCTGAACAAAGGAAACAAAAACCTGCTCAACAACTATAGGCCTATTGCCCTGTTTTCAGTTACCTCTAAAGTGAAGGAAAAAGCGATCAACAATGAGCTGATAAAATATCTGGAAAGCTCAGGCATCAATTATGATAGACAATACGGCTTTCGACATCGCAGATCAACTGCAGATTTACTTCCCTGCGTAGTTCAGTACCGTCTGATACCATAGCAATCAATTTCGGCTTTCCACAAGGATCAATTTTGGCATCAACATAGCTCCAACTTCATTTCCTGTTCTGAGTAACTACTTGCCATATCCACAGCTCTGCAGATGATAGTACTTTTCATACTGCATTTCTCATCCAGAGGAATCCCATTTCTTCTCAGGAAACTGAGAACTCTCTACTACGCAGCTGTCAATGAAGATCTTACTGATATTACAGCTTGGAAAACCATAACAACCTTGTTGAATTCAACGTCACAAAAACTCAAGCTTGCAACATTTTTGCTAGGAAGTCGGAACTCAGTATGCCTGATATATCAATGTCTGGTACCATCATTTCCACAAAGCCCACTATAGCTATGCTCGGTATATTTCCATGAGCAAAACTCTTTCATGAGGAAAATCATGTCAGATCCATCGCGAAAGCTGCTTCACAAAAACACGGATTCTTGTTCCGTGCAAAAATCTACTTTGTACCCCAACATCTCATTATGATCTACAAAGCACAGATAAGGCCAATTTCGGAATAATGTTCCCACTTATGGGTTTCGGCACCCAAATATACGCTGATGCTCTTAGATTCTGCTAGTTGGTGATGCCACACTCACTAGTTATTCAGCCTCATTAGAACACCGTAGGAAAGTCGGCGATCTTTTTGGAATTATTTGCCAATGGGAGTATTCCCAAGAACTTCTAACCTCCAATAGCTGAGAAAAAAATTCAAAACCATCTTCCTCTCTGTATCCTCTCTACGTAAGCACGGTGTTCTTCGAACATTATTGGGATTTTCACTCGTGAGCTTCAAGAGATGAAAAAAAAAGATTCTGTTGACACTGTTTCCAGTTTAGCTCAGTGGGTTTTACCAACAGAATACGTTGAAATACTGCAAATAAGGAGAATCTTGATAAGAAAAGATCATTCAATTTACACTGAAATAATCTCATTATATGTCCTCATATTCTGTGTTTTACTCAGATTGTCTCTGATACGACCTATTTCACTTACTTTCCGTTCCTCTTGAAATAGTTATTCAAATACACCAAGGTAGTGAAGAATATCCCCAATTACCCAAGAACAATGATTATAAGGTCCCTAGGTGATGAATTCATTTTTCTACCAAGGGTCTTTCATGAACTACTAGTCGATAAAGACATAGCCACCTCTGTTATAATTAACACGAATGTACTGTTTTGATGCGAGATTTGCTAGAATCTAGTAGGTATTTATCCATATTATGCTGTCATGGTAGTGGCTACTAGATTTTGATTAGCATTGAAAAGAAGTGCTTTCATAGTGACAATAGGTCCATATTCCAATTTCACAGAATCATAATGATTGAAATATACTGCTAGTGGTGGAAAAAATTCAATACACACCTCGGTATATAGTAAATATTGTTATTACCACGGGACCTTTGCATCTTTCATGGGTATTTAACATGTCCTAGCCAATATCATCTAATTGTGCTCGTATGCTGCGGCGTCACCAATCAAATTTGAATTTGCATTCGAATTTGATGATTTCAAACGGTTAGTAAATGCATGGAAATAGTTTTCAAAAATGTTATATCGTGAAAAAAAATGCATACGCCGCCCTTGTGTAGAAAGTCCCAAAATTATTAACGGATCATCTGATAAAGAGAAGGATATTCTTGAACAAATATTTACATGCGCAGTGGTAATTTTAGAAAAATGCAAATTTTCAATGAAATTCAAAATTTGGTTGGTCAAGCCGCTGCAAGCGAACACAAATAGATAATTGTCTAGAACATGTTGAAAATCAATGAAAATTATGACTTGAAAGATGCATGCACACATTGAAAAAACGCTGTCATTGCTGGCCAGTCTATATTATTTTCATTATTCCAGATTTTTTTGGGATATTCCCATCCCGTCTCAATAAAATAAAAATAGGAATACTATTTCGATATACGTGTTTGAGGACAAATCAGACGACTTGTCCCAAAATGTCACAACGTTTAAGGAATTTTCCTATCAGAGAGCCCAAAAGAAAAATTCACTAGCTTGTCAGTGACAATTTGTAATAAAAAAGGTTTGGAGAAGAGAAATGAAGGTATACAGTAAAAATATCAGATGTTCACTTATCTTTGGAAGTTTCGGGAACGAATCTGCTTCCGTTTCCAACATGAAAAATGGATTTTTCTGCATTCAAAATTGATATAAAGAGATTCGACAGTTATCTCATAGTTTGATTATTAATTTTTGAGGAATTTTCAACAATTTTCAGTAAACTCCTGGAATAACACTGAATTGGTTCACTGAAATAATAGTTTTTGAATTGAACTATTATTCCTTGTCGAATAATCATTGTTTTACTCACAAAAAATATCTCTGGAATGAGTTTTCCTATATCCAGGAAGTTTTGTTTGTCAAGTTTATGAACTCTAGATTGTAAAAAAGGCGGAAGTTTGCCCATCTCTAATTAGGCACCTCATTGCCCTCTGATAATAATTATGAATCTGTTTGTCCTGATCAATAATGTATGAGTCTTTCTTGAATAATAAATATAAATCAGGATATTCAGAACGAACTCCAATGATTAGAAATATAAAAATACCGAAAACAATACAATATTCATCGATATTCAATGAATAAAACTATGCCAAATATTATTGCGCAATATTTTGACACATGGAGTAAAACTAATTACTGAATGCATTATTCAGTGATTCAATGGAAAATTTTGACATTATGGACAGAAAATACAGTTTTTTATGAGACTTTATAGTCAAGTCGTGAGAACCAAGGGAAATAAGCTAGGAATTGGTGTTCTTCTTGAATTTCTGGAGGTCTCATGCCTCGGGGAGCACCTCCCTTGGCAATGTGTTCCAGAGCCTAACTGTTCGTTGAATGAACAAGTCTTTGGGAAGAGATATTCTGCAGGTCTCCAAAGTGACCACGAAGGGGTGCGAAACCTCAACTCGACGGGTTAATCTCGCGGGGACTGCCAAGGGAGGAACAATTGTTGATATTTCAGAAGGACATCGTCAATGAAAATATCTATAAAATGGAGCCAGATCGCCGACTTTTCTACAGTGTTCCAGAGAAGTGAGTGAGTTTGTGAGCGAGGCATCACGCACGAGACGAATCGCCCTTTTTTAAACAGAATTCAACAGTTTCAGGGTATGTTTGGGTGCTGCACTGTAAATATGGGAACAGTATTCCGAAACAGGTCGGATATGTCCCTTATAGATCATAAGCAGCTGACTGGAAGTGAAATAGCTCCTGGCCCGAAACAGAAAACCAAGTTTCTGGGATGCACTTTTAGCAATTGATCTCACGTGATTTTCCCAAGGAAGGTTATTGCTGATAGTAATACCAAGCATCGAAATGGATGTCTTCAAAGGTATATGGTTACTCCTGACAAGCTTATGTTGGGCACAGTGAGATCGGCTTTTCTAGAGAAAAGGCATGCTTGTGTTTTGTTTGCATTGAAATCTACCAAGTTATTGGATCCCCATTCGAGAATTGTTGCCAAATCCATATTTATGTTGTCTACATTTCTCCCTCGTTCGTTTCTGATTTGCCTGGCTGCATGGAATTGGAGCCGTGGAAGAGAATGCGGTATGGAGGGTACTATCATCCGCGTAGCTTGTACTGGACATGAAGTTGCTTCCAACAAATCGTGGATATGGAGTAGAAAAAGTGTTGATGCTAGAATTGTCAATCTATCCTTATCTATCATAGAACAGAAGATGTTTCTTCTCATCTTCATATCAACTTGAGGTTTGAAAGTGTGTAATAAACTCATTACTTCATAAATATAATAGATAATTCATTTTCGATGTCGTTTAAACTCAGAGATGCCCACTGGGGAACATTTTTAGAACAGCACAGAACATGGTCACGGCCACAGGATGATTTTCAGAATCTTATGGTCGTGGAATCAATGAAAAACTGTAAATCAGAGTAAGCCATGTAAATTCATTGGGGCTTGACGAGTAAACTCCTGAACAATAACATAAGGTAAGCATCTTTGGTGTGATCCAGTTGCATAAAACAGAATATTTGAGATTCGTAGTAATTTTCTTCATACTTTGACCACTCTACTTTAACCTATCCACTAAGTGGGGCCTCAATGATTATATCAGAAGACGAACCAACCTTTTGTTTAATCTAAGTAGCTCAATAAATCTTTTTTTCATGTAAAGAAAAGGATCAGGTACCTACTTCTGTTTTATAGTTCTTGTAGTGGACGAAATGGATTCAAATTTTTTCGTCTATTTTCAGCTGCTAAAATACCATCTCGAACAATAAGAACGGAAGTATGTCCGGAATGATAGCAGCAAATAGATCGCTATGCCGTTGATTCGGCTCAGACTGAGGGGTAGCACATGTTGGTTTTTGAGATCTACCATTCAATTGGTATCAGATTGCATATAATTCTTAGCTAGTTATCAAATCGTGGAATCAGGAGCAAATTTCAGCACATGAAAGTACAATGTTTCAATCATTCTGCTCAGGATAGTGATTGGCTCGGGTGCCTTTCGATAAACTAAAATGTTTCTACATTTCTTTGGGACATATATCATTTGTTCATCAGATGACTGTTAAAATATCAGCTACTGATAGAACATCCTCTGAATAATCTAGGAATATTCTCAGTATACAGGGTGTTTCGATAAAGTGCACGGGAAAGCCCTGAAAGGGTCAACTAAAATACAAAAAATTATAAAAACTTCAAAATTCTGAGTGATAACTCGGAATTTCAAAATCCTGACATATCTCGGAATGTTATAACTCAGAATATCAAATCCTCAAACTTATAACTCGGGTAGGGTAAGAAGAAGGTATAATTGGCGAATATATCGGTATATTTGAATTCACTAAACCCCATTGCTATATGAGCATGACGAATAAGTTTTATCAAAATCAGATTTCTGAAAAATCAATGAACGATCGATGTCTTCCTGGAAAATTTGGCTCCCTGTATCTCAAAACGAAGTAAGTTAGGCTACAGGTAATATATGTTCATAGGAAACAGAAATATTCCTCTAACAATAAATAAATAACATATTCTACAAATATGAACATATACATGGAAGTACATGCCTATAGAACATTGAAACAATTCATTCTATGATCATTCTTGAATAACATAAAATGGATTATTCTAGGAACGTTCCTAGAATATTTGGATGAAATGTTCTCGGAATATTCTGAAGGAGGTATGTTGTGTACGTTTTCAGAACTTTCATGAAATATTCTTCGAGTTCATCATCGTATCGTACGACAATCTGAAACAGAATCCCCCTGCTGTTTCTGAACCAAAACATACACATAGATGATTATTTGATCACACATATAAAGTGGTGTACGGCGGAATTTGTATTTCAATATGAGATCACAATCAGTTATCTTATAGTGGCTTTTCAACAACAGATTTAATGGAAATGATGACTGATTGATGAACTATTTCAGAAAGATAATTGATGAGATGACCGATATTGATCAGTCTATAATTATTTCAGAAGTTTGTTATTCTAGCTTATATTGAAATCAGCAAGAAATCGGAATACCTAAGGTGTCGATATATACTTGGTTATATCTAATCTCAATCTGATCGCAATGTAAAGCAGTTGAGTGAACTACATTCAGATCTGAGAATTACGTAAGTAGGTACCTATATATTGTATTAAAAATAAAAGATAAAATGTACAAAAATAAGTTCGTATTCATTGTTTCAAATCAAAACAATGTTCATTCAAGGGTTACTTCTTGATAGTCATTCAAGTTTTATATGATGGTGAGTTTATAAACTATGTAACAAGTGTTATAAACGTCCTTTTGTTAACGAGTATTTTAAGCACGAGCGGAGCAGAGCGGAGCGAGTGTTTAATAAACGAGTGTCTAGAAGAGTTTATAAACGCGTTACATACTATGCTCTTTCTACGAACTCCGAAAATTACATCAACATACCTGCTATTTCTGCTAACTAACAAAATAATTCGAGAGAAATGGGAATTGAGAACATAATACATGCAACTGCATGCAACCAGCGAGACACGTATAAGTGATATTAGTTGTAGATGTGTCCAGTCCATTGCTTACTAACCTTTGTTTCACGTTCATAGTCATGCTCAGCGCAGAATGAATAAATCGTTCTCAAAGATGGAAGTTTCATTTTTACACTTCTTGGAGATATGCAAGGACCAAAACATTCGATTACACTTCCATCTACATTTCGCATATATCTTTATTGAAGAATTCTGATACAAACGGAAATTGTTCGAATAATTCTGATACAAACTTCGAAAATGACAGTTGACAGTTCCTACAATTGACAGGCCAGACATGTCCCAAATTATTGAAGCTGCACTAAATGCCATTTTAGTTATGTGAGTAAAAAAACAATATGAGAACCTAAGAGGCTGACGACTGGCTGAACAACTGCGAAATGGAGCAATCAACGTCAATTATAATTCGATAAAACATGAGGAATATCATATGTTATAGCCGTTTTTCTGATTCTGATGGTTCGGATTTCTGTATTATCAGTTACCTATTAGTTTTTCTGGAGATCCACGTTAGACTAGCTGCCTGTTCAAATCTCGCTAACATTGAACCAAATATACTAGAATGTGTCTCGTATCTCGTATGGTTTGGTCGAGAATGTCATTAGTGAAATAACTTCACCTCAACAGCTTCGTATGACTTACAGAACACAGAGTCGACTTCTTTCAGAATACGATCCATCCGTTTGTGATGCCACACTCACGAGTCGGCGACCTTTCACTTTTATGTTGCCCAAAAAATTAACGCACCACCAAGAAGTATCCAGAAGTTTGGGATACTTTTTCGTCAAATCTCTTTGTTCGATTTACACTTTTTTTATACACTTTATGATCCCGAAAAATTTGAAAATATCGAATACATCAATTTTCTATATCTATTCTTTCTATAGGTACGCACGTTGTTCCACGAATATAATAAGGATTCCCTTTGTTGCGCTTCAAGAGATGAAGAAAAACACTCGCCAAAATATCGCCAAACCAGTATCATTCGTGGTATTACATGTAAAACTAACGATAATAATGTAGTATAATCAGACTTGAATCATTGAATTCGTGACATTTATGAGATATTTTTGAAATTACTGACAGAACTTTTTTAAGATGAATATGTTTTGGTAGATTCTCACATATATTACAGAAATGCCTTCTACCGACTGTTTCCAAACAAGTACATAGGGAAATTTATCTTCACCTAGGATATAATCACAGGTTGATTTAAAAGAGTTATGGAATGATTTCAAAAAACTGAAGTTCCATATCTGTTCCAGATTCTTCTCGAGATAATATTATTCTCACGAATAATACAAAATGTCCTCTATTCGACCGAGTCAAAATATAAGATCAAAGTCCAGTCAAACCATCTGAATTCACTAACGTTTTCCATCATTATCCTAGATTAGTTTTGGTAAATTTAACTTATACTAGTGCGAAATTATCTGCAATCGCTATTTTTAATGTCACTCAAAATATAACAATAACTTGAATTTAAGTGTTGCGGAATGAGTTCACTTGAAAAAAAATAATCGCTTCTTTTATGTCAGCTTCCGGCCATATGGCGGCTTTTCTTCAATTTGAAATAGTGTTATTCCAATTTGCAGTGGCAGATCTTCATTTGTAGAGGGGCTTTGAGGGTCCTATACATCAGGGTATGTCACAACGAGCTTACACTATGTCTCTGGATAGTATGGATGGAACACTAGCCACAACTGCGCAGGAGGAAGCCAACATTTTTGTCCATTTATCTGCTGGAAATTCCACTCTGGATTCATCGAGAAAACAACCTCCAAACATGAGGCCAATCGACAGTCATATGCCCGAGATCACCTTTCGCCAACGTACTATAAGGAAGATTTTATTGGGTCTCAACACCAACAAAGCTTGTGGCTCCGACGGAATCCCACCGATTGTTCTCAAGAAATGTGCTCCCAAACTAACACCAGTTCTCTGCAAGTTGTTCAACTACTCTTACAAATTGGGGTTATTCTCGTCCAACTGGAAAATTGCAAGAATACAACCAGTTCCTTAAAAAGGCAAAAAGACCCTACCTAGCAACTACAGACCGATCGCACTGCTATCTATCATTTCAAAGATCATGGAGGAAGCTATCAACATCGTGCTCATGAAATACCTGGAAGATTCAGGTATTATCAACGATAGGCAATATGGCTTCCGTCATCAGAGATCAACTGGTGACCTGCTCGCCTACGTCTCACATATATGACAGCTATCTATTGAAAAATGTGGTGAAACCTTAGCCGTGGCACTAGATATCTCCAAGGCATTCGATCGAGTCTGGCACTTCAGACTCCTCGCCAAGCTTCCATCTCATGGCTTGCTTCCCCAGCTATGTTATCTGCTAGCTAGTTTTCTCTCAAACAGGTCTCTCCATGTAGTGGTCGACGGAGTTTCATCTGACTCTCTTATCATAAATGCTGGTGTTCCGCAAGGATCAATTCTAGCACCAACTTTATATCTACTCCATATCAACAATTTGTTGGAAGCAACTTCATGTTCAGTACACAGCTTCGCGTATGATAGTACCCTCCATACCGACATCTCTTCCAGGCCTCCAATACCAGCCAGGCAAATCAGAAACGAACGAGGAAGAAATGTTAACAACATGAATATGGACTTGGCAACAATTCTCGAATCGGGATCCAATAACTTCGTAGATTTAAGTGCTAACAAAACACAAGCATGCCTTTTCTATAGAAAAGCCGACCTCACTGTGCCCAACATAAGCTTGTCAGGAGACCCATAGCTTTGAAGACATCCATTTCGATGCTTGGTATTACTATCAATAATAACGTGAGACCAATCGTTAAAAGTGCATCCCAAAAACTTGGTTTTCTATCCGACCTGTCCTGGGATACTGTTCCCATATTTGGAGTGCAGCACTCAAACATACCCTGAAACTGTTGGATTCTGTCCAAAAAAGGGCAATTCGTCTCGTGGGTGATGCCTCGCTCACAAACTCACCCACTTCTCTGGAACACCGTAGAAAAGTTGGTGATCTGGTTCTATATCATAGATATTTCCATGGACGATGCTCTTTTGAAATATCAACAATTGTTCCTTCCTTGGCAGTCCCCGAGAGACTAACCCGTCGAGTTGAGGCTTCGCATCCCTTCGTGGTCACTTAGGAGACCTGCAGAACATCTCTTTCCAAAGACTCGTTCATCCAACGAACAGCGAGGCTCTGGAACACACTGCCAAGGGAGGTGTTTCCCGTGGCATATAACCTCCAAAAATTCAAGAAGAACACCAATTCCTACCTTATTTTCCTTGGTTCTCACGATGTTCTTTGAACATTACAGGATATTCCTTTTCGTGGGAATCAGAACTTAAAAGACAATTTCTGAATCTTGAACCACCCTGAGCAATCATGGATATGATAATTTTGCGAATAATGCTGATGCACATTATCATAGAAGCCGTATTTGGTTCCGGTTTCACCACTATATATAGTGTGTCTTACTGCCGATGAATACACCCTTGTTTACTCCCTATTATGGATGGCCATTGGCCACTCAATGACCAAATGGGATTATCTTCAAAGATATACGCTGCTCGCCTAATACCAATTTCGAAAGGTTACTGGTCGATTTTGCACTCTAGATATACAAATATATTATTCAACAGACTAATTATGATTTAGTAGTAGTAGTATATTTACTTCGTAGGCATGTATGTCTACATACCAACTGGCCATTGACCTTACGAGAGGTCCTTCAGCCCATGTGTGGTCTGTGTAGGTTTTGTTACTAACTCCATACGCCACTTTAGGAGCAGCACTGTGAAGTGAATTGTACAGAATCATCTCCGGCCGAGGCTAAAACAATTTGAATCTATAGCTCGATTTTCGAAAAGAGAATGTCTGCTCTGCCAGGAATTCGATCTAGCAACCTTCCGATGTTCTGATTACTAGTCGGGCCCCTCAACTGCTACGATATTTTGCCGTCCTAATGATTTATTTTTTTCAAAATCGAAGTATAATACAGTCGTATACCTATTTGCAATTAATTTCATGCACCTTAATAAATTTATTGATTCTAAATAATAAGATAATTTATACATTCTATCCGGATACGAATATTACATTACATTCGAAAAACCAGGAAGTAGGAAGGAATTCAGTACAATGATCGACATATATTGTACAAGATAAACTTACGTTTCATGATTTTTATTAGAGATATTAATATAATACACGTTTCCTTTTCGTGATAATATATTGAAACTGAGGAACAATGGAACAAACTTAAATCCATTGACGATTATTATACCAGGTGACACGGTATCACGCCACCCCTGCAACTTCTGCATTAGTAAACAGATTTCTACTACAAGCGTGCGTGATTCACCCTATACCCTCACGCAATTTAGTTTGGGAAGGGGCATATTCTTGTAGTAGTGCGGTCAAAACATTTGAATAATATTGTAAAAACATATGAGTGGTGAGTAGGTTTCTTTGTAGTATTGCAGTATCTAATAAGTTAAATTGCACTATTTATTGTGAAAATGAGGAAATATTGAAAAATGATAATTGATTGTTATACAGGGTGTTAACAAATAAGTGTCACAACGGAAAACTGTAGATTCCTTATTATAAAATGAACATTTCTTTCTTCTTCAAAATTTTTCTCCGGGCTTCCGTTTTCAAGATACAGGGCGTAAAAAAAAATCAAAAAATGTTCAGTTTAATTGAACACACTTTACAACACTTAATAAACTTGACAATCTGAAAACCAGCATCGAGACCAGCATACTCAAGAACCTGACATTCTATTGAACATATTATTAGACAGTTCTGAGGTGTTTATTTCCAGTGGATTTTTAGACGATTTTTGGCAGGATTTTGTATGTTCTTATTCATAAAGAGTCATTTTTCGCGAAAACTGTTCACTTTAGAGCATTGAGACAAGAGGACGTTTTTTGTGTGACAGATATTGGCGCTTCAGAATCTACTTTGAAAATTACAATCTCTAAAGTGGCATGAATGTTTGGGAGGTTAAACCCTCACAAGGCGTCGAATTCTCTTTCACTGACATGTCCAAGGAAATTGATCAAGAGCCCTAAAAGTAGTCATTACTGATGATGAAGAGTGTATCCTGGTATAGTAGCAAAAAACAGATTTTTTTTTACCCCCTGTATCTTGAAAACGGAAGCCCAGAAAAAAATTTCGAAAGGGAAAGAAATGTTTCTTTTTTCATGAGGAATCTACAGTTTTCCGTTGTGACACTTATTTTTGTTAACACCCTGCATAAATCCCCCTATAGCCTTTAATTGATCTGATGTGGGAAACAATTGTTGTCTTGTCAATGAAAACACAAATCAGTTAGTGTAATTCTCGGAGTGACAGACAGAGCGTTACTGTCATTTTCGATTCAGTGGAATTGCGATGAAAAACTTCCAGCTACAGATGCGACACGGGATTTATTTAATGGTCCAATAGTAAAAACGTGAAAACACCAAATGAAGAAGAAGAATTTTTGGCACATTTCCTAGAGAAGTTTGAAACCTAGAGGCCAAACACAAAACACAGGCATGTTCCAATTACTTCTGTAAGTTTAGAACGGCATTTTTCGGAGTTCAAGTTTCGTTTAGCTGAAATCAGTTATGGAAAATTTGTTGCTATGGCAACCAATGCCATGGTAACAGGTGAACAGAAAACAAAATCCCGTGGTGAGGAAATGCATGGTTGCCAAGTTGTAAACAAAAACCCGATTCTCGTGGTGAGGAAATGCATGGTTGCCAAGTTGTATCGGGTTTAGTTTGGCTGAAATCAGTTATGGAAAAACTATTGCCATGGTAACGAGTAAACAAAAATCATATTTCCGTATATTTGTGTCCCTTGAATTTGGACTTGCAATAAGATTTTGCTGGCACCAAACCTTGACTCAGAGCAAATTCATAACTCTTTCTGATTTCTCGAAAGGGAAAGTTCGCCGAACAAAGACATTTTGAACCGACAGACACTCTTGTGACATTTCTTAATCAATAAATGGAAAAATCAACGCAATCTTTGACCCTCAACTTTAGTTTCATAAAAGTTCTTGCAATAGTATTCAAACAATAACTTGATTCGAATGAATTCCCTCCTTATCAATTCCTTGAAGACTGTTCGTCGTTGATTAATTCCCAAATTACTACTTCTCTGACAATCATATATGGAAATAACGTCAGGAAAAATAGGCTCTGTTATTGAAAAGAGCTAGACAAAATAGCGAGCGACAAAATAGTGCGGAACAAATAGCGCATAAGGAAGGATACTACTTTTTCTAAACAATCTAACCTAACTCGGCTTAAATGAACCTTCTTAGAAAAAAAATATTTGTCAACATCGATCAGATTTGGTAGCAAGGCATCGTTCGTGTGTGTTTGAATACTGCATAAAAAAGGACACTACTCTTTTCAAACAATCTAATCCAACTCGACTTAAATCAACCTTCTTCTTAAAAAACTATTATTTTCCAACATCGTTCAGATAAGGGATCGTTCGTGTATGTTTGAAGACTGTTGCTGAAACAAAATATACGCGTGAAGAAAGGTATGAGTGAATCGAAATGAAGGCAAATGGAAATGTGGGTGGGCCTAACGAGATGTTTTCATCTGTATTAGACAATCAGTACCAGTAGTCTCTCTTCCTATATCCTGCGCGGTACCTCGTAATGAATATTCCATTTTTCCATAACTGATTTCAGCAATACTAAACCCGATACAATTTGGCAACCACGCATTTCCTCACCACGGGAATATGATTTTTGTTTACTCGTTACCATGACGATCGTCGCCATTGCAATAGTATTCCATAACTGATTTCACCTAAACGAAACTTGAGCCCTTCATTTCACTCCAAATTGAGGAGAATACAAGAATAATTATAATTTGTACATGTTTATGTACTATAAGCTCAAGAAGACGGGAGGAGAATTCAATATTCGTGTCCTAACATAATATCTGTACTATCCTGAAGGAAGTATTGTGTAGTCGTCGAAAAAGTATATCACATTTCACGAGTTGTAAAGCAATTACGCACTTGTGAAGTTACTCTCTCCACTTCATACGTAATATGTATTTTACAAGCGTAAAGTGGCACTTTAACGCCCGCAGACTACTTCATATTTTGGCTGGGGCTTGAGTAGGTCGTGAATACCTCTGCTTTTCCATCACTGCAACCACCAATGACTATTTTTTAGTACCAGATGGTAGTTACACCACTGGAGCGGTGGTAATTTGATGACTAAAAAATAAGCAGAACATGAGATTCCGTCGCATTTAGTGGGAGATAATTATCCCAGTTAACTATGTTTTTTTTATCTCATTACCTCGCGAAAATCGGAGATTTTTTGCGAAGTAGGATACTGTGTGCGTATAATTATTATCATAAGTGTATCCGTAATGATTTGAGTGTACATCGCATATCACAAACTCTGTATAATTAAAATTCACAATGATTGTTAATAATATTATAGACAATTGCCTCATTTACCTGCGTTATTTATCCAGTAGACGTGAATGCATATGTAAACACTAGCTGTTGGTCTATCATCGTTGGTGTTCTCAACGATGTAACCATGGAAAGCAAAGCAAAGTTTGTCAGTTTGCCATATGTACAATAATTGTAGCTGTATAGTTCAGAATGAATAGCTCTGGTTCATGTATATGATAAATGTTTTCTATGCTTCGTGAAGTAGTCTTGCAAAATACCCATCATCTTCTGAATATGTTCTCATCATTTCATCTCTTGTTCTTGACTCAATTCTTTTGCCATACAGCAGTACCACTCGTCCTGACGATTTTTCTTCTCAAATCCCAACACCCTGTATCACGGAAATGTAATAGAAAATTTTTTCATATTTTTGAACGAGCTATCAGATCCTGGAGTCCTGTATAATTTGGACCCGTATGAATAAATATTAATATCATTAGTTTTTCAGAGTCGAACATCATTTTGGACAGTTCCGTAAGTTTATATTGAAAAACAAAAGTTGTAGATCATTTTATGAAATCATATTGGGATTTTTTTAGTAGGAGGACTAACTTCATAATAGTGTGCCTCATGCTTCCGAACCTTTAAATGCAAAAATTCACCTTATTCCGAATTAACAGGATCGTCTCCATTTTTTTTTCATTCTCTGCTGATAAAAATTGTTAATTCGAAATAACTACAATTTAATAATTACATTTTTGACTCGCACTGTATATTGTGATTCAGAAAATACTAGCACATTGTTTCAATCACCTCTATAGCAAAAAAGTTGTCTCATCATTATTCAACAGCATGTTGAACATCAATCTCAGCATACCAAAATCGTCCGAAAATTGCATATACTTTCCGGTTTCCAGTTCACCATAAAAATCTATTTTACATATTATTCTACAACTATAGACAACAAGGAAATATTAATAGTATTAATAATATGTTATGGAGAACTTCACATCCTGCCATTCAGACGGTTTTATGAAAAATGTATAATCAATGCTTGTATAGACTATAGTATATCAAAATTATTCTAGATATTTATAATGCGCCATACGCCAGGATGAGTAAATTGTTCTTTATTTGCATTTTTCTTCACAACACACTAAAAACAAAGATATTTGATTCCTCCTTGGTCGTATTAAAAGCTCCACATATTCATAATAAATTAAATCAATACATTCTTCCAAGGAAAATCAAATATTATGAAAAATCTTCTAGCCACATATTCATAATAAATTAGATCAATGAATTCTTTCAAGGCGAATCAAATATAGGGAAAAATCTTCTAGTCAAACCTATCATCCTCAACACATGATAAATAAATGATATGATAATATATTCATCTCTCTCATCAAAAATAATGAGAATTCTAAATGATTAATTTCAATCAGTGTATCAAAAGAGAAGTTTCCTTTGCTTAAATCACTACCGAAAAACCGAAATAATACACACAAGCAAATACGCCATTCAAAAACAATGTACTTTCGCGCTACCCAAAAATGTTCAAAAATTTTGAAAGGTCTTTTTTTTGTCCGAATAAATTATTCAATTGAATGAATATTTGTTGTCAAATGCAATTAGATATTGTTAATCAAGAAAAAGAGAGTCAAGTGTTTTTACATTAGTACTGCTTTGATAAATACAGTGATTTCTTTAATGTCCCTGGCACAAATTAATGTGATCAAAATGTTAATTTAGTGATATTTTTGGGGATACCCATTCGAAACCAATAAGTAGGTAGAAACTCAATTATTTTCATATATTTAGTACTTATTCAAGTTGTTCTCAGAATATTACTCAGCGAATTCAATCAGCCTCAAGTTATTATGTGCGCATTATCTGTAAGAATGAGATCTGAGGTTCAAACCATAACATTAAATTTTGCACAATTGCTGGCATTGACCTGTATTTTCTGCAACAATATTATAACGTCATTTATATGTTAAGCAGTTCGTCCACCCATGTTTCATTGTATTTCCTTGCTTTAAAAAAGTACTTCATATAACCCACCTTCAATCGGAAATGTATGTATAATTAGTATATTACCATAATCAGTTTGGTAAAGGTGAAATTAGATTATCCAGTCA
Organism: Phaedon cochleariae; assembly: GCA_918026855.4. NCBI lineage: Eukaryota > Metazoa > Arthropoda > Insecta > Coleoptera > Chrysomelidae > Phaedon > Phaedon cochleariae. The sequence goes on along the minus strand of OU896717.1, from coordinate 42,019,501 downwards.
ATATTATCTTAACCACAATGGTCAGCAAGAATATTGAATATCATATTATTATACCTTTTCACACAGGTGCGTACCTTAAATGTGGGTTATGGGATAATTGCTCCCTCGTCCTCAAGTCTGCAGAGACCAAAAAATTGAAGTTCAAACTTCTGAGTAGATAAGTAGAATTATCGAAAATGATTCAAAGCGATGTATATCTAGATTGTTCTGAAATCTTTGAACGCGAATTCAAACTGACAACTTACACAGGATACAAATTATTAGGGACAATCCCAATCACTTTTTCTGATATCCATCCTGTAAAACGGAAGAGACTATAAGTCTAAACCCACTCTAATAATTACTGGTCATCAAGAGCATCGAACAACTACTAGAGTCACATGCTCGTGATTCATCTAATGTTGCCATTGAAAGAATAGTTTTCTCAATTGATGATGATATAAAAAGGATGCATTTGAATAGTCAAACATCCGGTAGAATGGAGCAGATCATTTAAGAGTACTTTCTCGTAACTATAGGACCAAGATACATAGAATATAATCATATTCAAGAAATTCAATAATTTTCATATTACTCGATAATTTGCTATATCCCTGCCACTTGATATCTCCAAGGCATTCGATCGAGTCTGGCACCACGGACTCCTCGCCAAGCTTCCATCTTATGACTTGCCTCCCCAGCTATGTTCTCTGCTAGCTAGTTTTCTCTCAAACAGGTCTCTCCATGTAGTGGTCGACGGAGTTTCATCTGACTCTCTTATCATAAATGTTGATGTTCCGCAAGGATCAATTCTAGCACCAACACTATTTCTACTCCATATCAACGATTTGTTGAAAGCAACTTCATGTCTAGTACACAGCTTCGCGGATGATAGTACCCTCCATACCGCATTCTCTTCCAGGGCTCCAATTCCAGCCAGGCAAATCAGAAACGAACGAGGGAGAAATGTTGACAACATAAATATGGACTTGGCAACAATTCTCGAATGGGGATCCAATAACTTGGTAGATTTCAATGCAAACAAAACACGAGCATGCCTTTTCTCTAGAGAAGCCGATCTCACTGTGCCCAACATAAGATTGTCAGGATTCACCATACCTTTGAAGACATCCATTTCGATGCTTGGGATTACTATCAGCAATAACCTTTCTTGGGAAAATCACGTGAGATCAATTGCTAAAAGTGAATCCCAAAAACTTGGTTGTCTGTTTAGAGCCAGGAGCTATTTCACTTCCAGTCAGCTGCTTATGATCTATGAAGCACAGATCCGACCTGTCCTGGAATACTGTTCCCATATTTGGAGTGCAGCACCCAAACATACCCTGAAACTGTTGGATTCTGTCCAAAAAAGGGTGATGCCTCGCTCACAAACTCACTCAATTCTCTGGGACACCGTAGAAAAGTTGGCAATCCGGCTCTATTTTATAGATATTATCATGGACGATGCTCTTCTGAAATATCAACAATTGTTCCTCCCTTGGCAGTCCTCGCGAGATTAACCCGTCGAGTTGAGGCTTCGCACCCCTTCGTGGTCACTTTCCATCTCTTTCCAAACACTCGTTCATCTAACGAACAACGAGGCTCTGGAACACATTGCCAAGGGAGGTGTTCCCCGAGGCATATAACCTCCAGAAATTTGAGAAGAACAGCAATTCCTACCTTATTTTCCTTGGTTCTCACGATGTTCTCTGAACATTACAGGATATCCTTTTTCGTGGGAACCAGAACATAAAAAAAACTTTAAATGAAGAAATGTATATGCTACTGCTATATTTTTGTAATCTTCCGGCTCACACGGAAGACAATCCTTATTATGTTCGTTGAACATCGTGCGTACCTAATGAAGAGAATAGGAAATTGTCTGAACTTTCGAAATTCTTGAGCTCTTGAGAATACTTGTATGAACAAAGAGTTTGAAACATTTGTCACCTTATGAACCAACGAGTTTGGTAGAGAGTTGTTCGACATATCTCTAAGGATATGTTGACAACTTGTCAAGTTCCACTGAGTTATAGCGCTTGTGTGTTAAACTGAGGAATAATAAGTATGTCTGGCTTCTAATAGATGACCGCCGGTAAGAATTTGAGTACAGAGTATAATACAGGGTGAGTCATGACTAACCAGCCATAGCCTAATGGCAGATAGAGGAAGTCAAGGTGAGTTGATATATATTGGGAAAAATATATTCTGCATATTCCTAACAGAAAAACAGGGCATTATTTGAATTCGGGGCAAACTTTGATGAACGATAGTTTCAGGAACGTCTCGATGTTATCGCCTGAAGTTCACTAGCAACTTACCTCTACTGACACCACACGAATGCCACCTATGGAAGAAAAATTCTAGAGCCGAAAGATGAATATTACCATAGATCTAAATACACACATCATAATATATTACTAACCATACCATCTTACCCCTCGGCTGATGACATGCAGGATATAATTTTGGTACCTGAGTAATAATGATATTCTTTAATACCTTGGTGTATAACTAACTAATTTTTCCATCAATTTCACCTTCTGATGATTGATGGTTCACGATTAAAATCAGTTATACAGTGATATTTAGTTATAGTTATCTTTATTTTTCTCAATTCTATTGGGAGATAATTGTTATTGAACTTAGTTTTGATCGTATCGAAATGTATTCGCAATAACATCAACATATCACACGTAAGAAATAATAGGAAATTCGAATTTACTTGAATATTTCGAAATCTGACATCTGGCAATATCAGGACAGATAGATGATAAGCTGTTGCCCATATGACGAGACTTGATTTTCAAAAATAACATTGAAAGCAATAGATATTGACGTAAATAGTTAGGAAACGCATCATTTCGTGTGAGTTATATAAACAAAATTCGTTTCATTACTAGTTACGTACAATACTTTTCCTAATTTTCACGAAAAATTGATGACAAGGGCTTGAACAACACACTTTGAAAAATGGCGAAGGTTCTGGGGTCATAAATTTCAACTGAATACATGTTTATGTGCCCAATCCACAGATTAACAAACCTTAATCTATCAGGTGGTCACAAAAAAACCGGAAGTTTTTATTTTCCTCGTGGTTTCATCATTTCTCAACCGAATTCGAATTTCTTGGCGTCGTTTCATAGCTAAAGGGCTATAGTATACAGTGAAATATTTGAAAATTTCATAATAAACAAAAACAAAATGGCGGATTCTACCAAAGTATTGTCATTTACAAAAACCGCTGGAGAAAAAGAAAATCAGATTTTTTCCAACCTGTACCAATGTCATCTTAGGCTATTCATTTCTGAAGAGAATGAGTACTCGAACATCGAAATCGAACAAATAGTCCAGTAGATACACTCATTTCTTTGCAATTTGTTATGGAGTGAATGTGCTAATCTCGTATAAACGATTATTATTATTTTGTTTCAGGCTTCATGAAAATTCAATCGAATTTGGATTTCCTAATGCCATTCCAAAGCTGAATAGCTGTGTGTAGATGTCAGTCCATGAAGATTGCGTGAAACCCTGAAAATGTATAAAACTTCATACTAGTTGTAGTCAAAACATAACGAATTTTGAAATGACCTGAATGTGTCTCCCTTATGCTTCAACTACGGAACTGAGCCAGCTCTGTATCGACCGGGCTATGTCTAACTGAAGCAATGAGTAGTGTACCTACCTTCGTCTCAACACAAGATGGCCGCCGCCGGAAGTGACGTCACAACCGTTCCTGTGGTAGAAGGTGTTGGCTGCACGGAAGTGACGTCACAAGATGGCCGCCGCCGGAAGTGACACGTGACAAGTGACAGATGACAAGTGACACGTGGCAAGTGACAGATGACAAGTGACATATGACAAGTGACAGATGACAAGTGACAGATGACAAGTGACAGATGACAAGTGACAGATGACAAGTGACAGATGACAAGTGACAGATGACAAGTGACATATGACAAGTGACAGATGGCATAGAACAAAAAGAGTGACAGGTGGCATGGAACACAAAGAGTGACAGGTGACAGACGACGAGTGACAGATGACAGACAAGTGACAGATGACATGGAACACAAGGAATGACACGTGCAAGTACTCTGAACTTAGCCCCCTAGACTCTGGACTCTGGACCTCATGGGCGTGTCCTAGGACATTCTTCTTCTTATTTTTGAAAGGTGGTGGATGACGTCACAATCCAGTGACTGTGCTTACCAGATTTAGGTTGGTATTACTACAATTGGTAACACTTTGTTTCAAGGTCACCCGATATGCATGTTGCAGGTGGCCGATGAGTCATCCGCATCTCGACTTCGTAGAACAATGCCTCCTTTGTTTGTCATATGTTATCTAGACTTCCTCTAGAACAATGCCACCTTTGTTCTCTCTATGCCACTGTCAGCGTTTCTTGGAATTCCAGCTATTGGGAAATTGCGACGCAATATACGAGAACAATGCCGCCTTTGTTTGCAGGTGTCCGATTACGTAACAACCTCATCCGATTGCATCATCCTTATCTGTGTGAGAACAATGGGGTCCATTGTTCTGACGCAGGTGGCCGATGAGTCATCCAATAATGCTAGCTTGGGGACATCCTGAAAGAGTACCTCTATCTACTTCCTGTCGCCACTGACTGTCAGCGTTTCTGGGAATTTCGTCGAGTCAGCTATTGGGAACTTTGCCTCAAGAACAATACCTCCGTTATTTGCAGGTGGTCGATGACGTCACAACCTCAAGCCCTATATAAGGCGGTCAGAACGTTCGTAGGCGTCATTCCATTCTGAACTTTGACACTGGTCGGTCGATCTGTTCCTTTCTGTTCGGTTGCTCCTGTCTGTTCGGTTGCTCCTGTCTGTTATATTGTGTGTGGGTTGTGCCAGCTGAAAGGTGAGTTCTTTATTTATTACGTTTCAAGGCCATGTGGTCGACCCTATTTGTGACCAGTGATCATTCTACCCAATACTAGAAGTAGTAAGTTTCTCATCAGATGGATGTTTCAGCTATCAACGCTCAAGCTGCTGCCTTCAAACCAACTGTAGCACTAAGTAGCTTGCCCATCAACCAGCCCCACCCCATTGAAAATATCAGGGTGGTCCAGACACGGTTTGGGGAGGCTATCGTGGTGGAACTCGAGGCATCTAGCGTTTTTCTGCCAAGGAGGGTAGTTGGCATCTTCAAGCCTCAGCTTCCGGCTTTCACCCCAGGCAAATACAGCCTGATTCACAAGAGGAGTGACACCGGACCTGCAGTCCTCTTTGAGATTACTGAAAATTAGTGGTGAGTAAAATATTATTTTCTGTTTGATATTTCTCGCAACATGAATGTCAATAGTATTGCTTCTACTAGTGATGCCGTTGTTGAGGAATGTAGAAGGAAAGTGGAAATCTTGAGAAAGAAGAAGAACATATCTGCAGAAGAGAGACTGTTATGGAATAGGCAAATAGCGACGCATATAAGAGAATTCAATAGGGCAATCAGGGGGACCAAGTCGACAGCAGGGGTTTTGAGAAAATTAGAAACAAATGTGGGGCATTTGAAACGTTTTCAAAGTTTGATTAGGAAGAAGAATCATATTGGGGCGGGACTTGGCAATCGTAAAAATAGAGTTACATGGAGACTTGTTCAATCTGTTTTTGAGAGTAGAGTGAGGACGGGTATCATAATCAATTTAAGTCATAAGGAGTTGATGCAATTCTTGCAGGACGCATCGCACATTTTCAAAATTCAAATCAGAAAAATATTGAGAGAATTAACCATGCTCAAAGTCAACACCACCTTCTGTGGTGAGTTTATTAAGAAATCGGATGACGCGGAAATCATTGAATTCAAATATTTCAATACAAAGAATGCTACAATGGATGAGGGAACGGATTTAGATTGTTGGTTCACGGAGAATGTGATTGATACCATAGTTAATAAACTTTCGGAATTCCAGGAGAAGGGTAGTGGCTGGGCCTTGAGAGAAATTGTTTCGTTGGAAGTAAATATCAATAAATTAGAAATTGGCAATGGTTCATCTTTCATTGGATTACCTGACCAAATATCCAAGAAGCGTGCCTGCATCAATGTGAAAAATACTGATGAGGCATGCTTCTTCTGGAGTATCGTGAGCGCTTTACATCCTGCTAACCGTAGTGCAGACAGGCCCAGCTCGTATCCTCATTACAGCCAAGTTTTAAATACCGCAGGCTTGGATGTACCCATCACTCTCAACAATATCCCTAAATTTGAAAAACTCAATGATATCTCAGTGAACGTTTACGCCTTGGAACTGATTCATGTTAGAAAGACAGAGCATTTTGAAGTAGTACCCATAAAACTCACGAAACATAAGCAGCTTAGACATGTCAATCTACTTCTCATTCAAAGTGAATATTTCCCCAAGCCCAACGATCATGATGTCTTGCCTGAAGATGATTACGACGAAGACATAAGGTATCATTATTGTTGGATTAAAGACATGTCCAGACTGCTATCTTCACAACTCAGTAAGGACCATGGAAAAAAACATTTCTGTGATAGATGTTTAAATTATTTTTCGAGCGAATCCAAATTGGCAGATCACAGTGTTGTATGCGAAAATGTTAACGAATGCAAAATTTCTTTCCCAAAATACGATTCAGTTGTTTTTAAAAATCATATATATAAACAAAAGGCCGAATTCATCATCTACGGAGATTTTGAATCGGTTTTGGAGCCCTGTGATGACAAAATTTCTCAAAAAATGGCAAAATATCAAAAACACACAGCCTTCAGCGCAGGGTACTATTTCAAATGCTCATATGATGATAGCTTGTCCTACTACAAGAGTCATCGAGGTCCTGATTGCATGGATTGGTTTGCCACAGAAATGGCAGATGTCGCGAAATTTGTACAGTCTAAAATCAAAGACATTGTTCCTCTGACTCATTTCCCAGATAAGGTTGGTGTAACACACTGCCATATCTGTGAAAAGGCGTTTGCGGGCACTGATATCATTGTTAAAGACCACCATCATTTCACTGGTGCCTTCAGGGGGTGGGCACATCAATCTTGTAATTTGGGGTACCGCAAGTCCTTCGTAGTGCCCATTGTGTTCCACAATTTTTCTGGATATGATTCTCATTTCCTTCTGAGAGAGATTGCCAAACGCGGACAGGTGAGCGTACTTCCGATAAATATGGCGAAATACATTTCCTTCACCCAACACAACACTGAAACCGGTATCAAATTTAGATTCATCGACTCTTTGAGATTCCTGGGTGCCAGTTTAGACGAATTAGCATCCAATTTAACGAAAGATAGCTTCCAGAATTTAAGAAAAGAATTCAACCAATTGGACGCATTTAAATTCGATCTACTCACAAAGAAAGGTGTTTTCCCATATGACCACATCAATAGTCCGAGCAAATTAGACGAAACTGAACTTCCACCCATTGAGAACTTTTATAATAAATTGAACGATGAACATATCGATGATGTGAAGTACGCTCATGCTCAAAACGTATGGCAACAATTTGAATGTCAAAATTTAGGTGAATACTCGGATTTATACATGAAAACAGATATCCTTCTTCTGGCAGATGTTTTCGAACAATTCAGAGAAGCTGCTTTGAGGACGTATACTTTAGATCCGGCTTGGTATTACACCCTTCCAGGTTATACGTGGGATTGCATGCTGAAGTACACGAAATGTTCGTTACAAATTCTAAAAGATGTTGACATGCTGATGTTTGTCGAAAAGGCGATAAGAGGCGGTATTTCGGTTTGTTGTAACCGCTATTCTGAAGCCAATCATAAGTACACTTCAACATATGATCCTACGAAACCATCAAAGCATCTTCTCTACTTGGACGTTAACAATCTCTATGGATGGGCAATGTCAAAGCCCCTCCCTTATGGAGGGTTTGAATGGACCAATGCCAACATTGACGTCACATTGATTCCTGACGATGCGCCAGAAGGATATATCTTACAAGTAGATTTGGAATATCCGGAAAACTTGCACGATCTACATAAAGACTTTCCGTTCTGTGCCGAACACCGCAAGCCACCTGGTTCCAAGTTGGCAAAATTGATGACCACGTTACACCATAAAAAGGAATACATCATCCATTATGTTAATTTGAAACAAGCTCTGGCAAATGGCTTAAAGCTCACCAAAATTCACAGGGTAGCGAAATTCAAACAGTCTACGTGGTTGAAGCCCTACATTGATCTGAATACTGGATTGAGGGCTGCAGCCACCAACACATTCGAAAAAAACCTATATAAACTTATGAATAATGCCGTGTTTGGAAAGACGATGGAAAACATTCGTAAACATCGCGTCGTCAAATTATGTAGATCATGGAATGGACGCTATGGGGCTAAAAATATGATCGCCAGTTCAAAGTTTCGTGGCCGGACGATTTTGGGCGACGATCTGATTGCTATCGAATTGGCTAAATCTGAAATAGTCTTCAACAAACCCCTATACATAGGGATGGCTATCTTGGATTTATCCAAAACGTGTATGTATAGTTTTCATTACGATTTCATGCTTCCAACAATGGGGGTGGAGAAATGTAAGTTGATGTATACAGACACCGATAGTTTTATTTACGAACTTGGCTGTGATGATGTATATGCGGAACTTATCAAAAATAACTTGTCCAAATTCGACACATCCGACTACCCTTCTGACAACCCGTATGGGATTCCGCAAGTGAATAAAAAGGTCTTGGGAATGATGAAAGATGAGGCAAATTCGAAAATAATAACACACTTTGTAGGCTTACGTTCAAAAATGTATGCCTACAAAGTGCAGGGGGGTAAAGTCACCAAAAAATCCAAAGGGGTTAAATTTAATGTGGTTAGGAATAAGATATCATTCAATGATTATGTGGCTTGCTTGAAAGACTTCAAGGAGCAGACAGTCACACAGCGGACAATCCGTTCCTTCAACCATCAAGTATTCAGTATTGAACAGTCGAAAATTGCGCTAAGTCCTTATGACACCAAGAGACACCTACTTCCAAATTGTTATGACACCCTGCCTTTCGGACATTCCTCCATAGCTGACATATGATTCTTCTTCCATATACATTCCTCAACAATATCACCTTCATGTTCTGAGAAATGTCAACTGATAATATTTTACCCCCACCACTGATTTTTTCAATCTAGTTGTATATACGCTTACTAATTCTTATACACTTTATTTATTATATAATGTAGATTTTGTATTTCAGTTTTTGTATACACTATGTATTTTCCACTATGTTCAATAAAAGTTTCTTGAAAATTTGGTTGTTTCATTACTGCAAACGAATGAACCTGCTACAAAACGTCGAAAAAACGTCGAAAAATGTCACGTCGAGAACGTCAAAAAACGTCGAAAAACGTCGAAAAACGTCGAAAAACGTCGAAAAAACGTCGAAAAGCGTCAAAAAACGTCGAAAAACGTCGAAAAGTGACAAAAAACGTCGAAAACGTCGAAAAAACGTCAAAAAACGTCAAAAAACGTCGAAAAACGTCGAAAAGTGACAAAAAACGTCGAAAAACGTCGAAAAAACGTCGAAAAACGTCAAAAAACGTCGAAAAGCGTCAAAAAACGTCGAAAAACGTCAAAAAACGTCGAAAAACGTCGAAAAACGTCACGTTTTCCACGTTTCCAACGAAAGTCAACGATACCTGACTAGGAGTAAAGAAAAGCTGAGCTATTTCCATATTTTATTGTTCCAAATCATTCAGTACATTGTTTTTAAAGTAATACAAATATTCTCTAAGTGCCATGCTCAACAAACTATTATCAGATATTTCACAAAATGCATGTAATGCATCAAAACAGCTTTTATTATTGAAATGAGTCCTTGTCAAATTCAGAATATTGTGATAATAAGCACAAAAGTTAATATCTTCCAACCAAGCCACTCGATGGGCCACTAGTCTTTGGTCGGCTTCAAGGATCTGGGTGACATCTCTTTCGTCCATGTGGAACTCAACCTCGTGTTTTCTGACCAGTAGGAATTTTGTATCATCATACACGAGTTGTGTGATTTCACAAAAATCTCCGCATGGAAAGGTGATCGGATCATACTCATCTGCATGGGTTGGTAACTGTTCGAGGAAGAAATCCATCAATTTCTGTCGCAGCAAGTCGATGAAGATGTTCCACTCCAACACACCAAAAGATATTTTGTTTGGTGTCATGTAAGGTAATATAACTATGGCTGGACTGAATATTCTGGCTGGACTCAAACCGACTTTCAATTCAAAGCCACTCACTGGGAACGATGTGCTGAGCAGATGATGTTTTTCGGCTTTGGCTGCATTCTCGTACATTTCCAACATACTGTCTACGTCTCGATCATAATCACCACTGGATATAGGCGAGAATGGGATATTACTGCTAACTACCGATATACCACTATCTTGACTCGACATGTCGATTAAAACTGGGACTGAAACCGGCTTCGAGCAGCTATTTATATCCCTCCATCTCTCCATGATGATCACACGAAAGGCCCCTGACTTGTTGAAATCTGTCTGTATTTTCCATAAGAATCTACACTAAATCGACATTATCTATCCAACTGTTATGTTTCTTGTCGAGTCCCAACCACTTGACGTACATTCTCTTTCCTCTTTTCTTCAGCACTTTTTCAATGAGGTAAATGTCGGGATTCTTTGTCTTTTGTAATTCCTCCTCATAGAATGCGCCACTGATTGGCTGTCCATGCATGTCTTCGAGTAGGTAAGTAACAGGATTGGTTATCTTCACATTGACAATTTTGAATAACTCTGTCGTCCAGCTAGGTGTATAGCCTTTTTCGAAAATATGTTTCGCCTTAGATATGCGTACAATGTTGCCAACTTTCAGTTTACGTGGACCTGCGATTTTCAAATGGCTAAAGCTTTGGTGTAAAATATCTTTCTCGTTTTCCTTGTTCACCTCTGAGGGTTTGAATCGAGTCGTTGTGTGCTTGGTATTATTGTATTCATCAACGATCTGACGTAATATATCAATCCATTTGTAGGTGCCATTCAGACTGAAATATTTGTATAGTTTGTTTTTCAGCGTTCTTATTACTCGTTCAGCAATGGCAGCCTTTTTAATGCTGAATGTGTTGTAATGGTTGATGTCATATTTTTTCATCAATTTTTTAAACTTGCTGTTGAAGAATTCCGTTCCTTGATCAGACTGTAGATTTACTGGTATGCGCTTTGCATGTACCAATATATCGGCGAAAGATTTGGCAACCTCTTCTCCTGTCTTAGTTTTTAGTGGGCGTGTCCAGAGGTACTTGGAAAAGCAGTCAATCACTACCAGAATCATTTTATATCCTTTATTCTGATGGGCATACGGTCTCATCTCAGCCAAATCCATTTGCCATAAATCGTCCAATCCTTTGATTATGGTTCGTCGTCTGGGGTAATTTTTGCGAGCTGGAGCATGCAGCTCATTAACAAGTTGAATCTTGTCTCTCGAAGCCATAACGGTATATCAACTATTTTTATGTCAATTTTTTTATCTCATTGGTGGTCAATTGTGTCTGTTCCATCGATTCTTCATTCAATATCTCCTCTCTGTCAACAGCTCTCTCAGCCAGCTTGAAATCAGATCTCATTCGTGAAATAACACCATCTACATAATTTTTCGTAGCCATATGTTCCGTTGGAGGATGTCTTGAAATAAACTTTTCAATATCCTTTATTTTGCTATCAATCATTCTCAATGTATCAGTCGACTGCCTGATGATGGTATCCAATGAGACGAGTTTATGTTTCAATTGGACTAATTCGATGATGTTACCACTGCTGCCAGCTGATCTGCGGCCGAACTTGTCAAGACTCATGATTGACGACTCTCAGTATATAAGGTTAGCTTCACGAAGTTCATTAACGATTGTCACTATTTCATTATCGAGTGATGTGTTTCCAGCTTCCTTAGAAGCAATGAGTAGTTTCAAGCGGTCTACGAGTTCATTTGGATCGTCCCAATAGATATATTCCACGGGGTTTTCGTTGTACGTCAAACCACTACCAATCGTTGAACGCCTACCGCTGTTTTTTCGTATCTGTACAATAAGTGGCTTGATGACGTTCGTATACTTCCATCTCTTAGACCCTTTCAATTTTCCATCCTTGTTTATATAGCGATCACTCAGCTTCAAAATTTCCTTGTAAGCCTGCATATCTTCATCGTTATAATCTGAAGGATCATCATAGAAAATGAGCTGATACACCCCTGGAGTTCCTCGTACTTGTTTACCACCAATCTTTATGAATCCAGTTCTTTTATCAAAGTCAATTTCCTGCGTCCCCAGAAACCATTTCGACGTTTGAGGATCGTAAGTTGGACCATACATCTGATCTATTTTGTCGCTGTAATCCCAATGTTCTCTGAGATATGGATGCACCATGACTGGGTATTGTTCTAGGTATTCATCGATTACATCATACGGAATACTTTGTTCTGGAGTGATATTTTCGTTCAACAGGATATCATCATCATATTCGTATTGATCATCATCATCCACAAAACTTCCGGTTCCACCCACCTCTTCCATTGGAATAAACTGCGTTTGCTGAGCCTGTTCTTCTTCTTTTTTCAGTTCAGGTGGCTCTTCTTTCTTCATACCGGTGCTAAACTGGGCTCTTGCCAGTAAATCACGATTGGCCTTTGACGTTTTCACAATTTCTTCCAATGGTTTGGATATGGGCTTGAACATTTTGTTCAGCGATTCGTCCTCCTCAGATTTACCCAGTTTCAAGGCCAAGTACTTTTTTCTGATTGTACGCGTGAGCTCTGCAATTTTCCGTTTACGTGCTGCAGCCTGATCGTCATTACGTTTGGATGGCATTCTTCCTCTGCGCATGACTTGACTTGACGACCTCATGATGTCGAATGACTACACTTTTATATATTTGTCGAAACCTTGGCGATATCTGCCGTTATGCAAATCAAAATCCTTGACAATCACTAGAGTACCATATGTGACACTCCAACATTCGGAGCACAATTTTTTAAAGACGTCAAAGCTCATGTCTGGAGAGACATGTTCATCAAACACATGCTTCAAGTTGATCTCGTCCTGTTTGAACAGCACCACCATGTTACAATTGTCTCTCAATAATTGCTTAGGAATTTTAGAGTAAGTTTGGCAAAGGTAGGCAGCATCGATATCTTTGTGTCTACACATTGAAAAATATTCTCGAATTTTTTGTTGCTCATCACACGCCACATCGTCAAATATGAAAATCGAGTTGGGTTTCGCCTCAGATGGGCTTATTATTTCATCGTTGTCTCTGTACGGAAAATATCCCACCTCCTTCACTGCATCCAACACCTCTTGAAGTAGCTGATATTTTGGTTGATACAACGACTTGGAGTACACGTAGACATTTTTGAATCTCGCGCCATTTCGATTGAAGAGTAACGATAGCATGGCGTTTGTCTTGCCACAACCACTCGGTCCACACATGATTGCTCGAAACGAGTTGGGTAATAATTTTCCATGTTTATTCGGTGTCCTTGGTGACGTGTGAAGGTCCAAATTTTCGATAGGTAGCGTCTGGTCTTGTTGAATGACTTTCATCTCGTGATAGAGGTGCAAAGACTCCAATGATTGTGTACAAGGGAGAGGGTGTTTTGAATTCTCTTATAAACAAATTACCATTCGAGGTACACCTACCTGGTGGCTATCAATACTGTGGACGTAAGTACAAAAGTGAGGTTAGAGATTGAATAACTGATTTTACGTTACAGCTGGAACCAAACTTCAGAAACGGCTTGCACGTGGTGATCCTGGCATCAATCCCTTAGACGTTGCCTGCAAACAACACGACATTGCATATTCACAGAACACGTCTTTGGAAGAACGTCATAAAGCGGATTCGGTGTTGGAGAACGCTGCCTGGGAACGTGTGAGGTCGAGAGACGCCAAGTTCGGTGAAAGAGCTGCAGCATTAGTAGTTACTTCCGGGATGAAGGTGAAACGCAAACTCGGTATGGGATGTTCTTTCAAAAAACATATCGTGGGGAAAATCGGGAAGACGTTGAAGAAGAATCCCTCGACCAATTTGAAACAGGCTGCATCGTTTGCTTTGAAAGCTGCTAGGCATGCCGTTAAACAAGCAGGTGGAAGGAAGAAAGTGAAAATACCACGAATAATTCCTTTCGATGCCAAATCCGGTGGGATTCTACCACTGCTACCAATCTTTGCTGCTCTTGGTGCACTAGGATCTCTAGCTGGAGGTGCTGGAGCAATCGCAAAGACTGTCATTGACGCTAGGAATGCGAAGAAAAAGATGGAAGAAGACCATCGACATAACAAGGCTATGGAAACTATTGGCAAAGGACTGTACTTGAGAAGAAACGCCAAAGGAGGTTTCGGCTTGTTTTTGAAAAAGCAAAAAAACTTCCGATGAAGCTACCCAATCGACCGTTGTATGATGTCGAGTTGACAAAGTATGTTAAATATTTGAGAATCCCACATTTTCGGGGTGTTTTCATGCGTGACAACTTACCAAGCAGTGGACCCCGTCAACGCGAATCTGCAATCCTAAATTTGGACGTGTCAAAGAACCAAGGCACTCATTGGGTAGCTTACAGAAAGATAAATGATGTCGTCGAGTATTTCGATTCATTCGGTAGCCTGAAGCCACCGAGAGAACTTGTCCAATATCTGGGCAAAGTCAAACTCTATTACAATAACGATACATTCCAGAAATATAACCAAATCAACTGTGGTCATCTCTGTCTGGAGTTCCTGTACAATGGAAGCCGTTTTAGCATATCTCCACCGTGAGAAGGCGTTGCAAGACTTTTCCGCAGAAGAATTGGCACTCTTCCCCATCAACTATCTGATCCAACATGTTAGACCTTGGGAACTCTTGGATGTTTGGCATAAATTACCACAGGACTATAGGAAGAACTTTGATCTGAGAATTCGTTTGCCTTGTTACATCCACTATAATAGACCTGATGCTCGAACCCACGTTGATGGACCGGTCAGCTCACAGTTTGAATGTCATGGTTGTAATTATTTCTTGAAGTGTAGAGTTGTCTTGGAATAAATATTCATAAGTATAGCTGTGTGTCATTAGGTACGTCATGTCTCTACTGTTGACCTTGACGAGTACCACCAACCAGTTCTCTTTCTTACCCTCCTCACCGATACTACTGCACCCTCTGAAAAGCTATTACATAGCTGTACTAGGATTTCACACCTATCATTCCATACCGAATATTGATGGTGAAAAGTTCTACTACTACGAGAACGATAATCGTGAAGTGCTGAAAGAGATTCAGTTTCCGACCGGCTGTTATGAGATAGAAAATATTGAGGATTACATTCGGAGACAAATTCAAGAAGCTGATGCAGATTTCACTTTGAAGCCCAACAACAATACTTTGAAGTGTGAAATCTATAGTCGACAACATACCATCAGTTTTGAGGAAGATAACAGCTTTGGTGAGTTGTTGGGATTTTCGAAGAGGATCTTGGAACCTGGCCGAGTTCACTGTTCAGATCGTCCTGTGAACATTCTGAAAGTATCAAGCCTACATTTCGATTGCAACATCACTGAAGGGTCGTTTTATGCAGACAGGCCTGCTCACACTATATTAAGCTTCCCCATCACCGTAGATCCTGGTTACGCTATCAACGAACGTCCAAATACCCCTCTCTATTTACCTGTGAGAAGTAGCCTGAGAGACATCACTAACATTACCGTTAGAGTGCTGGATCAGGACCTAAGACCTGTTAATTTCCGAGGAGAAAAGGGCACCCTACACTTGGACTTGCAAGAACGTTGAATGGGTCTAGTAGTTGATAATAAAAGATTAACCACAAACTCCTCAGTATCAACGGGACCTCCGAAGAGACAGGAGCTCACTCCAGAAAACGTTCTCTTTCTGCAAGCAATCGGATTACGAGTGAAAAATGAACAAGCGCAAGTATATTCGTTCGGAAGAATCAACAGCACCAACATTCAACCACACAAACCCAATTTTCGATCTGTATCGTCGGCCCAGATATGATGAAACTATTCGAAAAGAAGAATATCGCTCCTACATCCCATACGTCAAATCCTTCAATAACAATGATATGGTGGAAATCAACATAAATCAAGCAGACACATTTTTTGCAATGCATGAGTCTTTGCTGGAAATCAAAGGAACGTTGAATGTGCAAGGAGCTGGAAATGTGTACTTGGCCCCCAACTGTGGAGCATTTCTATTCGATTCTTGCAGTTATGTGCAGAGTGCAAGAGAGATAGAAGTAGTCAGAGATCCAGGGATCGTGAGTAGTGTGCGAGGATTCATGTGCTATAAACCTGATGATTCCAAACACTTATCCACAGCCGGATGGACGTATCCTGATAAACCGCTTTTGAATGCAATTGACAAAACATTCAGTTTGTTGATACCACTAAAGCACCTGTTCAACGTTTTCAATGACTACACCTCAATCACCTATGGAAAACAAACAATCCGACTGATTCGAGCTCGTAATGATAACGATTGCGTGATAGTACAGGAACTCCCCAATGGACCTACAACCACTACTACTACAGTTGAAGTACAAATACATAGTGTAGTGCTAAAAGTGAAGCACGTATTTCCGAACGATGAAATCAAACTACAACTGATGCAACCCATAAAAAATGATACACCTATACTGATTCCATTCAGGAAATGGGACCTCAGCCAATTGCCTGCTCTTACAAACGGCGCAAAAAGTGAAATCTGGGCAGTCAAAACGAGCGCTTCGGTGGAACGTCCTCGGTACGTTATTGTGTGCTTCCAGAAATCTAAACGTGACAATGCAGAAGCTGATGCTACCCACTTTGATAACACGAGCATAGTTAGTATGAGATTAGCCCTTAATGGTGAATATTGGCCTAATGAGAGAATGCAGCTGGATTTTGCTAAACAAGACTACACCCTTGCTTACTACAACTATACCAGGTTCTATTCGAGCTATTCACATTCGACGGAGGTTCACCCAATCTTGGATTATGGGGAATTCAAACAGCATGCATTATTTGTGATTGATTGCTCGAGGCAGGAAGAGACCATGAAATCATCGACAGTTGATATAAAGCTTGAAATCGAAGCCGATAAAGGATTCCCTGCTGACACCAAAGCCTATTGCATCATCGTACATGACTGTCTGCTAGAGTACTTCCCTCTCACGGAAGTCGTCAGAACCTTGATTTGAGTATAAATACCAACTGCAAACTGCTCGAGCTCGCATTCGATCGTCAGCCGTCATGAGGATCGCACTTGTCGACATTCAAGGCTTCACTCTTGACAATGTTTTCCACCCGAAAGAGCTGACCATTCAAATTGGCCGCCAGAGATCCAACTTCCTATTCAAACCGCCTACATCGTTTGCTACCATTAGTGGACGTGACAAGAAAACTACACGTTATGTGGAGAAATTCGTCCATGGAATACCATATGATGCTGGTGATGTTGAATATACGGAACTGAACAACATTTTGGAAAAATATCTCTTGCATTCGGTTGAATGTATGTACGTGAGGGGCAATCAGAAAGCTGACTTTTTGAAGACGAAATGTGAAGAACTTGAAGTATTCCCAACTGTATACGATGTTGCTTTGTATGATGGAACACCCTGTTCCAGTAAAACCTACCAGCAAACTATATCGTACTGCCCCAACCATGCCAATGGGAAATATATGTGTGCCCAGCGGAACGTTGATCAACTTTACCAGTGGTTTATAAATGTAATATTACCTAAATGAAGATGTACTGTGTTTGGCTCAATAAACATTATGATAAAGATGGGAGTTTTATTGAAACACCTTGTATAAGTTCCATCATTTTATTCACGATATATGTACCCAGCTTTCATTAGGCCTTTCACAATCAAAACGAACGTAGCTGCTAATGTCAAACCTAGTAATATGAACATTTTATTAAATTCATTCTGTATTCCTGTTGTGGGGGCTCCTATAGTTTGCCAGTCGGTATCCTCTTCAGATCCACCGGAAAACATCAACTTGAGTTTGAAGAAGGAATTATTCGTCTCTGGTATCTCTTTGTAGAATACTGGTAGACATCCATTGTTCACCAACTTATTGCGCATCGCTGTCCACGATGATCGATTGCAATCTTCTTTCGAGTCATTGAAACATATCGCCATGTTCTTGACATCGTTGGGAACATTTGTATACAATACGTTATTCAAAATTGCTGTCAGAACTATGAATGCCACCCGTGACATTTTGAGGCTGGATGTGTCGTCTCTGCTCAACAGGCACCTCTACTGCTGGTACTCTTCCACAGCTGCTGAAAACTTTATCCCACAAACTCAGATTCTCCAATTGATTCAATACTCTGGTTTTATCTTCGTACAATGTTATGTCTTTGTTCAGCTGTCGAACCCGCTCCCCAAATTCCTTCAACTTGCTTCTGTACTCGTCCAAGGACATTGTAACACTGATTCAAAGGTCAAGTCTGAATAGTGGTAGTGGTAGCTACGCATGCGCACAGCTGATATAAGCTATTGGGCAGATTCGGCAAACACATCCAGTATCCATGATCGAATGGCTCGTGACAAGTTTGAACATGTCTGTTGGATGACTCATCGGCCACCTGCGTCAGAACAATGGACCCCATTGTTCTCACACAGATAAGGATGATGCAATCGGATGAGGTTGTTACGTAATCGGACACCTGCAAACAAAGGCGGCATTGTTCTCGTATATTGCGTCGCAATTTCCCAATAGCTGGAATTCCAAGAAACGCTGACAGTGGCATAGAGAGAACAAAGGTGGCATTGTTCTAGAGGAAGTCTAGATAACATATGACAAACAAAGGAGGCATTGTTCTACGAAGTCGAGATGCGGATGACTCATCGGCCACCTGCAACATGCATATCGGGTGACCTTGAAACAAAGTGTTACCAATTGTAGTAATACCAACCTAAATCTGGTAAGCACAGTCACTGGATTGTGACGTCATCCACCACCTTTCAAAAATAAGAAGAAGAATGTCCTAGGACACGCCCATGAGGTCCAGAGTCCAGAGTCTAGGGGGCTAAGTTCAGAGTACTTGCACGTGTCATTCCTTGTGTTCCATGTCATCTGTCACTTGTCTGTCATCTGTCACTCGTCGTCTGTCACCTGTCACTCTTTGTGTTCCATGCCACCTGTCACTCTTTTTGTTCTATGCCATCTGTCACTTGTCATATGTCACTTGTCATCTGTCACTTGTCATCTGTCACTTGTCATCTGTCACTTGTCATCTGTCACTTGTCATCTGTCACTTGTCATCTGTCACTCTTTGTGTTCCATGCCATCTGTCACTCCTTGTGTTCCATGTCACTTGTCATCTGTCATATGTCACTTGTCATCTGTCACTTGTCATCTGTCACTTGTCATCTGTCACTTGTCATCTGTCACTTGCCACGTGTCACTTGTCATCTGTCACTTGTCACGTGTCACTTCCGGCGGCGGCCATCTTGTGACGTCACTTCCGTGCAGCCAACACCTTCTACCACAGGAACGGTTGTGACGTCACTTCCGGCGGCGGCCATCTTGTGTTGAGACGAAGGTAGGTACACTACTGCAATGTTCTTCGAACATCAGAGAAATTTCCTTTCGTGTGCTCCAAGTGATAAAAGTTATATGGATAATTCCTCTAAATGTGGGAATGTGGACATTTCTTCAGGTACAAATTTTGAATCAAAACACAGTTCGTTATTAAATATAGTTTATTTTCCTCTTGTTTCTGCTATAGAAGTAATTCAAATATATAGTTGAAGAAGTCACAATAACATCACAAATGGTGCAATAAAGTCCCAAAGTTGGCAAACAGTGGTGCAATAGGAATCGTCTCAAAAACTTTGTAGATTAACAGTACTTATAGAATCTCTCTTCTCTTATAGAGTTCACTGCAACATGTGAATTCCTTCAAAATGTAAAATATACAAAATATGTCAAATAATTTTTTGAAAAGAGCTCACACAGTCAGGCAGATATCTAGATTATAACGATAATATTATTTCAACAATGTATCAACTATCAAGAGGACTTTGCGTAATTATATACGCACCAATTTTATACGTCCATGTACATAATACATTTTTTTCATCACTAGGTATAGTTTGTTCTTCTTTACCAAGGTAGCTTTCGTCATTTTATGAACTACTATTTCATAAAGACATGTTGTGTATATACAGTGTCATTCATAAAGTCGGCATCATATGGGAAAAACTTTTATTAATGACTTATTTTGGAATTCGAGTTGGACGTTAAGTTTTGCTTCAAAAAAGATGAAAAATGGTCTACTCAATCGGGGTCACGTGACTTTCGCTACATGTCAAAAGTGACATTTTTTCAAATTAATCGCTGAAAGTAGGCTCATTTGTTCGAATATCGAAAAAGTTTACTTGAAAAACTTGTTTCTATTCCAATTTTACACATGCTTCTCGAATTTGATCTTTTTATTGCAACATTTATATTTTGATTTTTTTTTTAATTTTTCGAAATTTCTGTAATATTTGAAGAATTGTTAATTCCACGGAACTACTTCATACCAGTAGCTTTTTCATGCTACTTACTTTCAATTACTTATTTTCACTGATTATGGACAGAAATATGATTTTCTTCAGAAAATGATAATACCCGCTTACAAATTCTGTAATGTTTGATCCAAAGTTGATATATCGTCAAGCATTTAGAAACGAGATTCATTTAAACTGATCTTTTCAGTACTGAAAAAATGAATTTGAATGAATTTCGTTTCTAAATGCTTGACTCAAACATAACAGAATTTTGATGTTATGTTTGCATCAAACATAAAAGAATTTTGAACCGGAGATTATCATTTTCTGAAGAAAATCATATTTTTGTCGATAATTAGTGATAATTAGTAATTGAAAGTTAGAAGCATGATGAAACTACTGGTATGAAGTAGTTTTATCGAATTCACATTTTTTTTAATATCACAAAAATTTGGAAAATTGTAAAAAAATATCGAAATCTAAAAAATGTAATAGAAAGCTAAAATCCGAGTCACATATGTAAAATTTGAATGGAAACAACTTTTTCAAGTAATCTTTTTCAATATTCGAACAAATAAGCCTACTTTCAGCGATTAATTTGGAAAAATGTCACTTTTGACATGTAGCGAAAGTCACGTGACCCCGATTGAGTAGGCCATTTTTCTTGTTTTTTTAAGCAAAATTTAACGTCCAACTCGAATTTCAAAATAAGTCATTAATAAAAGTTTTTCCCATATGATGCCGACTTTATGAATGATACTGTATTTATATATGATACTGTATTTATATATATAAATAGGTTTCTGAGTAAATAAATATGGCTGGCTATTTATTCACTACAATATACCGATCGCTATATTATAGCATTTATAAGTATTGTTGTTTTTCAGCTCAATACCTACATAGTTTCCACAAGAATGTTAATAAAACTAAAACTATAATTAAATGCATCTACAGCGTGCTGTACTTCTCATGTACATATATACAACATAAGGCGGTAGATCTATAATTCATCAAAAATGATCATAAAACGTATGGATACTGAGTGACAAAAAAAGATAAACACCTGAATTTGTAATTCTATCTCAAAAATTTTTTGTATGCAGATATACTACATTGGGTCAAATAAAACTGGTCAAATTTTCAGAATTCTTCTCATAATGTAAATACGCTATTGCATGTCTGCAAAATATGTAAGCAAATAGTTATTTATGTATCAAGCTCGTAGTGTGTATTAACACGTCTAGGTCCATAAAAGCAAGTTCCGCCTGAAATACATAATAGTATATTATGTAACAAGTGTTATAAACGTCCTTTTAGTAACGAGAAGTTTAAGCACGAGCGGAGCAGAGCGGAGCGAGTGTTTAATTAACGAGTGTATAAAAGAGTTTATAAACGCGTTACATACTATGATTTTTCTACGAACTCCAAAAATTAATACATGCAACTGCATGCAACCAGGGAGACACGTATAAGTGATATTGGTTGTAGATGTGTCCAGTCCATTATTGCTTACTAACCTTTGTTTCACGTTTATTGTCATGCTTAGCGCAGAATAAATAAATTGTTCTCAAAGATGGATGCTTCATTTTTACACTTCTTGGAGGTATGCAAGTACCAGAACATTCTCTTCGATTTCACTTTCGTCTACTTTTCGCATATATTTTTAATGAAGAATTCTGATACAAACGAATATTGTTTGAATAATTCTGATACAAAATTCGAAAATAACAGTTGACAGTTAATACAATTGACAGGCCAGACATGTCTCAAATTACTGAATCTGTGTTTAATGACCTGTGTTGCCATGGTAATGTGTTTAAGAAATCGTGTTGCCATGGTAACGTGTTTAATATTTTGAATAAATCACAGATCGACAATCCGTGATTAATCGATCATTTAGCGTGGTACATATCCGTACGCTAAATGCCATTTTAGTTATGTGAGTAGAAAAAACATTTTATGCACGCGGTCAAATTTTTTAAATAGAGGTGAATCATCATTTGCTGTCAATTTATGTCATCACAGATTATTATTAGCTATTATAATTAGTTTGGGTTCGATCATATCATTTTGCATCTCAAAATATCAAGAGAATGCTTATCACTATAGTTACTGATACGCCGGCCGGTAAAGAGTCAGCAGTAGCTGAAGTGCCACTTTACGATCGTAAAACCGGGAGATAAAGTGAGACTTCACGCCCGGTCGTGTATAAAAATTATTGAATTATTGTATTACACCTAATTCAAATAGGTGTTTACCTATTCCTCAGTCACTCAGTATATGATGAATGAATTTTCATTTTGTGCATCTGTATTCTCTTTTGATTTTTTCACCGATATTTCATTATAGAAGTGACGCACGTGATAAATAAAATAGTACATACAATTAGTTATCTGCTTCTAAATTTTCTCTTATATCTTAAGATCACAAAGTACAATTTGGCAACATGAATATATAATATATAATATGTAAATATTGTTCACTATTTATGGGCAAAATGGCCACGGTAATGACCTCACCCCGTATACAGATAAAAAGCCATTTTGAACGAAAAATAAATGGAAACAAAAGTCGTTGTTCATATTCAGAGGAATAAAAAGAAGTGTGATAGGAAACAAAAAAAAATATTTCACAAAATATAAAATATGTATACAGAGTTTTCTAAAAGTATTCGTATATACAGGGTGTCCCTGAATGGTCTGTTCAAAATCTTAGCACATAGTCCTGAGGTCAAAATAAGTCGATTTAAAGCAACCTCTCTCCGAAATTGCTCCGTTTCCGAGATACAGGGTGATAAATAAGAAAAATAAAAATCGACAAGTACATTTTAAAAAATCCGTTTTTGCACTGCTCTTTCACTGACTAAATTACACCCACGAAGATAGCAGCAACAATTTTTTATTCAAAATACACCAAAAACCGTATTATCTCGAAAAGGCTTACTTTAGTGAATTTTCGCAAGTGTAGGTAACCTTTTTTGCTTGAAAATATCCAGACTGGCAACTTTTTTGGACGAATTTTTTTATTGATTTCGATTAGATAATATATTTCTTCGTGATATTGGTATTCTTTTCTGGAAACGATATTTTTATCCGTTCAGAAGAGGATTTCGAATATTATTTCATTCATGAAGAGTAGAAGAGTGTGCTTTGGACTGTCAGATAATTGTTGCTGGTGTATTATATTTGTTGTCAGGGAATGAATTTTAGTGCGAGTTCAAAGTCATTACATTCTCGATTGAAACGCCCTGTATCTCTACCACCTCCTCTCGGATATACGGCGGTGAACCAATCACCCTGTATATTCATACCAGCAAATTCAAATATTGGCATTTTGTCCGTTTATACTATTTCTTCAAACTAAAACGAGTGTTTCTTTTCATGTGGCGAGAATAATGATGTTGAATATGCATATTGAAATACTTCGCAAAACATATCTTCAGTCCTATTTACAGATGAGTATCTTTTAAAAAAAAAAGAGCCAGAATATTTGTATGTAAATAATTCGAAACTAGCACTAGATATTATTACCTACTTTAAAAATCCCTGAAAATATAATTATTATTTTCCACAGTAGCTACTTTACATAATTATCAGTATATTTTTAAGCTCTGTCTATTTGATTGAGTCGTTTAAATTCCCTCAGGTCAGCTCAAACCCTAATCGTATCAATCATAGATATACAGGGTGGCTTGAATTCGAGCCTCATCATTGGGATCCCGTGAACAGTAAGAGATACAGGGTCGGTTAAATTATCTCAAAGTTGCACAATTCTATGACTAACAAAATTCCGTTTCCAAACTCAGAAAATTACGAATAGTTCCGAGGATATACGAAAAAAAAAAACAAAGTTTCGACCGGCATTTTGTTAGGCATAAATTTGCGCAACTTTGTCATGAATTAATCGACGCTGGATATCTTAGGAATTCCAGCTACCCTGTACATTTATAGAATTTTTTCATAGCATAACGAAAAATATTTGGAATTATTTCCAATCAATAAAAACCAAAACAGGTATGCAAAGTTAGTGAAAAATATATAGAACCACTTAGCATATATCTTTACAACGGTTTATCCTTTGTAAAAAATATCGAGGTTCCAATCTTTTTGCTAACTCTGTACACTTATACAGGGTAACTCACGGTCGATGGTACGTTAGACGTTTATGGAGAACGGGACATAGGATCATTCTGAAATTTTGGTCAGTCACGTAGTTGCCCTTGGTCTATCGATCTAAAATATTTTCAGCTCTGCGGCGTTGCCGCTTCTATCGAAAAGTAGCAACAACTTTGTTATTTTAAATAGAACACCCTGTATTTTATTGCACTGTCAGATTTTCTCTGAAGAGCTGATTTCATCGATGTATCACACTTGGGGTCTAGCGGAGATGATTACAGAGATATAGGGTGTGAGTCATTTTTCAACTTTAGGAATTTTTTTTGTCGAAACTATTCATTATTGGTCAAAACGGCTTACATGTCCCTATCTCAACTTTTGATTAACTATCAACTGATATTTAATTGGGACATATACCGGGTGATCAAGATTCTGAATTCTGCACGACCCTGTATTTGTTCCAATTAAATGTCAGTAGATAGTTGATCGAGAGTTGAGATAAGGACATGTGAGCCGTTCTGACCAATAATGAATAATTTCGACAAAAAAAATTCATAAACTTGAAAAATGTCGATTTTTCACACCCTATATCTCTGTAATCATTTCCGCTAGACCCCAAGTGTGATACATCGATGAAATCAGCTCTTCAGAGAGAATCTGAAAATGCAATAAAATACAAGGTGTTCTATTTGAAATAACAAAGTTGTTGCTACTTTTCGATAGAAGCGGCAACGCTGCAGAGCTGAAAATATTTTAGATCGATAGACCAAGGGCAACTACGTGACTGACCAAAATTTCAGAATGATCCTATGTCCCGTTCTCCGTAAACTTCTAACGTACCATGGACCGTGAGTTACCCTGTATATGTGCCGATGTGACATCAAATATTCATTTCAAAGATGGCGTCAGGCGTCAGGTTAGGTTCTCAACATCTCCAAGATTGATAGAACTCATGATTTCTCTCTTCAACCAACATTGTATAGCGATGTCAATATGCATAAAAGCACCTAGATTATTCAGATTCATTCAAGCTTTAGGCCCTAATAGTTTGATTCACAACAAGACTAGTTGTATTGCAATACTCCATAACAGTCCCTTCGATGCAAGTGTCGATCTGATCGAAATCGATTATGAGGAAGACGGCACCTAATATGGCCACTGTGAGTCCGAATAGAACCACTCCGAGTGCTGGCAATTTTTTCCTGCAGAAGATGAAGCCTTCTTCTAGTTGGAGATAGCACAATGCTGGTAAGACGTAAGCTAGGGGAACGGCTGCCAAAACACCCTATGGACACATAAATAATTAAATGAATACAAAAAGCTCAAAGTCATTTGAATACAATGTTCATAAAATGTATTTTTCTACTCACATAACCAAAATGGCATTTAGCGTACGCATAACCAGCGTGCACAAACATCCATGGGATGTTTTGGGATGTTTTGAAAATGTTGGCATGAAGATGTTATTTTGAGACGTAATATGCACTGACCAAAGAGGTCTTTGAAGGATATTGAACTATTATTTTGTTCTTCTGTGGCATTTCTTTGTTTGCCTACTGAGAGGTATCCCTGGGATGTTTTGGGATGTTTTAGAAATGTAGGCATGAGGATGTTTTTTCGAGGCATAATATGCACTTCCCAAAGAGGTCTTAGAAGGATATTGAAAGTATTGTTTTTGTTCTTTTGTGCCCTTTCTTTGTTTGCCCCACCACAACGTCTCATGCTTACGTCACAATACGATGAATTCTGATTTGTTTTCGAGTTTGTTCTTCTTGTTCGCAATTGGCATTCGCGTTTGCAGCGTGTCACGCTTACATCACGCTGCTAACGAACAGAAAGGAATTTGGTGAAGTTTATTGTGTTAGAAGACTTATTTAGCTTGTAATAATGACCATCAGATGCAAGGTGTGTTGTTCGGTGCCTCAGTGTAATCAATATATAAAAGTACGAATTTTCAATACACAGCTTCTCCGCAGTTGCAAAATTATGCATTGTGGAGAACATTTCAAAAATTGGGATACCTATTTCCAATTATATGTCTGTGTGCAGTAAGCACTACTCAGAAACCGATTTTAGGTAATTTCATATCAAGAAAATATTTTTATGTTCAATCTATTTTCAATGCATTTTTTCATTCAAGGGAAATGGAATCCTAATGCAAAAGTTCATTTTGACAAAAGGCTTCAGAAAAGTACATCGAAAATGTTTTTTTAGAGTGATTCAATGTGCGCAAGACGCGTTGAAAATGTTCTGCTGTGTCCATGAAAAGGCTTTAAAAAGAACTATGGAGAACGTAGTCTTGTGACATATCAAGGACATCTCGATAATTGCCGCCTGCAGCGGACATTGGCTGTTCTATAATAGTTCTATTCATGTGTGAACAGAACATCGCAGTGGAGGTTCAATGTCTCGAAATCTCGTACTTTTAACATCTCTGAGATGTTTTTGTGCTCGCTGGGAACCGGTGTATGTCAACAATCACTAATTTCGGTCTTTCACGGCAACATATACATACATATGCATCATTTAAAATTACACGTGATGAACAAAGACAAAAAATGTTGGGTGCGGAAAAATTTCAGACCAGTGCGACGAGTAGTAAACAGTATGAAATGAGTATCAAAAAAGCTAGAAATAAGCTAGATTTTTTTAGCTTTTTATAACCCTTGTTATGTAATATAATACTGTTTCTGGTTGGGTTCGTTATTATTTTCGTACTCACGTTCAATTCCAAAACAACTCCCAAACAATACGTGGTGATGGAAATGCCATAAGTGGTTGCGACGATACCCAGCGTGAGAAGATAGTGCACCTTTTCGGAAGTGGGCACGTTGGGATCTCTGCCGAAAAGGGAGGTCTCTATCACCTCTCTGGTAACGAAGCACTCGATCGGATAGGTGAGCAGGATCTGCACGCTGAAGAGTAGCCTGCTGACGTTCATCAGATCGTCGTCCCAACAGTAGTTTTCCAGCAGGTCCCCTGAAAAACGGTATACACGGTCATCTTTTTAAAGTGATGACTTATATAGGCCCGTTGGGCACTTTCTGGGTTGGAAGCTAACTGGCGAACTGGCGTCACGGAAGCGCGCGTACCATAAGACCGGCATAATCATATAAGGGTAGATGCGACGGCGACTGTGTTCTTGAGTCTGCTGGTTGACTGCGCATAGCTGATACATGCATCGAAGTCACGGATTGTCGATCTAATTATATTGTATTAATAAAGCTATTCAAGAAGTTCATCCTACCTACCTATTTTGGATCATCAACTGAAAAATTAGCTTCATTTCTACATAAACAGGACTTGAAAGTAGCATATAGAGTAGCATCAAGAATAATAAGTGACTTTGTTCGACTCGCAAATTTTGCTTTCGCTCGGCTTCGAAACAAAGTGTCACTTTTGATCCTAATAAAACAATCTACTATTATACATTATGCACATCATTTATAATACCCTTATAATACACAATATGCGATTTGAGATTTTAAATTCTTGACATTTCTCTGGTAAAATGAAATCATCGATAGCACACTCATTTTTCAATTTAGGATGAAAGTTTAAAGGACCACTCTTGTTCAGAATATAATTTCCTATCGATTATTGTATACTGGGTGTTTCATTGACTTTCTGACATAACTTTTCATCATCAGAATCAGCAGAAAAATACTGGCTTGCTTATTAATCTGACTTTGTAGCTTCAATATTAAACAACTTAGCAATATTGTCGACTCAAATTGGAAATCCCTGAACTTCTAGAAACTTCTGATAATTATAGATATACCAGGTGACCTGGAACCAATCTCATGTTACTGTTAGTTCTTTCACCCCTCCTGATTTTTATCACCTCCATTCTCCACTGTAAGTTATGGATTACCTACGTTGGTTGTTGAATAATTATTGAAACTGCAAACTCGGGCGCCACAAAAATTTCATTTGATAATCCTACGTGTCTAGAGGAGAATACAAAAAGTTATTTTCTATAAATTCTCAATTGAATTAGTGGATTGTAAATTGATAGTATATTATGTAACAAGTGTTATAAAGGTCCTTTAAGTAACCAGTAGTTTAAGCACTAGCGGAGCAAAGCAGAGCGAGTGTTTAATAAACGAGTGTCTAGAAGAGTTTATAAACGCGTTACATACTATGCTTTTTCTACGAACTCCGAAAATTACATTAACATACCTGCTATTCCTGTGAACCTACAAAATAATTCGAAAGGAATGGGAATTGAGAACATAATACATGCAACCGCATGCAACAAGCGAGACCCGTATAAGTGATATTGGTTGTAGATGTGTCCAGTCCATTGCTTACTGACCTTTGTTTCACGTTTATCGTCATGCTTAGCGCAGAATGAATAAATTGTTCTCAAAGATGGATGCTTCATTTTTATACTTCTTGGAGATATGCAAGTACCAGAACATTCTCTTCGATTTCACTTTCGTCTACATTTCGCATATATTTTTAATGGAGAACTCTGATACAAACGAATATTGTTTGAATAATTCTGATACAAAATTCGAAAATAACAGTTGACAGTTAATACAATCGACAGGCCAGACATGTCTCAAATTACTGAAGCTGTGTTTAATGAACTGTGTTGCCATGGTAATGTGTTTGAGTGATCGTGCTGCCATGGTAACGTGTTTAATATTATCCGTGATTAATCGATCATTTAGCGTGGTACATATTCGTACGCTAAATGCCATTTTAGTTATGTGAGTATAAACAAGTATTATTGTAATATATCGTTGGAAATTTTCAAAAAAAAATTACTTTCTTTTTTAAATGAAGACATTTGACGCACTCTCGGTCGAAGCGGAAGTATCATATAATATGGTCTGATACTAGCGAAATTATACACCCGTATAAAATCAAAGCTATTGGCCGAATTTGAATTCTCCATTCAGAATAACAATGAGATTGGTTCCAGGTCACATGAAAATAGTGCTTATAGTTTTGCCTCTGTTTTTTTATCAGATCTCCGATAATACCTTGTGAATATGCCTTGAAAGTTGTATATCCGGCAATTCCAAACAGAATAGCCACAATCAAACTGGTTGCTATTGAAGCATGAGTCACAATTTCCCATTTCTTTTGGTTTGGTTCAGCTATGGATCCGTATATCAAGAACGTGTTGTGGTGGCACATGAATGCTGAAAATTGATAGAATAAATATATTAATTAACCATGTTTGGACATCTCGGAATGTACAATGAATATTCGCAATTCTCACCGAATGCCATTATGCCGATTGCAGGAATTATATCTTTGTTTATGAATCTCCAGGAATCGTGATGTTGTGGTCTGAAATAAATGGAATAAACATTATTATTAGGACATCTAAGCTACTCAGAATCCTCTATAGCTATTAAACGACGTGAATTTTGATAGTTAGTTCAAGTTAGAATAAAATCTTTTGTATACAGGCTGATTCACAGTGGATGGCACATTTGACGTTTCCGGAAAACGCAACTCAGGATTATATTGAAAAGTTGATGCCTTGAACAATTAGTTGTGTTCTATCGACCTAAAATATTCTCAGCATAGCGACGTTACTGCTTATATTGGAAAGTAGCAACAACTTCGATTTTTTCAATGGGACACCCTGTATATCATTTCGTTTCCAGATTCTTCCTGAAGAGCTGATTTCATCGATCTATCACACTTGGGGTCTAGCGGAAATGATAATAAAGATATAGGGTGTGAAAAATCGAGATTTTTCAACTTCAAGAATTTTTTGTGTTAGAACTATAGTTATCTACTTGCTGATAGCTTCTCAAGAATTGTGTTAAAGACAGAAGAGTATAGCACTTTCGACTTGAAATTGTTCAAGGAATATTTTCTCAAGCTATGGCAATCGTAAGTGAGTACCTAAGTAAGTACTCACACTATATTACTTATGGATCCAATCCTCACGAATATAGAGAGGAGAATGAAGACGATGCATATCAAGCTCAAGAAGGAGATCTTGGCCAACTTTGCTACGTCCCTGTACAAACATAGAGGTATCGCGATGAAGATGGTGGCTATGAGAACGATGACCTCCCTTTTTGCAAATAGGGAATCCGGGCCCAGACCTGTTAGCCTCATTATCACCTTCGTCACAGTGTCACCCACCACGATATTGTACGAAACCATAGCTGAAAATCAAAAATATTAATTAATCATGCTCTTATACTGTTATAACTAGATTTAATGGAAAACTATACCATTTTCAAGAAAGCTCAACATATAATTCAGATTAGTACTCAATTCATATTTCAGTAAGTGTAACTTGAATTTCAGATCAGTTAATAGTAATTCGAAGAGCCTTTTTTTCTTCTTTTTTTATGTTCTGGTTCCCACGGAAAGGGATATCCTGTAATGTTCAGAGAACATCGTGAGAACCAAGGAAAATAAGGTAGGAATTGGTGTTCTTCTTGAATTTCTGGAGGTTATTTGCCTCGGGAAACAACTCCCTTGGCAATGTGTTCCAGAGCCTCGCTGTTCGTTGAATGAACGATTCTTTGGAAAGAGATGTTCTGCAAGTCTCCAAAGTGACAACGAAGGGGTGCGAAGCCTCAACTCGAAGAGTTAATCTCGCGGGGACTGCCAAGGGAGGAACAATTGTAGATATTCCAGAAGAGGATCGTCTATGGAAATATCTATAAAATAGAGCCAGATCGCCGATTTTTCTACGACGTTCCAAAGAAGTGAGTGGATTTATGAGCGAGACATCACCCACGAGACGAATTGCCTTTTTTTGTAGTGGTTCAGAAAACATCACTTGGAACTCACGAAGTATGAACTTTAATTCAGAAACTTGGAACAAATCGTATGTATTCCCCTATATAGCTATCCTTCGTTTGGGTCCATTCTTCTCAATTGTGTAGATGGGTTCAATTTGCAACAACATCGCAAGAGAGAGGAAACATTTTTGAAGAGATTTCCGCAGCAATCTCCACCTCAGATTCTCAGGGAAGGATGCTGCAAGATAGCCCACCAGTTTAAAGTCGAATGCTCCAAATCGTCTTCCTTCAACGTACCATCAGACGCATTTTGCTTGGTCTCCAAACGAATGAGGCTCTTGGTCTTGATGGAATTCCACACATTATTCTCGAAAAGTGTGCACCAGACTTGACACCGATTCTCTGCAGGCTATTCACCATCTCTGACAAATCGGGTGTTTTGCCATCGTGCTTGAAAATAGCTACAGTCCAATCAATCCCCAAAAAGGGAAACGAAAACCAGCCAAACAACTACAGGTCTATTGCCCTGTTATCAGTTATCTCCAAAGTAATGAAAAAAGCCATCAACATGGAGCCTGTCAAATATCTAGAAAGCTCAGGAATCTCAAATGATAGACAATATGGCTTCCGCCAACGGAGATCGACTGGAGATTCACTTGCCGTCAACCAAATATGGCTAGCTAGATAAACATGAGGAATCTCTAGCTGTGGCGTTTGATATATCCATATATATCGAAGATATTCGATCGTGTTTCGTACCAAGGACTCCACAAACAACCATCATAAGGCATACTACCTCTGCTATGCCATCTTTTATCGTGTTTTCTTTCAGGCGAATCGCTTCATGTGGTGGTAGTATCGTCTGATACCATTGCCATCAACTCCGGCGATCTACAAGGATCCATTTTAGCCTCAACACTGATCTTACTTTATATCAATGATCTGTTGGGATAAACCACTTGCCCTATCCACAGATTTGCAGATGATAGTACCTGCTCTTCATATTGCGTTCACTCAGAATTCCCATTCCTTCTCAGGATTCTATAAGAACTCACGACGAAGGCAATTACAGCCTCAGGAACCAACAACCTTATTGAATTCAACGCCAGCAAAATACAAGCCTGTATGTTCTCTAGAAAGGCGGAACTCAGGTTGCCTGATATAAAAATGTCTGGTATACCACTATTCTCACAAAATCTACCATATCTATGCTCGGTATTTCCATCAGCAATATTCTATATTTAGCTGTATAATGATGATGTTCATGATACAGAGCTGCTTCATAAAAACTCGGATGTTTATTCCATGCAAATATTCACTTCACACCTCAACAGCTTCTCATAATGAACAAGCACAGATGAGATCTGTTTCAGAAATGAGAATATTGTTCCCACTAATGGAATTCAGCACCCAGCTTCCTAAACACCGATCTGTGCAACGACGTCTTGTGGGGTATAAATGCTGAGATTCGTTTACGTTGGGTCAGGTTCGCACCAGATAGCGGTCAAGAATGCTATCTGGGACAGCCCTGCACTGATGAGAGCCAAAAGCTCGAAACCGATCTGCAGGTAGTCCTGCGTTCCTGAACCACTTAGGCGCAGATCGGCGTTTAGGAAAGAAACACTTCCACTTCTGGTGGCATATAGCAAGGAAAGTAGTTGTTTTATTTTTTCATTTTATTTATCTTATTAATTTTATTTGGATATAATATCTATATAATATATGTTTACAATATGTTTTGCATTTTTATAGCTATATATTAGAATTAGGACACCTAGGTGAAAACACACCTGTATGTGTCTTGAATGGAAATGTTCGAAATGTACATGAATATTTTAGTGAAATAGATTGAGGTGAACTGTTCATATTATGTTTATATGACATGTTTTAGAGTATACAGAGAAACTAAAAATATATACATTCCCCTAAGAAAATATTATTATACAATTTCGAATAGTTTTGGAAAATATGTATTTTGCAGATCTTTTTGAATCTATATTTTTGTAACAATTTTATATCTAACGGTAGAGTATTGTAACATTTGGGTCCTAAATAGTTCACACAATTTTTGAAAAACTCACTGTTCGGCTTATCAACTCCAATATGCATATTAGATACAGCTCTAGTGTCATGACTATGATCGATAGGATTTTTTAGGGATTCATGATTTTTCAGGTGACAACATACTGTATAAATGAATAAACATCTAATATTAGAAATTTTCTCATTATATAGTAAATGAGTTGGATACAACCTGTCTCTTTTATAAATAATCTTCAATATTTTATTTTGTATAACATTTAAGGGCCTTAGTGCTGTGTCATACATGCCGCCCATTACTAAGATTCGATAACATAGAATAGATTCTACTAAACTGTAATATAATGTTATAAGCAGGCTTATACTGAGAAACTGCTTAAGGAGGAAGAATTTATAGATCAAGAATCTGAGTTTTTTTGATATATACATTACATGATAGTCCCATTTTAAGTTTTGGTCAATAATGATGCCCAAGTATTTGGTAGTTTCAGTCTCTTGTATTGCCGAGGTTAGATTATTACACATGATTTCTTTGAAGTGAGGACGATCTGCGGATGTTTTAGAGAAGGCAATATAGTTTGTTTCATTCACATTAAGTGACAATTTGTTAGTATCTAACCAGTTTTTGACGTGTTTAATTCCTGCTATCGCGCGTCTCCTCACACCTTCCCAGTCTTTATCACTGAAAGTTAGTACAGTATCATCAGCATATGATATAACTTTGCCTTGAATATTAATGTCAGTTAGGCTTTTGATGTATAGGTTGAAGATTATGAGCCCTAAAACTGTACCTTGTGGAACCCCAATTTGCACAATTTCAGGTTTACTAATGGTGTCCCTGATCTTTACTGTTTGCTTTCTTAGGGTGAGATAACTCTCAAAGATCTTCAACACGGTACCTCTCACTCCATTTTGTTGAAGAACGATTAGGAGGTTCTGATGTGGTACCGTATCGAAGGCCTTTGCTAAGTCCAAGAAAAAACTTATACATTTATTTTTATTATTCATCTCATTGGCGATGTGCGATATCAATTCATGCATTGGGTCACTTGAGTTGACACCCTCAGTAAAACCATCTTGTTGTTTTGGGAGTATGTTATTAACTTTCAAAAAATTCATCAGTCTTTCTTTCAAGCATTTCTCAAATAGTTTTGCCACATTACTAATCAGACTAATTGGCCTATAGTTAGTTATTGTATTTTACAGAGCTCTTAAATTGATTCGGTACGATTCCAGTATCGAAAATTGAATTTATTATGTGTTTCAAAGGTTTGAGTAGGTGAAGATGCAGTAGTTTCTCTCGTTATCTACCATTTCCGTTTATTTTATGAACTATTGTGGTAATGACTTCGAGTTTCTCTCTTTGTCACCATTGCTTTCCAATCTGAGTATTTGGCTTTTCGCTGGTTGATCTTGGTGTCTATTTCGATACACCATTTATTCTCTATGTGCATACAGGCTGATTTGCCAAAGATTTCTAAAAGCAAAAATATATACAGGCTGATTCACGGTGGATGGCACATTAGACGTTTCTGGTGAACCAGACAACGGATCATTTTGAAAATTCAATGGAGGGCATATTCGGACATTCTCTAGCCAACTAAAATATTTTCGACAATGCGGTGTTGCCGCTTCTATTAGAAAGCAGTAGCAACTTTGATTTTTCGAATGGAATACTCTGTATTTCATTGCATTTTTAGCTTCTCCCTGAAGAGCTAATTTCATCGATGTATCACACTTGGGGTCTAGCGGAAATGATTACAGAGATATAGGGTGTGAAAAATCGACATTTTTCAACTTTAGGATTTTTTTTGTGTCGAAACTATTCATCATTGGTCAAAACGGCTCACATGTCCCTATCTCAACTTTTGATTAACTATCTACTGATATTTAATTGGGACATATACCGGGTGATCAAGATTCTGAATTCTGCACCACCCTGTATTTGTTTCCATTAAATGTTAGTAGATAATTGATCAACAGTTGAGATAGGGACATGTGAGCCGTTTCGACCAATAATGAATAGTTTCGACAAAAAAAATTCCTAAAGTTGAAAAATGTCGATTTTTCACACCCTATATCTCTGTAATCTTTTCCGCTAGACCCCAAGTGTGATACATCGATGAAATCTGCTATTCAGGGAGAATCTTAAAATGCAATAAAATACAGAGTGTTCCATTTGAAAAATCAAAGTTGCTACTGCTTTCTAATAAAAGCAGCAACACCGCATTGTCGAAAATATTTTAGTTGGCTAGAGAATGTCCGAATATGCCCTCCATTGAATTTTCAAAATGATCCGATGTCTGGTTCACCAGAAACGTCTAATGTGCCATCCACCGTGAATCAGCCTGTATCAGTGTTCATGAAATTTGACAGCAATACAACGCAATTTGTGATACTCAACTGGGGATCATTGGATCTTCAGAAAGACTTTAACGCACCCAGATCGTGCTATAATGAACTTTTTCTACATTCATGCAAAAAGCAGAACTTTATTGAACTATATTTAGTGGAAAAAGAAGTTCTTTATTGCACTTAGTGCAATAAAGTTTTTATTGCACTCATCTGTCATTCTACTTCAACGTGCTGTCATCATGACAAACATTTTTTATATTGCAACTGTGGTTATAGAAACGTCAGTCAAAAATTAATTCTGACAATTAACAGAATTGTACCTAGTGCCGCACCTCAATAAATCATTTTTTGCTTTTTGCATGAACGTAGAAAAAATGTTGTATGTTACTCGTGCAAAAATTGTTTATTGCACTCGACGTGTTGTCCAACTCGGCCTCACGGCCTCGTCGGACAATTTCACGTCGAGTGCAATAAACATTCACTTTTTGCACTTGTTGCATAAATAACTATTTTGAAAACAGGCTTTACTGTACCTATGAATGGATAAACGAACTGAAGTAATCCTAGAAGGTAATATCCAGCTCTCCCGAAAGCAGCTTCCATGATGCCCTGGTATGAGAACTTGCCGCTGATGTGACCGCTTCGGACCATCAGAATCAAGGAATAATCTGTCACCACAGCCACGAAGATTAATAGTAACAGCCCAAAACCAAAACCAGCTTCGTGTAGGGCATAAGGAATACCTGAAACGTGATAAGCAGATGTATAATAACATCCCAGCAAACATCAAATCTCTGGCCGTCTTCTGGCCCAGTACATGATAGATTGGCAGATTGCTGCTGGCCAAGCTGCACCGGTCTAACGTCGGCCCATTGTGTGGCATATTGTAATAGTTTGCCTATAATTTAGCCGGCACTGGGCCAATAGAGGCAATTCGTATTATTTTTCACATACGTCATACAATCGTCTACCCTTTATACATACATACATACATACATACATACATACATTCATACATACATTCATACATATTGAAATCGTTCGAACGTCAACCTAGGAGGCATCGTGCCAAATAGAGTATAATTATATTTCAGTTTCCACAATAGGCTTCTATCACAAAAAAATGTTATTTCATAATTCGATAGAACTCATCCAAACTAGCTCACCACCGCAAACCGTTTCTTGCTGTGAGCTCCCTACGTTTTATAAAAAATTATTGAAATCCCCGATTTCTCGGACCTCTGAAAACGAGGCGATGATGTGGCGTCAAAACCCTAATACTGAAACAAGACTATTCCAGACAGAGATGAATGATACATGATTTCTGACAGAGTGAATTAGCGCGAGATCACAGTTGAAAGAATTGATATATCAGTTGCCTCAGTCTCCGTCGGGCGTTTGCTATTTTCTTCTAATTATGGCGAGATGAGGTTTCTACGTCATAAGAGGGTCCGTTTTCAGAAGGTACTATTATTTATGTCCAAAAATAAAACATTCCAGTCAATTTTTCGATCGAATTATGTTGTCAATCATTATTTATGAATAAAAGGATCATCATAAACATAGTTCGAGTTTAAAGTTCTACTAAGGTGTACACGCCCATTGATAAATCTTAATTTTGAGTGTATCCCCTACGCTACAGAAAGTAAACACTGTTGCCAAAATTTCACTATCATTATTGCTTCAGCAGTTTCGGCTCGGCGATGAAGAATCTGATATATCTTGTTATTTCTCATATACTCAGGTATGTTTATTCATAGCATTCAAATATTATCATAGAAGTAATCAAATTCGGCCATAAAAAATAGGCAAGTCGTCTTACCCATGAAATAGGTATGACAGAAATTCGGTAGTCAATCAAAAATCGTATGTTTTTCCTTGTTCATCGTTTGTATACAGGGTGATAAAGTGAGGCAAAATAATAATGTTACTTCATATAAAAAATAAGCCTATCGCGCTTCGTTACGGAGGTAATGACCTTGAAAGTTAGAATAAAATAAATGAATTTCATGTATAACTTTCAACCGGTGCCTTGGTATCAATGTTATTCGGGATGGTAAATCAACTCATACTAATGCATCTTTCCATAAGTAAACGGCTTCTCAGTGATTATGTTTCATACAGGATGGAACGATTTTTTTTCGTTTCTTATATCTTATATCATTAATGGACCTTCAAACGTAAATAAATCTTCAACTTTTTTGCAAGAACATCCAGATCCGTTTTTAGAAGAGGTTCTTCTGAATATACGAGGTGATATGTGGCTGATGTATAATGGTACGCCTCTTCATTTCGACGAAGATATCATCTGAACATCACATTTCCCTATGGTCCTTTTCCATGGCACCTAGGTCACCTGATCTTAATCCATTTGAATTATCTCATTGGAGCTTTATTTAATGTTGAGTCTATAAAACACCTGTGAATATCAGGGATGAGCTTCATTTCGACGAAGATATCATCTGAACATCACATTTCCCTGTGGTCGTCCTTTTCCATGGCACCTAGGTCACCTGATCTCAATCCATTTGAATTATCTCATTGGAGCTATATTTAATGTTGAGTCTATAAAACACCTGTGAATATCAGGGATGAGCTTTTGAGTTGAATTATTACATCTGTACACGCCGTAAGAAATGATTATCATCAAATGTCATCTCCAGTACAACTCAGATGTTTTGATAACTTCAAATGCGTTAAAGTTCAGGATGCACATATTGAGATCCATTTTGTATCTTCTTCTTGTCTCCACTGATGTCATTAATTAGGTTAATGGAGCTTTTATTACCTATGAACTCTGAAACGATTTTCTCTTGAACTGTACGAGATATCGATTAAAATAAAGTATACCATTTTTGTAGATTGAAGATGAAGGAATCAAACGGTGGGAGCAAAATGTGAAATTTGTCACTTGTGTCGAAAATGCCGTCATTAAACGGAAAAAAATCGTCTAATCCCGTATAAAAAATGTTCACTGAAAAGCCGTTTCCGTATGGAAAGAAGCATTAGGTTGAGTATATTCACCAGCCCAAATATCATCGATTTTTCTCATATGATGTACTTACATTATTTTGGCTCATTCTGTCAGCCCTATCATTGACGACATGACCTTCTTAGACACCCCTGTATATCTCTTATGATGATGATAATTATCAATGGAATATTCCTATTCGGAAGTTAACCTCAAACAGATTCCGTACACACATCATTTCAAGGAAGGTGTATTAGCTCATTTGGAATAAGTTTGATTTGTAACCGGAGGACCTGGGTTCGAATCCCGTGGTGGTCGTCTTTTTTCTTTATTTGAATATATCGGCAGACATGTACTGGCCCTAATGACAGCAAGTTCTGGCTAATTCTAGCCTGCATATTCTGAACCAGATTAAGGCCGGTCAAAATTGTTTACTGGGATCACGAAAACAGTCATGTTTGAGAACGCGCTTACCGATTACTCCACTCCCTAGTATGGAGTTGATGAAATTGAAACTGGCCCATGGAAGAGTGTTGGTCTTGTCCGATTCTTCATCCTGATATCAGAAAAATTATTAGTGATCATATAACGAAAACCCACTTGCTCAGCTCAAGACTGAGAGTTTCAAAAGAACTAATATCACACCAATACTATGATAATCCCAGAACAATACACAAATAAATAGCGATCTCAAAAGAAATCACACTGAGTACCTAATCATTGAAGACACTTTGGGAAATGTTAAATAATCAACGGATCAGTTGAAATGTTGTGGGAAATGGCGTCTATTTATTCAAGAAGTTGTAACGTATTGTATGCACACGGGGTGGAAACATTGCGACCCAAAAGATCTATATTGGCCCCGATGAGGTTGTTCTCCGTAGCTATTGCAATTTTTCTAGTCCTCTATTCCTTCAGAAATTCCAGGAAATGAGCTTGTGCCAGGTAGGTAATATCTTCTCTTCTGTTATGTGTGCTCCCAGGTTCCCATTCCGTGAATATGTGAAAAGAGGCTTCCTACTCTTTCCCACAGAACCTCTTCTAAGCCCTATTACGACTCCGCTCGTTAGTATAAGAAGTTTCTTTTTGCTCAGGCTGAAATGTGCTTTCGATCTTTTGTGGTTATAGGCACCAAGTAGAATTTTGGCCTGTCTGAGGCCTTGATGATTTTCCCAGAAGTTCAATCCCTGTTCAGTGCAGTACTGCTACTGATCCCGCAGAAGGGTTCTAGCCCCACAAATTAGTGAGTGACTGAGTGAGGAAGAGTCGGCAACATATAAGCGGGAATAAATGTAAAGAAATTCATGAAAAATAACGATAATTGAACGTAAAGTACGAACTCAATTTAACATCATTTTCAATAACCGAATTAACATTTCACATACTCCAAAATTTTATTGACAGATATCTGTTCAACGAATATTAAAAATGTTGCTTTGTTATTAGGAGAACCTCCCTGATGTTTGTATATGTCGCAAAATGAAATTTAAAGTGAATTTTAAAGACATACTAAGGATCATACTTACGGTTATAAGTTGTTTCATGTCGTCAAACGCATTTTCGTTAGAGTCAAAACTGCTTCCCTGAAATATTAAAGGGTGAAGTTCGGTACATTGTAAGTAAGCTGGTTTTGAAAAGTATTGGCAGATCATAATGTGATCTTTACAATGAAACCTTCCTCTTGATCAAAATAATCAAGTTATGAGATGCTGCAGTGTTTCCTTCGAATGATAATGTTTACAGTTTTTTCAAATGGCACCCCGTATATTCCTGTAGTCTATCTTATTAGCCTTGAAATTCAACTATGTTTTTTTTTTATCGCTTGGAGCGCACGAAAGGGAATCCCTATAATGTTCAAAGAACATCGTGCGTTCCTAGGGAGGATAGGGACAGGAATTTTTTTTTGAACTTTTGGAGATTATATGTTGTTGGGAATACTTCCACAGGCAATGAATTCCAGAGCCTAGCCGTTCTATGGATAAAGTGCTGTTCGACATCTTTCGAGGTTGACAACGAAAGGATGTGCTGACTGGGCTTGTCTAGTTCGTCTGATTGGTATTGCTAGTGAAGGGATGATAGCAGAGATTTCCGAAGAACATTTCCCGTGGAAGTATCGATAGAAAAGTGAAAGGTCGCCGACCTTTCTACGGTGTTCCAATGATGTCAAAGAGTGAGTGAGTGTGGCGTCACCCACCAGGCGAATGGCTCTTCTCTGGATGGAATCCAAGAGCATCAGCGTATGTTTTGGTGCTGAACCCTATATGTGGGAATAGTATTCTAGAACAGGCCGTATCTGCGCTTTGTAGATCATGAGAAGCTGTTGAGGTGTAAAGTAGCTTTTCGCACGGAACAAGAACCCGAGTTTTTGTGAAGCAGCTTTTGCGATGGATCTGACATGATTATCCCATGAAAGAGTGTTGTTGATGGAAATACGGAGCATAGATATGGTGGGCTTGGTGGAGATGGTGGAGCCAGACATTTCAATATCGGGCATACTGAGTTCCGCCTTTCTATCACAATTTGATATTCGTTCATTAATCGGTTGTTAAATTGCATTTTATTACAACAATTTCAGTTTTATGTCCAAATGGATGATCATATTATGGCTACATGGCAAAAATAAAAGACGAATAGTTTCTTCACAAGTAGTCAAATGAAAAAAACTGAGTTTCTATCTTAGTTTTCTCAATATCTTGAGCTATTTTCGAATGATTTTTTTTTTAACTCAATCCATTCAATGGAATACAATTTAACAGGCAATCAATGAACGAATATCAAATTGTGATACATAGTTGAATAGAGATTTTTAAGGCAGGAAAATACAGGGTGCCATTTGAAAAAAAAAAAGTTGGGTCTACTTCCGATCAAATAAGTGATAGAAAAAAACTGTCATTAGGTTCAAGGGAAGCACCATCATCGAAAATATAACCCTTGAGAATTTCAGATTTTTATATCTTCAAATAAAAAAACTACTAGCTGTTACATATGTCTCCTGTGTCACCCTGTATATGTCCACCCAGTAACCAGAATTCCATCAATGACTCACCCTCTCCTCAGAAAAGTTCCTTTTCCCGTCTTCCAGAATATAACTCCTTTCATTGAGATTCCCGATGGGCATCATCCTGTCAATCTCTTTTATAACACCATCACAAAAAACACGGACAATAATTTAAGACACTCGGTTGTTGGACTACCGTCTGCTGGACCCCGTCACCTGATCCTACGGATAACGCATGTTGCCAGGGGGAAGAGGAATTTGAAAAAAGAAGGAGGGGGAGAATGTGAAGGAAGGAATTCCGTCAGGCTCCGAGATTCTATACATGAATGAAATGGGATCCTTCGGATCATATCGATCCTCTGCAGGAGTATTGCGCCTGCTAGCTGGCATATATTCGTTGTTTGTGTACAGGGGTAACACGAAATATTCTCAAACAGGTCCAACAAAATATTTGTTCGATTTTTTCACAGAACTCTAGTCGCATAGTCATGCTTCTCTGCCAAGAACACACAGTAGTGGGTAGGTTTTTGATATTTTTTTTATGTTCTGGTTCCCACGAAAAGGGATATCCTGTAATGTTCAGAGAACATCGTGAGAACCAAGGAAAATAAGGTAGGAATTGGTGTTATTCTTAAATTTCTGGAGGTTATATGCCTCGGGGAACACCTCCCTTGGCAATGTATTCCAGAGCCTCGCTGTTCGTTGGATAAACGAGTCTTTGGAAAGAGATGTTCTGCAGGTCTCCAAAGTGACCACGAAGGGGTGCGAAGCCTCAACTCGACAGGTTAATCTAGCTGGGACTGCCAATGGAGGAACAATTGTTGATATTTCAGGAGAGCATCGTCCATGAAAATATCTATAAAATAGAGCCAGATCACCAACTTTTTTACGATGTTCCCGAGAAGTGAGTGAGTTTGTGAGCGAGGCATCACCCACGAGACGAATTGCCCTTTTTTGGACAGAATCCAACAATTTCAGGGTATGTTTGGGTGCTGCACTCCAAATATGGGAATAGTATTCCATTACAGGTCGGATCTGTGCCTTATAGATCATAAGCAGCTGACTGGAAGTGAAATAGCTCCTGGCCCGAAACAAAACACAGAAAAAAGTTTTGGGGATGTACTTTTAGCAATTGATCTCACGGGATTTCAAAGGTATGGTTACTCCTGACAAGCTCATGTTATCAAATTGTCGGCATTTACAGCCTTATCGATATTTATTTCAATGAGGTTTTTTGTTGAGGAGTTTTTCAGAATAATCCTTTTGGTCTCGAAGAGGTACCTTCCAGATTTGATTATGATTGAGGACAAGATTATACAAGAGGTAAGATGTTTTCCATGCAATGTACTGGGTGGCATGACTCTGTAAAATAATTATGTCACTTCGATAATTTTGGCTTTTTCGAATCGAATTATTGTTCAAATAGAAGAATACGGACTTCTGGCATCCCCTCGTATGTCATGCCAATATCAAAACATTCCATTAGTACTTATTGGCATTTTCCGCAAACTGATATAGTTCATATGAGCCTTTATAGATGAAAGAATTTTATGCCTGATAAGCATGTCTTCGTTATCTTTAAAGATAAACACTTGATAAATCCTCATTTGGAAAAATACCCTTGTCAAGTACATGTCTCCTGAGGATAATCATCGACAATATCGTTCAAAGAAGAATATTCAATATGAGAAAATATTTAGAAATACATCGAAGTTGATATACTTGCTGTGATATCCACCGCAACCCCTGGATTATTAACCCAATTTTTCAGATGACAGTTGCATTTCATCTTTCTCGTGTTCTTAATTCAATTCAGGAGTTTTCTTTGTAATTAAATTAGTACTTCCACTTCCTATATACTACCTAGCGCACGATGATCTTCAGATATTCTAAGGGTTCCCTTTCGAGCGCTCCAAAAGAGAAATGATGTAGAAAATTTGGGAATCTCTAGCTGTAGCATTTAATTTTTCGATGTAGATGCCAGAGAACTGCCAAATGTAATAGATGTTTACATATGTCATTCGGAAGGTACTTCAATGGCATTCAATGCAGTTTTGAGTTTTTCAATTATCTTGTTGAATAAACGAGATATTGCCTGTATACGATAGCTTGGGACACCCTCTACAAGGATATTATTTTTGAGTATTTCTCCATTTAGTCGTGAAAGCAATCGTGAGAGTTTTCTTGAAATTTTATTATTTTTCCTCACAGGACAAATGGTTAACAAAAAAAATGAAAAATGTTCTGCACTGTAAGATTGACTATCAGTGAAACTGAATTCAATCAGTGAATTGGATGTTGAAATATTCAAATGCAATTCTCCGAGTACAAAGCACAACTATTTGCTCCAACAAGTGAAGCAAATTCCGTGTTGATTGTATCAAGATGAGCATTCATTGTCTGCCTGAGGGTTTTCATACATGAATTGTAGTCTTCCACATCTTTGCTGTAGCACAAACACCCATCCAGGGTATTTTTGAGGGTTTCTACATCATTTCCATCAATTGCAGCCATCA
The DNA here is from genome assembly GCA_918026855.4 of Phaedon cochleariae. Classification (NCBI taxonomy): domain Eukaryota; kingdom Metazoa; phylum Arthropoda; class Insecta; order Coleoptera; family Chrysomelidae; genus Phaedon; species Phaedon cochleariae. Next base: position 41,975,289 of record OU896717.1, on the reverse strand, counting down.
TGTATGTCTGGTAGAACTTCATCCTATAAAAATCGTGTTAACCCATTTCAAAATTCGAACGACACTCTTTATACAGGGCGTCCCATATATTAACCATGCAATACGTTGGCAGAAGATGAAAACGTTAAGAGATATCGTGAAATTATCACGAAAACGTCACACATGCGTCAACACTTATTTCAGAATTCTTTTTCAAAGATATTCGGGGCGTTGTAGTGATATTTGTGAGCTCGTCGATTGGGATGGTGACTAGGGTCGAATTCTTTTTTATGCAAGCGTGCGTGATTCACCCTATACCCGCACGCAAATTTAGTTTGGGAAGTGTCGGAAAAAGTTTTTCCACACTAGTACGGGAATAGTAATTTTCCTAACAAGTGTGGAAAGTGACCGTGTTTGGCACGAAGGACTCCTCCACAAACTACCATCATACGGCTTACCACCTCGGCTATGCCATCTCTTATCGAGTTTTCTTTCAGGCAGATCGCTTCACGTGGTGGTGGACGGTGTATCGCCTGATACCATTGGCATCAATTCCGGCGTTCCACAAGGATCAATTTTGGCACCAACATTATTCCTGCTTCATATCAATGATCTGTTGGGAGTAACAACTTGCCCCATCCACAGCTTTGCAGATGATAGCACCCTCCATACTGCGTTCTCTTCCAGAATTCCCATTTCTTCCCAGGAAACTAAGAACTCACGGCGCAGGCAGGTCAATGCTATCAATGAAGATCTTGCTGAAATCACAGCCTGGGGAACAAACAACCTAGTTGAATTCAACGCCACCAAAACTCAAGCCTGCATTTTCTCTAGAAAGGCGGAACTCAGTATGCCCGAAATTGTAATGTCTGGCTCCACCATCCCCACCAAGCCCACCATATCTATTTATTTCCATCAGCAATACTTTTTCATGGGATAATCATGTCGGAACCATCGCGAATGCTCCTTCACAAGAACTCGGATTTTTATTCCGTGCGGGAAGCTATTTTACACCTCAACAACTTTTCATGATCTACAAAGCGCAGATACGGCCTGTTCTAGAATACTGTTCCCACATATGGGGTTCAGCACCAAAACATACGCTGATGCTCTTAGATTCCATCCAGAGAAGAGCCATTCGCCTGGTGGGTGACGCCACACTCACTCACTCTTTGTCATCATTAGAACACCGTAGAAAGGTCGGCGACATTTCACTTTTCTATCGATACTTCCACGGGAAATGTTCTGCGGAAATCTCAGCTATCATCCTTTCACTAGCAATACCAATCAGACGAACTAGACAAGCCCAGTCAGCACATCCTTTCGTTGTCAACCTCGAAAGATGTCGAACAGCACTTTATCAAGACTCCTTCATCCATAGAACGGCTAGGCTCTGAAATTCATTGCCTATGTGAAAGTATTCCCAACAACATATAATCTCCAAAAGTTCAAAAAAAATTCCAATACCTACCTCCTGTTCCTATCCTCCCTAGGAACGCACGATGTTCTTTGAACATTATAGGGATTCCCTTTCGTGCGCTCCAAGCGATAAAAAAAAAGTTACTGAACGTTTGTTATTTACAACCGACTATATCTCTCAGTAATTGCTCTTATTGGATGGCACACTAATTTATGGGACACCCTGTGTATTTTTCGTTTATGAAATGACATTCTCCACTAATATTTCCAGAACACAATGAGAACTCAATTACAAACTACTGGTAGAAGTGTAAATTCCATTATTGACCAACCTTGCGTCCCAAATTGCTGTACCATTAGCGTTTACGGTACACCTCTTATTCTCATCAGGACAACTGACATCCACCACATTAGGTTTATCTCCGTTCATTCCGGTATATATTTCCAAATTCATCAGAAAGTCATTCAATTCAGTTGAAATGATTTCATTGTCGGGCTGAAGGTTATTTTGCTGGCATTCTGGTCTGGATCCTATCGAAGTTGAGAACTATAACATATAATTATAACGACATCAAAATGTGAAATGACACTTTTTTCGAAAATGGTTCGTTTCATGGCATTCCAACAAGAGTACTTAAGGCAAGATGAATCATGAAACAAAATATCTTGTGGCATTTTAATAGCAATAATTATGATTTGACATATCCAGTATATCATGTCAATGATACCAAAAGATTCAAGGGGAGTTTTGTGAAGCGAGTGTCACCTGATGCAATGCAAGACATACTGTTTCGGCTTTTCAGGCCTCATCAGTTGCACTCGGTCGGCTGACAACCGTTTCACGAAGGATCCTGCATGATGAGTGCCACAAAGCAGAGTTTTGATGAAGGAGATGGGTGATTTAGCCTTTAGAGTCATCTAGTGGCAAAAGCGTGAAGTTGAATGAGTATAGGAGAGACATGTCAAAATTTCGTAGATAGGTACTCACCAACAAACAAAATGACACTACGAGAAGAATGCACATACTTAGAACCCTTGAAACGCCCATTTTGTGAAGATGCAGCTGAAATAATAATGAAAAAATGGAATCTATTTTATTGGTGAGGACTATAAAACAGCATGACGAACTATGTATATCTCATCAGCAAATATAATGTGATCAAGATAAGATATTGAAAGTAGTCATACCTGAAAATTATTGTATCACTTCATCTATAGATAGATATATAGGGCGTTTTGTTAATGGGGAAACTTCCGTTTGGTACGTAACTGAAATAAAAAATAAAAATTTCATAATGATACATATTATGGATATCCAGTAATCTAAACTGATGTCTTGTCGTTTTTCCGTTTTTTCTCTCGAAAACAGTAGTCCTTTGTATTTTTTGTAATTGTTCGGTTGTTCCTCGAGACTCGTATATAATTCCAAAATACTCATCGGTTTTATTTCCGTCAGGTGTGAAAAAGGAAACAAGATATAAAACCATTGAAGAAATGTAACCCATGATAAGAAACCAAAGACCGGATAGTAATCTGATGGGATATGGTATTTTCCATAGGAAATTCAAGTATAGACAACCGCTGTTAATAGCATAGTATAGTTATAATTTTAGAATGTAGAGATAGTTACGAATGAAATAGTAGATAATAAATTGAATTATAAATCGGAAATCAGGTCAGGAGTTCCTCAGGGATCAGTGCTGGGCCCAATCTTGTTTTTGATATATCTAAATGACGGTAAATTTGAATATAACAGGAAAATTCACATTATTTGCTGATCACACTACCCTCCTATGGCATGGGAAAGATGTTGATTGCCTCAAAAAAGTTATATCCCAGGAATTAAAGGAAGTTGAATCATAGTGCAATGCTAATTCTCTGTGTTTCAATGCAAAAAAAAACTAACATCTTAACATTCAAGTTCGAGTATGAAAATCTCATAATTAGTAATATCCAAGTTGAAATTAATTCTAGTACTCAATTCCTTGGCTTCATCGATAATAAACTGAGATTCGATATCCACGTCACGTCATTGAGGAAGAAACTCGCATCCGGATGTTATGCTATAAGAATTTTATCAAACGAGCTTGGTAAAGATATAGCAAGAACAACCTATTTTTCACTGATAGAATCGCACATCAGATGGCTTAGCTTAGCTTTCTGGGGATTTCGTAGTCTCTACAAAAAAGGGCAGTGAGATACCTATGCAAAGTTAGAGCAAGAGACCATTATAGACCACTATTTATCCAACAAAAAATGCTGAGTTGTTCAATTTGGACCTTCAATATGACGTTCTATAATTCGAAAAAATGTAAACAGTTCCTGAAATATTTTGAAAATACTGAAAATCACTGGTTTCGTTTTTATTCATTTCCATGGTTGATATTAAAAGAAAAAATCTGAATTTTTGTGTTGGTAATTGATCATGCCGAATAAGATGAGATTGTGATAAATATTCTATCTTCATTATTTTCATAGATTCACCATGCAACTTCTGTTTTTCTTATATGAGCGCCATATTTGTGTTATATACCAGTCGACATTTTCAAATTGAACAGAGCCAAAAACTAGTGAAAACATACAAACAACAAAGTACGAAGTTTTTTTAAACAATCAAGATACTATTATAACTATTATTGAAGGTTTTCATTTAGTGACTTTGTCTTGACAGTTTTGATAGGGTTATAATTTTGTGAAAATTAACTATTTATCAACAATCATTAATTTTTTCAGAATATTTGATTGTTTTTTTTTTCAATAAATTCGCTTATCTTCAAACAATGAATTTGATATCAAAATGAATTCCAGATGCTTGAAAATCATCAGATACCTATATGATTTTTAGGGCAAGTCAGTTGAAGGAAAACGTATCTGATTATTGAAAAAAAGATGTATTCTTGGTTTTTCTCGAGCATTTTTTTTGCATAATAATGTCCAATATTTACTGATATTTAATCGGAACAGATACAGGGTGATTCAAGATTCAGAATTCTGATCATGATTCAGAATTCTGATCACCCTGTATCTGTTCCGACTGAATATCAGTCAATAGTAAATCAAAAGTTGAGATAGGGAATGTGAACCGTTTTGACCGATAATGAATAGTTTCGACACAAAAGAATCTTTAAGTTGAAAAATCTCGATTTTGAACACCCTATACATCTCCGTAATCATTTCTGATAGATCCCAAGTGTGATGTATCGATGAAATTAGCTCTTCAGGGAGAATCTGAAAATGCAATGAAATACAGGGTATTCTATTTGAAATAACAAAGTTGTTGCTACTTTTTGATGGAAACGACAAAACTTCATTGCTGAAAATATTTTGAATGAAGAAGAAGAAGATGCATATTTCCATAAACTTCCGACTGATTCTCAATATAGAGATAGTGTGGGCTCATCGTGACATACCCTGTATATACGTATAGTAAGAACAGACAAATCAGATGATTCGCCCCAAAATGTTACTACGTTTCAAAATTTCTATATTAGAGAACCTAAGAGAAAAATGCAATCATTCGTCATAAACAACTTGTTTTGTGAAATATATTTTTTGAAGAAGAGAAATAGATATCGAAAAAATGTCAAATGTTTACTTAGTTAGTTATGGACTTTTCGGGAACCAATAACCAATCTGCTCCCGTTTTCAACATGAAAATGGAAAATATTTTCCCGTTTATAGTGACCTTCTGATTTTTCATTTTCATGTTGTAAACGGGAGCAGATTCGACTCCGAAAGAACCAAAGCTGAGTGAAAATTTGATATTTTTCCGATATACATATGTATATTTCTCTTCTTCAAACATTTTTCGAAACGAGGTGTCACCGACAATCTATTGAATTTTTCTTTTATAGGCTCTCTTATAGGGAATTTTTTAACGAAGTGATATTTCAAGGCCATTTCATCTAATTTGTCTGTACTATACAAGTATATTGAAATAACACCCACATTTTTATTCGTGGAAACAAGGTAAAAGGTAGCAGCGGAGGGAGACAAAAAACCGTGAGCTAAAATCTAATATTTTAAATAAAATACACTATTTTTTTCTGTGACAGAAAAAAGGGCTAATCAATAATGGGAAGATGTTGAATTATATCAAAATCAGAAAATTATCGACATGAAATTTGAAGTTTTTAACAGGGAATGACACATGCGTTGGAGGCATCTTTTCGCAGGCATCTTTATCATTATTTTGAAGTAATCAGATATATCGCACGTTGAGAACAATAGTGTGACAACTCAAAAAAGTTGATTTTTGAGTTAGAACCACCGTCGAATAGCAAATTTCCAGCTCTACACTTCTAGAATATCGTGACATCTATTAGCGTGACATCGCTGGTCACGTTATTGCACTAGAGGAGAAGTAGGTGCTACAGTCGAGCAAGAAAGTGACTTTTTGCGTTGTCACCTAAACTTCGCAGGATACGCCTCGTATTCTGACTCTGAGGAAATTTTTATGATAAATAATGTGACATTAAGACACCCTATTGATTAAATACAATGTGAAATTTTTGAGTTGTCACGTTATTACAATTTCATCATTAAATGAAATAATGAATTATATACAATTTAACAAACCGTTGAAGTTAGACAATCTGATAAAGAGTACATTTTTCATGTGAAATTGAACGAGCTTTCAGATTTTTTACTCATTTTGATCATCAATGAATTGACATAGAAGATATGATGTAAATTATCGAAGTATAACAGAGTGCCACAGCGTCCTCTATGATCAATCACAAACTAAGTTGCAAATTCATATTCCTCATGTCATAAAACCTAGAAATGCAAGGTTTCATGTTCATGCTGTTGAAACTAACAAAGTTATTGTGAAATTTTGAAATGAAATCTCCCCCTAGAACACCCTGTATCTCCTAAACCAGCAACATTCTCATCAGGCATATTGGGCTGAATTTCATCATTTTTGTGTTTACTATCTGTAGTTCGGAGATTTTAGGCATCTTTATCATTCTTTTGAAGTAATCAAATATCTGATGTCACTTCTGTCAGTCTAATTCTGTGATTTGATTTCAAAAAATTGCGAATTTAGTTAGTGGTTGTTTAGTATAATGTAACCGCGAAGTCAAATGGAAGACGAAAGGACTTGCAGTTCTTTCTCGGAGACGGTATTATTGACTCATTTTTCGGAACTATATAGCACAACAAAAGCCATCAACAGTGTATATAAATATATTTGGTATACAGTGTGTCCCACTTTGAGCAGAGCACCTTGGTATTTTCTTAATCGCTGACAGATTTCAAGAATTTTTTGTTTCAACTTCTCAATGAGTTTTACATTTCTGAGTATCCAACACTCTGGTTGCACTACGACACGGCCAACTATGATAAATTGAAAATGCCTAAAATCAGTTAGTAATATCAGGAATTTTTTCAGCGGAAAACTGACATTCTCAACATGCTGAGAACTTCCTCAAATACATGTGGTCAAATTTTCATGTTGATATCATATACAGGGCGTTATTTATTGTCAATTAATTTTTGATGCTTGAAAATGATGAGAAAAGTATAATTAACATCATGATTTCATTCAGATACTACTTAAAAACACCTGTTCCATACTTTTCTTCATGACATACACAGGGTGACGTATGTATTGATATTTCAAATCAATTTTCATATTTTCTGTTTTTTTTCCTCAAGGCACGTACTCCAACTTGAAAAATTAATGGTTCAATTTAGTTTAGGTTCGATCATTTGCCGATAAGGCTTCAACTAGTTATTTCATCCGAGTGCATGATAAAGAAGAAATCATCAAGGTCTTGAAATACCTACTCTTGAGTTCAGGATGACAAGAATATTTTATCAAGTTTCACTGATGGTATTACCCCAAAAAATATACCGATCCCATCCATTTTCACTCAAGGAGTTCATGCACAAAATGATGATCAAGTCTGCCGTGGAGACGCAACTTTTAATTATCTTCCTTCAAAAAAAAATCGTAGTTCAAATATCATCCTGTGTGTCATTATGGAACATGTGTTTTTAAGTAGTATCTGAATGAAATCATGATGTTGATTATACTTTTCTCATAATTTTCAAGCATCAAAAATTAATCGACTATAAATAACGCCCTGTATATGATATCGACATGAAAATTTCACCACATGTATTTGAGGGTGTTCTCAACTTATTGAGAATGTCAGTTTTCCGCTGAAAAAATTTCTGATATTACTAACTGATTTTAGGCATTTTCAATTTGTCATAGCTGGTCGTGTCGTAGTGCAATCAGAGTATAGTCACTCTTTTCCCACGAGAAAAAAAAAGTTATTTATGAAAAGTGACATTTTATAACTTGTCAACAGAGATGATGATGAAAAAAACATAAGATGTGGATCAGTTTTTTCAAATGTTTACCTGTACAATTGATGTCAGTAGATATTCATTTCTTCATGCATGGAGGCACTCTATGTAGGTACTCAACGACGAATCAAACCCCTGCAATATTGCCCTTCAAAAGGCAGCTAGCTGTGAAAAATACGCCAGTTACCCTATGACGAGCCCTATAGCAAAAAGTTTCCGATGTTTCCCAAGTTCCAGAAGAAAAAATACACTAGAAGTTTTGTCCAGACCAACGAACAATATCTTCGACAATGAGCTAGTGATTAGGCACTGACCGAACAAATGGTTATTTTTTCTATTTATAATTGTAGCACTAGGCGTGAAAAAGGATATGTGGTCGATGCGATAAGGGTCGTATATCTGAAATCTGGAACCGCAAAGCCCAAATGACGTTTGTTTCAGCTTTATCTTCCTTATGCAGTTAGTTGGACAGAAATATGTGGGAATTTATTAAAAAGGAATATTCTCACATATAATTATGAACATAAAAAAATGGATATATAAAGAAGTACATTGAGAATGGGCTTACATCACAAAAAATTGTTATTTCATAATTCGATAGAACTCACCCAAACTAGCTCACCACCGCAAACCGTTTCTTGCTGTGAGCTCCCTACGTTTTATAAAAAATTATTGAAATCCCCGGTTTTTCGGACCTCTGAAAACGAGGCGATGATGTGACGTCAAAACCCTAATACTGAAACAAGACTATTCCAGACAGAGATGAATGATACATGATTTCTGACAGAGTAAATTTGCGCGAGATCACAGTTGAAAGAATAAATTTATATGAGTTGCCTCAGTCTCCGTCGGGCGTTTGGTATTTTCTTTTGACTATGGCGAGATGAGGTATCTACGTCATAAGAGGGTCCGTTTTCAGAAGATACTATTATGTATGTCCAAAAATGAAACATTCCAGTAAATTTTTCGATCGAATCATGTCGTCAATCATTATTTATGTATAAATGGATCATTATAAACATGGTTTGAGTTGAAAGTTCTACTAAGGTGTACACGCCCATTCCCATTCTCTATGTGATGAAAATATCAATTCTTTCTCGGTTTATTCAACAGAAAACAACTACTTTCCTGGCTATATGCCACGACGAAACGTTGTGTATGGCTTTTTTTATAAAGAGGAATTTGGATAATTTTATTTTTACTGAATCGTGTTATTCCAGAACTTTGCAACTTCTATACTTACCAAAGAAGGGAAGGTTTGTATTTCGTGCAAGATAATTTATTCAAAATATTCGTAGCAGAGCGCTTTCGACTGTCAGTGCGTACTCGTCAGGTCAACAGGGGAATTCGTCCATAAAAATATCTTTGGTCCAGTTTAAAACTAACGACATTAAGGTAAAATACGTTACAAATAAATTAAAATGTGTTTCCCAGAAGGGGGTAAAATATGGATTACATTTTGTTAAGCAGCCATTGTCGACTTCAACACGACATGTCGCAGCGGAAGAATTTGATGTCAGATTTGATAGATAACTCTCCCTTCAGATTTTCAAAATCAGCGGTTCAAGCAATGCAGTAGGCTCGTAGGTGAAAAAAATATTTTTTTCCTGATTGCCCTAAAAATCCCAAAAAATTCATAGACACTGATTCAGACCCAGAACGAAAGAATTCGATGTTGGATTTCATAGATGACTCTCCCTTTGGATTTTCAAAATCAGCGGTTCAAGCAATGCAGTAGGCTCATATAGGTGGAAAAATTATTTTTTTCTGTGACGGGAAAAAAGTTTGGCATTTCATCTCTGTTGGCAGGTTATAAAATGTCACTTTTCATAAATTACTTTTTTCCCGTGGGAAAAAAGTAAGTATTTCTTTCCCGGATATATATCACATATATACTCTGTTAATGGCTTTTGTTGTGCTATAGTTCCGAAAAATGAGTCAATAATACCGTCTCCGAGAAAGAACTGCAAGTCCTTTTATCTTCCATTCGACTTCGCGGTTTCGTATATTACTAAACAACTACTGAATTCGCAATTTTTTAAAATCAAATCACAGAATTGAACTGACAGAAGTGACATCAGATATTTGATTACTTCAAAAGAATGATAAAGATGCCTATAAAACGCAGGTGTCCCTACTGTTAAAAACTTGAAATTTCACGTCGATAATTTTCATATTTCGAAATAATGTAATATCTTCTCAATATTGATCCGTCCTTCCTTCTGTCACAGAAAAAAATAGTGTATTATACACGGGAAAAATATTAGATTTTAGCTCACGGTTTTTTGTCTCCCTCCGCTACGCGTCGGGAGACAACACAACCTGGAGCAAAAATCTACTACTTTTTTCCCTTGTATTATAAATAACTATTTTTCCTGATCGACCTAAAAATCTCAGAAAATTCCTAGACACTGATTCAGACTCAAAAAGGAAGAATTTGATGTCAGATTTGATAGATAACTCTCCCTCTAGATTTTCAAAATCAGCGGTTCAAGCAATGCAGTAGGCTCATATAGGTGAAAAAATTATGTTTTTCCTGATTGCCCTAAGAATCCCAAACAATTCATAGACACTAATTCAGACCCGAAACGAAAGAATTCGATGTCAGATTTGATAGATAACTATCGCTTTAGATTTTCAAAATCAGCGGTTCAAGCAATGCAGTAGGCTCATATAGGTGAAAAAATTATTTTTTTCCTGATTGCCCTAAGAATCCCAAAAAATTTATAGACACTAATTCAGACCCGAAACGAAAGAATTTGATGTCAGATTTGATAGATAACTCTCCCTTTAGATTTTCAAAATCAGCGGTTCAAGCAATGCAGTAGGCTCATATAGGTGAAAAAATTATTTTTTTCCTGATTGCCCTGAGAATCCCAAAAAATTTATAGACACTAATTCAAACCCGAAACGTAAGAATTTGATGTCAGATTTGATAGATAACTCTCCCTTTAGATTTTCAAAATCAGCGGTTCAAGCAATGCAGTAGGCTCATATAGGTGTAAAAATTATTTTTTTCCTGATTGCCCTGAGAATCCCAAAAAATTTATAGACACTAATACAAACCCGAAACGTAAGAATTTGATGTCAGATTTGATAGATAACTCTCCCTTTAGATTTTCAAAATCAGCGGTTCAAGCAATGCAGTAGGCTCATATAGGTGAAAAAATTATTTTTTTCCTGATTGCCCTAAGAATCCCATAACATTCATAGACACTAATTCAGACCCGAAACGAAAGAATTTGATGTCAGATTTGATAGATAACTATCGCTTTAGATTTTCAAAATCAGCGGTTCAAGCAATGCAGTAGGCTCATATAGGTGTAAAAATTATTTTTTCCCTGATTGCCCTGAGAATCCCAAAAAATTTATAGACACTAATTCAAACCCGAAACGTAAGAATTTGATGTCAGATTTCATAGATAACTCTCCCTTTAGATTTTCAAAATCAGCGGTTCAAGCAATGCAGTAGGCTCATATAGGTGAAAAAATTATTTTTTCCCTGATTGCCCTAAGAATCCCAAAAAATTTATAGACACTAATTCAGACCCGAAACGTAAGAATTTGATGTCAGATTTGATAGATAACTCTCCCTTTAGATTTTCGAAATCAGCGGTTCAAGCAATGCAGTAGGCTCATATAGGTAAAAAAGTTATTTTTCTCCTGATTGCCCTGAGAATCCCAAAAAATTTATAGACACTAATTCAAACCCGAAACGTAAGAATTTGATGTCAGATTTGATAGATAACTCTCCCTTTAGATTTTCAAAATCAGCGGTTCAAGCAATGCAGTAGGCTCATATAGGTGTAAAAATTATTTTTTTCCTGATTGCCCTGAGAATCCCAAAAAATTTATAGACACTAATACAAACCCGAAACGTAAGAATTTGATGTCAGATTTGATAGATAACTCTCCCTTTAGATTTTCAAAATCAGCGGTTCAAGCAATGCAGTAGGCTCATATAGGTGAAAAAATTATTTTTTTCCTGATTGCCCTAAGAATCCCATAACATTCATAGACACTAATTCAGACCCGAAACGAAAGAATTTGATGTCAGATTTGATAGATAACTCTCCCTTTAGATTTTCAAAATCAGCGGTTCAAGCAATGCAGTAGGCTCATATAGGTGTAAAAATTATTTTTTCCCTGATTGCCCTGAGAATCCCAAAAAATTTATAGACACTAATTCAAACCCGAAACGTAAGAATTTGATGTCAGATTTGATAGATAACTCTCCCTTTAGATTTTCAAAATCAGCGGTTCAAGCAATGCAGTAGGCTCATATAGGTGTAAAAATTATTTTTTCCCTGATTGCCCTAAGAATCCCAAAAAATTTATAGACACTAATTCAGACCCGAAACGTAAGAATTTGATGTCAGATTTGATAGATAACTCTCCCTTTAGATTTTCGAAATCAGCGGTTCAAGCAATGCAGTAGGCTCATATAGGTGTAAAAATTATTTTTTCCCTGATTGCCCTGAGAATCCCAAAAAATTTATAGACACTAATTCAAACCCGAAACGTAAGAATTTGATGTCAGATTTGATAGATAACTCTCCCTTTAGATTTTCAAAATCAGCGGTTCAAGCAATGCAGTAGGCTCATATAGGTGTAAAAATTATTTTTTCCCCGATTGCCCTGAGAATCCCAAAAAATTTATAGACACTAATTCAAACCCGAAACGTAAGAATTTGATGTCAGATTTGATAGATAACTCTCCCTTTAGATTTTCAAAATCAGCGGTTCAAGCAATGCAGTAGGCTCATATAGGTGAAAAAATTATTTTTTCCCTGATTTCCCTGAGAACCCAACAAAATTTATAGACACCAATTCACACCCGAAACGAAAGAATTTGATGTCAGATTTGATAGATAACTCTCCCTTTAGATTTTCAAAATCAGCAGTTCAAGCAATGCAGTAGGCTCATATAGGTGAAAAAATTATTTTTTCCCTGATTGCCCTGAGAATCCCAAAAAATTCATAGACACCAATTCAAACCCGAAACGTAAGAATTTGATGTCAGATTTGATAGATAACTCTCCCTTTAGATCTTCAAAATCAGCGGTTCAAGCAATGCAGTAGGCTCATATAGGTGAAAAAATTATTTTTTCCCTGATTGCCCTAAGAATCCCAAACAATTCATAGACACTAATTCAGACCCGAAACGAAAGAATTTGATGTCAGATTTGATAGATAACTATCCCCTTAGATTTTCAAAATCAGCGGTTCAAGCAATGCAGTAGGCTCATATAGGTGTAAAAATTATTTTTTACCTGATTGCCCTGAGGATCCCAAAAAATTTATAGACACTAATTCAGACCCGAAACGGAAGAATTTGATGTCAGATTCGATAGATAACTCTCCCTTTAGATTTTTAAAATCAGCAGTTCAAGCAATGCAGTAGGCTCATATAGGTGAAAAAATTATTTTTTCCCTGATTTCCCTGAGAACCCCAAAAAATTTATAGACACCAATTCAGACCCGAAACGAAAGAATTTGATGTCAGATTCGATAGATAACTCTCCCTTTAGATTTTCAAAATCAGCAGTTCAAGCAATGCAGTAGGCTCATATAGGTGAAAAAATTATTTTTTCCCTGATTGCCCTGAGAATCCCAAAAAATTTATAGACACTAATTCAAACCCGAAACGTAAGAATTTGATGTCAGATTTGATAGATAACTCTCCCTTTAGATTTTCAAAATCAGCGGTTCAAGCAATGCAGTAGGCTCATATAGGTGAAAAAATTATTTTTTTCCTGATTGCCCTAAGAATCCCATAACATTCATAGACACTAATTCAGACCCGAAACGAAAGAATTTGATGTCAGATTTGATAGATAACTCTCCCTTTAGATTTTCAAAATCAGCGGTTCAAGCAATGCAGTAGGCTCATATATTAGGTGAAAAAATTATTTTTTTCCTGATTGCCCTAAGAATCCCATATCATTCATAGACACTAATTCAGACCCGAAACGAAAGAATTTGATGTCAGATTTGATAGATAACTCTCCCTTTAGATTTTCAAAATCAGCGGTTTAAGCAATGCAGTAGGCTCATATAGGTGAAAAAATTATTTTTTTCCTGATTGCCCTAAGAATTCCATAACATTCATAGACACTAATTCAGACCCGAAACGAAAGAATTTGATGTCAGATTTGATAGATAACTCTCCCTTTAGATTTTCAAAATCAGCGGTTTAAGCAATGCAGTAGGCTCATATAGGTGAAAAAATTATTTTTTTCCTGATTGCCCTAAGAATCCCAAAACATTCATAGACACTAATTCAGACCCGAAACGGAAGAATTTGATGTCAGATTTGATAGATAACTCTCCCTTTAGATTTTCAAAATCAGCGGTTCAAGCAATGCAGTAGGCTCATATAGGTGAAAAAATTATTTTTTCCCTGATTGCCCTAAGAATCCCAAACAATTCATAGACACTAATTCAGACCCGAAACGAAAGAATTTGATGTCAGATTTGATAGATAACTCTCCCTTTAGATTTTCAAAATCAGCGGTTCAAGCAATGCAGTAGGCTCATATAGGTGAAAAAATTATTTTTTTCCTGATTGCCCTAAGAATCCCATAACATTCATAGACACTAATTCAGACCCGAAACGGAAGAATTTGATGTCAGATTTGATAGATAACTCTCCCTTTAGATTTTCAAAATCAGCGGTTTAAGCAATGCAGTAGGCTCATATAGGTGAAAAAATTATTTTTTTCCTGATTGCCCTAAGAATCCCAAAAAATTCATAGACACTAATTCAGACCCAAAACGGAAGAATTTGATGTCAGATTTGATAGATAACTCTCCCTTTAGATTTTCAAAATCAGCGGTTCAAGCAATGCAGTAGGCTCATATAGGTGAAAAAATTATTTTTTTCCTGATTGCCCTAAGAATTCCATAACATTCATAGACACTAATTCAGACCCAAAACGAAAGAATTTGATGTCAGATTTGATAGATAACTCTCCCTTTAGATTTTCAAAATCAGCGGTTTAAGCAATGCAGTAGGCTCATATAGGTGAAAAAATTATTTTTTTCCTGATTGCCCTAAGAATCCCAAAACATTCATAGACACTAATTCAGACCCGAAACGGAAGAATTTGATGTCAGATTTGATAGATAACTCTCCCTTTAGATTTTCAAAATCAGCGGTTCAAGCAATGCAGTAGGCTCATATAGGTGAAAAAATTATTTTTTCCCTGATTGCCCTAAGAATCCCAAACAATTCATAGACACTAATTCAGACCCGAAACGAAAGAATTTGATGTCAGATTTGATAGATAACTCTCCCTTTAGATTTTCAAAATCAGCGGTTCAAGCAATGCAGTAGGCTCATATAGGTGAAAAAATTATTTTTTTCCTGATTGCCCTAAGAATCCCATAACATTCATAGACACTAATTCAGACCCGAAACGGAAGAATTTGATGTCAGATTTGATAGATAACTCTCCCTTTAGATTTTCAAAATCAGCGGTTTAAGCAATGCAGTAGGCTCATATAGGTGAAAAAATTATTTTTTTCCTGATTGCCCTAAGAATCCCAAAACATTCATAGACACTAATTCAGACCCGAAACGGAAGAATTTGATGTCAGATTTGATAGATAACTCTCCCTTTAGATTTTCAAAATCAGCGGTTCAAGCAATGCAGTAGGCTCATATAGGTGTAAAAATTATTTTTTCCCTGATTGCCCTGAGAATCCCAAAAAATTTATAGACACTAATTCAAACCCGAAACGTAAGAATTTGATGTCAGATTTGATAGATAACTCTCCCTTTAGATTTTCAAAATCAGCGGTTCAAGCAATGCAGTAGGCTCATATAGGTGAAAAAATTATTTTTTCCCTGATTGCCCTAAGAATCCCAAACAATTCATAGACACTAATTCAGACCCGAAACGAAAGAATTTGATGTCAGATTTGATAGATAACTCTCCCTTTAGATTTTCAAAATCAGCGGTTTAAGCAATGCAGTAGGCTCATATAGGTGAAAAAATTATTTTTTTCCTGATTGCCCTAAGAATTCCATAACATTCATAGACACTAATTCAGACCCGAAACGGAAGAATTTGATGTCAGATTTGATAGATAACTCTCCCTTTAGATTTTCAAAATCAGCGGTATAAGCAATGCAGTAGGCTCATATAGGTGAAAAAATTATTTTTTTCCTGATTGCCCTAAGAATCCCAAAACATTCATAGACACTAATTCAGACCCGAAACGGAAGAATTTGATGTCAGATTTGATAGATAACTCTCCCTTTAGATTTTCAAAATCAGCGGTTCAAGCAATGCAGTAGGCTCATATAGGTGAAAAAATTATTTTTTCCCTGATTGCCCTAAGAATCCCAAAAAATTCATAGACACTAATTCAGACCCGAAACGAAAGAATTTGAGGTCAGATTTGATAGATATCAACCCCTTTAGATTTTCAAAATCAGCGGTTCAAGCAATGCAGTAGGCTCATATAGGTGAAAAAATTATTTTTTTCCTGATTGCCCTAAGAATCCCAAAAAATTTATAGACACTAATTCAGACCCGAAACGAAAGAATTTGATGTCAGATTTGATAGATAACTCTCCCTTTAGATTTTCAAAATCAGCGGTATAAGCAATGCAGTAGGCTCATATAGGTGAAAAAATTATTTTTTCCCTGATTGCCCTAAGAATCCCAAACAATTCATAGACACTAATTCAGACCCGAAACGAAAGAATTTGATGTCAGATTTGATAGATAACTCTCCCTTTAGATTTTCAAAATCAGCGGTTCAAGCAATGCAGTAGGCTCATATAGGTTAAAAAATTATTTTTTCCCTGATTGCCCTAAGAATCCCAAAACATTCATAGACACTAATTCAGACCCGAAACGGAAGAATTTGATGTCAGATTTGATAGATAACTCTCCCTTTAGATTTTCAAAATCAGCGGTATAAGCAATGCAGTAGGCTCATATAGGTTAAAAAATTATTTTTTTCCTGATTGCCCTAAGAATCCCAAAACATTCATAGACACTAATTCAGACCCGAAACGATTTTCAAAATCAGATTTTAGTGAAACCCCAACCAAATCATATATTCATGTTTCGAAATGTTAACATGAATTTGAGTCCCAGAAAAAAAGCTCATGGCTTGGTCGTTATACAGGGAAAAACAAAAGTTACCATTTCGAACTTAACTTAACTTAACGCCCTATGGCAAAAGGCATGTTTCGGATTGGAGTGTGATTCCTTCTCAACACAATGTTTTTTAATTCACCTCATTATCTTGTTTTTAAGGAAAGATACAGGTGTTTGAAGAAAGTATAAAACCATTCAATAACCTTCTCTTTCAGCATGTTCTCGTTACAATCTTTTTTCCTGTATAACAATCGAGCAATCAGGTTCTATTCAAGAATTAAAATGCATGCTAACATTCGACATATTAATCTACGAATTGATCGAAATTTCACCAGAATCGGACAAGAATTAAAAGAGTAACAGGGTGATCAATTTGACAAATTTTTTTGCTGGCGTTTTTTTTTTTGCTGGCGTATTTTTTTGCTTGAGTGTATTCCAACATCTCCAGTCCCTGAATTGCCTGTACTTTGAGGCGTTTTCTCTGAATGTCAATTGGAATTAAATGTCTAACAACTCAACTCAAGCAAGTGAGACAGAAACATAGACCCACTTGAATATCTTCAATTTCGTGTTTCTATAGGCTGAAAATTCGTTTCATATGAAAAGTACGTGCCTTCATTGGTCAAAATTTGTATCATAATAAAAAGCCGTGTTGAAATGATCAATATTGAGAAATCGGTTGAAGACATTCAACTCGCGTATTATGTAATACTGGAGTAGAAAAAATCATTTTTAATACTATGGTGTTTCCATTCTTCGTAAATAACTCTGAAGATATTCTGGATTGCTCATTTCTAAACATGAACGCACTGTATATGCTTGAATTAAATTACGAATATGTTTTCTATCCAGCACAGTCTTAGAAAATTAAATGAGTACTTCTACCGAAAAACTTAAAATTCACGCTGATGTAACCATTGTTAACATAATGCATAAATAATTATATTGAAGATGAAAAAATTTGTTTTTACAAGTGTTATGACGATAACGAAATTGGTGATGTGGTTTGGCGTTACAAGATAAGCTCTAGCGGAAATGGTAGTTACAGATTATTTCATGTTGTATTCAATACCAAGAGGATAATGTTTGACCATATTATTTCAATTTAATAGAAAATATGAAAACTACGATATTTTATGCACTTTTGGGAATGAAAGGTTAAATACTGTCTGTAGGTTAATCCAGGAGATGGTACATTCATTATTCTAGATTTCTTGGGATTTTGGTAAAACTGCATTTATCATGCGATGGGTTTTTTTTCGAACATTTTTTTTTGGTACTTAAGATTTTTTTTCTGAAAACACGAATTTGATGATGAAAATGTGAACAAACCATTATTTATCAAGATATTTCACTATAAAGTTACAAATTTCACCTTCTTTTCCGCCTGTCTTCTGGATCGCATTTAGAACAATTTGCCCTTCTTTTTTGATCATTATTGGACAATTTATACATATATCACAATGTACGGCACATTTTTCTCTATTATATGAGTCAACTAGGAACATGATTTTCTTGTGATTTATCCATATATATCCATAGTGAGAAGAAGGAAGAATATCATTCAAAATAATGACATGTGTAATGTCATTCAAAAGCAATCTGTTGACATTTGACATCTCGTATTTGGATTGACTGTTGATTAAATTTTCTATAAAAGTTCAGACATCATAATTCGTGATGAATGGGCCAGAATTCCACAAGATTTCATTCGATCCTTGATGGAATCAATGCCTCGAAGATGTCAATATTTACTGAATAGACGAGGTGGACCAACAAAATATTAAATATGTAATGATTATTATTAGGTACTTTCAATTTCAGAAATGAAAACTTGTTCGAAAAATAATGATTTTCAATACACTCAAAGTTCCAGATCACATCTTTCGTTTGGTTGAATTTGAATATAAATATATATTGTTGGATGATGACACTTGTCAAAGGTTCGACAGAAGGCATTATATTGGGTGTTGCGGTGGTAATAATTGCGTAAACAATGGGTGTTGATTACAAGAAATCGACTTTATCGATTGATTTTTGATTACGCGATGAAAAACTATGTGAAAAATAGGTTTCTTGAATCTATACCAGCTCAGGAATATCTCAAAACCATTGTAGCATCGTTATTGTATGAATTGGTCAGAAAAATCCAGAAGAGCCCCCTGGCGCCCCCTTGGATTGCTTCATCTGAAAAATCACGAAATCAATTCAAAATATTGAGCAGAGCAATCGATCCAAATGAGGGATTTGTGTTTAACATAGCATATTATGGTTATGGCAGCACCAAACTGATGAACAGATGATTTCACCAAATTCTGGACATTTCTCAAAAAAAAATTTTTTCTTCTGTTGAAGTTTTCGATGATTTCAACGCAATATGAATCCATTTTCTAGGATGTGTTCCATGGTATAAAGTGGCAAAATGCTTCGAATGTGGCTTGCATAATTTTAAAATCGGAAATAATGCGATAAAAAACAAAAATGAAAATTATCGATTTTCAACATCCTGTATGAGGAATATGGAAAATCACAAAACCGTTTCGAGAGATATTGGCTTGAACGTTCGTAAAAAACGATTTATAGAGAAATAAAAAAAAATCCCTGGAATACGGAAGCGTGTGTGAAGCACTCGGTGTATAATGACAGAAAATCTGTTGACTAGTTTTGAACAAGGAATCATGAACAGAAAAATCTCATCTTCCAAGCACTGCATTCCGATTGAAAATTCATTCATTTTCTAAAAAGTTATGGCTGTGAAAATGGTCGAAAATTTCAGAAGTCCATTTGTTTCTTTGAGCACTTTATATCCGCAACGGAAATTTACTAAATTTCACAAACTTATTCACTCATCACGATTAACTATAATGAAACAAAAGTAAATGGAACTTAATCAAAATTATCAAGTTCTAATTTGTTCTCATTTTTTTCCAAGAAAATTGTTCACAATACTCTAATTCTTCCATACCTCAATTTTTGTTCAACAATTCTATATCTTCTGAATCAGAATGATTTGAATAGAATACAAAAATTGCAAAACAGAGCAATGCGTATTATATTAGCATGTAATAAGTACAAACTCATAAAGGATATGTTGAAAAGTTTAAATTGGCTGCCTATTGAGGATTATTTTGAATTTTTGGTATTGGTATTTGTTTTTAAAATACAAAAAGGTGAAGCACCAAATTATTTGGTGAATAAGCTGACTTATAATGAAGAAATGCATCATCATAACACCAGACAGAAAGAACTCTTTTTCATTTTACCGAAGAGTAAAAGATTGGCAGGTAATTCCGTTTTTTTTAGATTGAAACAATGTAATGACTTGCCATCTGACGTGAAGAATGCATTTTCCATCAATATATTCAAGACCAAGTTAAAAATGCATTTATTGAAACAAACCAACTCAAACTTTTGAAGATTTCAAATCTTTTATTTTATGTCCTGTATTTTTATTGTACCTTTTGTGTTGGATTAAATGTTTAGATGTTCCTTGTTCGTTTAGATCTTATGACTGTTTTCATATCACATTGACTTGTATATTAGCTTTTGCTAAATAAATAGAGAATTAATGAAGAACACATGCTCAAAATCACTGTGAATTTTTTTGGGCATCAAAATTCAAAATAACCCTTTTTCTCTAAAACGGTTCGTTTTACGGCATTCCAACAAGAATACCTTTTTACGTAGATGTGTTTGAAGAATCATATTCTGATAGTAGAATTGAAAGCTTGAGTAATTTTTATAGCATCGGTTAGGAATTTCGCACCTCCCTGTACATCAATGCATCAATGATAACAAAGATAAGCAAAGAAAACTGTATTTTAGGACCTACCTTAATAACCATATTCGGACACATGTTGATAGGAACATTTTTCCTTATTTGCATCTGCAGAATTATATCCCGGAGCATACGAACGTTATTCTGGGACACCCTGTATACATACATACCCATGTGGTGTCAAATGTATAACCTCCCACTTTTTGAACGCCGCTTGAAAAGATAGTTGGCTAGTAATTTTGGAAATTTCTTGATATTAGCACCACTAATCCAAATGATCATTTTTTCGCATAACCTCACAGAACTTTTCACGGTATAAAAATGCGCACAAAATCAGAAATAAATGCTCTACTGTCTGTGAAAAATTGGAGTCAATACCTAACATCGCTCTGATATTATTATGTGGATTAACATAGCCGAATTTATAATCAGTAATATGATATGCCCCAGTGGAAATTGATTTGGTTTTCGTTCACGAAATTTCGTGGCTGATTCGAATGCGATAGACAGAGATCGACATGTACAACTGCCGTTTTAGGGACTTAAATGTTGGCATATGTGTTGTAACAGATCTAACATGTGTTTTACAAAAAAAATAAACCATTATTAGAATTCCGTGTGTGGAAGAGAGCTTGCTGTTAGGAATGTATATTATTCTCACGAATCATTATGATATTTTTCATAATGCGGAGCAAAGTGGAGCAAAGTTTCATCGGGAAGGCTGTTTTTGAGGCTCATCATGAATAATTTCGTTTAGGGTCTTCCTTCCCTTGCTATCATCGTTTCTCAGTAGGAAAACGTAGAGTCAATCACACGGCCCAAAAACTTTTATACCAACCTTCCTATGTGGCAAAACTATAACCAAACTTCCTCAAACTTCCTCGAACTTCCCAAACTTCCCCGATTTTTCTAGTACTTCCCAAACCTTCCCCAAAGTTCCTCAAACTTCCTCGAACTTCCTAAGACTTCCACGAACTTCCTGAACTTCTTCAGAGTTTTGAAATTACCTTTTTGATTATGATATCTGTTTTTCATATTGACTTTTTCGTTTCTCGAATACATTTTCCGTCTCTATAGATAATATGCAATTTTAATCAACACATAAATGACGAAGAAAAAATATTGATGCAATCGATTAACTGTCAAACACATAAAACATTTTGTGTAGGTACACCGCCTGCTAAGTGAAATAATTATGAAAAAATAGACTGATAGCCCTGTGGATCATCGTATAAGAGGAACAATTTTAGTTTTATTTTTCCAAATGGGAAGATCATGTTGTGATAGGTACATGGCGAAAATAAAAGACAGATAGTTTCTGTACGAGTAGCTGAATTCTAAAAAATATGTGTCTATCTTAGATTCCTCAATATCATGAGTTATCGAAGGTTTTCATCTTGACTCAAACAAGCTATTGACAACCTGCAGACATTGTCGATATATCATCGAATTCATGTCACAGCCAACTTATTCTTTTTGAATAAAAAGCAATTCAACAGTAATTAAGAAATAAATGCCACTTTGTGATACATGGTTGGATAGAGAATTTTAAGGCGAAAAAGATAGACTGAAGAAATGTACAGGGTGACATTTAAAAAAAATTTGGAGTCACTTCCGGTCAAACAGGTGGTTGAAAAAAATTGTCGTTAAGTTCGTAAAGTGCGCTACCATTTATTATATACCCCCTGCTGTTAATTTCAAAATTTTATCTCTTCAAATAAATATACTACAGGCTGCTATATGTCTCCTGTGTCACTCGGTATATCTGTTGAACACCCAAAAAGAGTGCATGAAAAATGAATATTCAGAATTCTACAACCAAAAACTATCTATATGATATCTGAAATTGATAGAATTCAATTAACTAACAATCATGTTGAAGGAAAGAAAAAATTATTCCAACACAGATAATCACTACAGGATGTATGAACCAAATGAAAACAATAAAATTCTATAACAATATTTGAGGTTTCTGATTAATTTGGATGTGTACATACAGTATAATACTTGTACTGATTCAGCTGTTACTCTCTACTCACCCGCCTGGTATATATGCAATGATTTATTGTCCTCAGAGAATAATTTACAAAGATTAAATATAAAATACAGTTAACTGTAATAGGGACACCCAGTATACAATTTCAGATTTGACTAGGGTTGGTGACTGCTAATCAAACAATTTGGGTAAGAATTCCACGTAAAATTATGAAGATAATAATGTACTTATTATTTTTATTATCGTATGTATCGTCAAGAAACTGTTTACTCCACCCCTGTACATTTACGCCAACAGGTAGGCAAACCATTTCACAATAACATGTACGACAAATTGCCTACTCCTGTCGTTCCATTGTTTCAGTTAGAGTCACTGGATGGTATTAATTCTAGTTTCAATCAGATAGATGAAGATGATGATAATATTATCATTGGTATTATCATTTTACTTGATTCCTATTCGATTTGTTCAGGTTTGAATGTCTAGCATCAGAATGCATCGAAGTCATTGCTCATTTATGCTTTTCCTTTTCGATTTCTCATTTTTGAAATTCGTGCAATTTGTACAAGCACTACTGCGCTTGAACGAAATCCTTCATGCGCTGATGAATGGCGCAGTTGTTGCCCTACTAATGACATTGAACTATTCAAAATATCAAGAGAATCTCCAATAAACTCGGGATTATAAAAAAAACTAAGATAAATAAGGATTGAAATTACATATTTGAGAGTGTATTCAGTCAGAAACTCTTCTCCGACACAGAGGTAAGATAAACATTGAATACCTACCTAACCCTTATCAATCCCTTTTGATCCGGACCATAAATTTCTGAAATATCTCAAGTTCATTCTCAAAAGTATTTTATCATCTCATCTGAATAAACTGATTAGGAAAGCACTGCTCCGTGTTGTCTATATTAATAATATTTTTACATTTTGAAGGCAGTAGACAGTCAGCAGAACCATGTCTCTCACCTCTGTTATTGTTGAGACAACCCCTTTTGAGGGGCAAAAACCAGGTACCAGCGGTTTGAGAAAGAAAGTTAAGGTGTTCATGGAGAAACATTACACTGAAAATTTCATTCAATGCATTCTAAATGTACTTGGAGACAAAGTAAAAGGATCCACACTCATTGTAGGTGGTGATGGCAGGTATTTCTCCAAACAGGCTATCAATATCATCATCAGATTAGCTTCTGCAAATGGGGTGAGTAGGTGTAATTAAAAGTTCTCGAGATTCCAAATCTGTGTTACTATAACCTTGTAGGTTGGTTTGTTATAATATTACAGTTAGCAGATCAGAAGAGAAGTCATCTCTCACTTACAAAACTGTAGTTTTGAGAAATCTTTCATAAACTTGATTCAGTCCAAGATATTATCAAATTGCACATCTTGTGTATCATAATTAATGAAGTGATAACATTTTGAAAACATAGCTTGAATAAGTTACATCCTTGGTTACATCACTACTACATTGCAAGTGGTAAAATAAAAGCAATATCATGTCAACTATTGTCTGAAACCTTTTCTACAAAAACAAAAAAAGGTGGATTGTGTTTTTAAGTATTTCTTGTGAATTTATGATTCAGAAACACCTACTTTGAATCAATAGGTATTTTTACAATCTAAAAATTTATCTGACTACCTACTTAAAATATTGTACAAATAAAATTTTCACATATTCAGTCATTAAAAATTGCAATATATAGGGAGAAGAGAAAGGCTAACAAAATATCTAAAAAATTAGTTCACTAAATCTGGAAAACTTCACAAACCATAAGATTTCCACAAAAATTCTCAATAACAGAACATGTTTGGCTAACACAATATCTTTCTTCTTCAAGAGAAATATTAGTGCATAGAACAAACTCTGTTTTTTTTTTTCAGTTAGATCATTACCGTGATCCTTCTACTGTGTTAGCAAAACACCAAAACATGAACAAGAATTTTTGTGATAATCTTATCATTTCTGTAGTTTTTTTACATTTACTATGGATTTCCCAGGATTTCCATCAAGTAATTACCAAGTCAATTAACTTGCTCTATATTACTCTAGATATCACTTGATCTGTAAATATTTTAGATATGGTCCACTACTATAAATGGTCTCAAAATATCTCTTCAGTCTCAGTTATAGTTAATAAAAAATGTTGCTTAACAGTTGATAAGTTTGTCTTTTCAGTGTGAAAATGTGCCTGATTGAACCCCTCTTTTTCCTCCTTTTTTTCAGATATATTTCTCAAATTTAGAATATGGAATATGCTCAATAGAAGCATTTTCTCACATTTAATGAATTTGTTCCCGCCTTCCTGTTCCAAATTTCAGAAATATAGCTAGAGAAACAAATAAGAAAAGGGGGGTATACCATGTGTATTCTTCCATATGCACATTATTGAGATTTATTACATTATTGATTTTTCAATAAAATATATTATATATTCTCAAAAATTTCAATATTCAACATATTATCAACAAATGGCATGCCTACCATGAGAAATATATTTTTCCAGTTCCATATTCATCAAGACACTATTATTAATTTATTTTCTACTTCTTTTTAGTTTCACTATCTATAAAAGTGTGTTTCTTTAGTTTTTCAAACTACCCATGTATTTCAACTTCTTTTTAGTTCACTTGAATTTCCCAATTTTGACGAAAGAATCATAATATCCGACTCCTAAAATCCCAGATGAAAACTTTGAATAGAATCGGAACATAATTACAAAACTCGTCCGCAATATTGGATCTACCATCTTGAATTCCCTAATTTTGACGAAGGAATCATAATTTGTTATCCCGAAAACGCCCACTTACAAATTTTGAATAGAATCGGTGTATAATTACAAAACTCGTCCGGTATATTGGTTCCACCGTCTTGGATTTCCAAATCCCGCCCTTCCCAAATTTTGACAAAAGAATCATAATCTCCGACCCCAAAAACACCCAGATAAAAATTTTGAAGAGAGTCGGATCATAATTACAATACTCGTCCGCCATCTTGAATTTCCTAATTTCGACAAAAGAATCATAATCTCCGACCCCGAAAACACCCAGATAACAGTTTTGAAGAGAGTCGGATCATAATAATTACAATACTCGTCCGCCATATTGGGTCTGTTATATTGAATTTCCTAATTTTGACGAAAGAATCATAATCTCCGGCCCCAAGAACCACCAAATACCAAATTTGAATGAAATCGGATCCTAATTACAAAATACGCCATTCTTGATCCGCCATCTTGAATTTCTTAATTTTGAAGAAGGAATCATAATCCCCGATCACGAAAATCCCTAGGTACCAATTTTGAAAAGAGTGGGATTATTGTTACAAAACTCGTCCGCCATATATATTGGTTCCGCCATTTTGAATTCCCAAATTCCGCCCGGATTTTCAAATTCTGACGAAAGAATCATAATCTCCGACACCGGAAACCCCAGATACCAATTTTGAATAGAATCGGGCCATAATTACAAAACTCGTCCGATATATTAGATCCTCCATCTTGAATTTCCTAATGGTACCAGGATAAAAAGTATCCTGGTTCTAAACTACCTTAAGGTCAAAAATCACGAAATTTGTGAAGAACCATCTGAACAAGCATATACAACGAGTGGAAGGGATAAAAAAAAATTAATATGGAGCATATTTTCTACATTTTAGAACCGGGGTAAAAGGCTAATTTTACAATTTTACTTTCACCAAACCGTTTTGCCCCAATAAATTCGAACCGTTCCGGAAATTTGTTTTTCTTTCTGTCACTGAGTTGGTCTAATATTTTTGGTTATTCAAATAAATGATGAATGTTCTCGAAATTATTATTAGCTTTGATTTGAATTGTGTTTTTTTTTTTCAATCACTTGATATAAATCATGATTTTTATCTTGATTCAAATCAATTGATTTAAATCAGCCCAACCCTCGTTGGTGGAAATATATTTTGTTACAAGGAACTGGAACTCTCGAAACAGTATGTATCAATATAATTCATATCCGTAACATTGTTAGATTAAGTCAAACACGATTAACTAACTTTATTAAGTAACTAAAACACAAAATAAAAAAAGAAGTCGATAAATGCTCAATTTCTAAGGTTTTCACAAATTTTTTCGCTAAAGTTGTTAGAAATATATTTTCTCACAAGAAACTCCAAGTAATATTTAATATCAATGAAACTTGCTCGCGTAATATCATGAGGTCAAATAAAATATGATTAAACGACTTTAATTTAATGAAATAATAAAAAATGAGTCAATAGTAGCTCGATCTGTCAGTTTCTTTCAAAGTCATTTAGCCTTAGTTGGCAGAAATATATTTTCTTACAAGGAACTTATCATCTTATAGAACGAATTCGACGTAATTTGAAGTTAAATTTAAAAAGCCATCCCACTTATAAACGTCAAAAAAATCCAGTTGCTATGGTAACGACACAAAATACAGGCTTCTAATTGTTCGAAAATGTTGTGTGTGAAATTTTCCTAACTTCCGCATTTTTTGTCTTTTAGATGGATTGAAAATGACGGTAGAATACTAGAACTGAAAAAAAACGCATATCGATTTTTTTGTAAATACCGCGTTTGATTTGATAAAGTCATAGTTAATCTATGATAAAGTCAATCTACTTTGACTAGTATTTCTAGGCAAGTACTTGGTGCGTAACAATATAATTTGTAAACAATCTAGATATGTTGGACATGTGTCTCTTATCATATCACACCCATTTTTGTTGTGAAATGTGATATCAATCAATAAGCTTCAGAACTTCGGTGAGCACGGCAATTTACTTCAACTTTGGAAATCATACCTTTCAGATCGAACACAGTACGTAGTTATCAATGATTATAAATCGAGGACCATGATAGTCACATCTGGGGTACCCCAGGGAACTCACCTGGGACCCCTACTGAATGAATGAATGAATGTTTATTTACAGAAGGTTACAGTACATTATTTTTACAGATAGTGTTCATGCAATAAACAGTGAAAACTAAATAGTTCGTTACGGAAAGAAATATAGCAGTAAATAAACAGGAGAGAGTACCCGACTAAGTTCATTTAAGAACTTGTCTTCGGGTATTAACAATCTGTTGAAGTTTACTATCGAGAATATGTCTTGTGTTCAGTTGAATCATTCGACTATAGTAGAGAAATAAATGGAAGAAATAATCAATACTAAAACTAGAAATATGATTTCATTATGTAACTGTTACCTAACTATTTATTAGAAAATAAGATAATTGATATAAGATGATTCCGAAACGTACAAAAGAGGTAAATAATGAAACAATGAGAAGAAAGAAAATAAAAGTTATAACATTTTTCTGAAGTAGATATTTTCTAGATTGGATCAATGACATAGGTGAAGAATGTTCTATCATTAGACAATATCCAATTTTTCAGTTTGGCTTTGAATAGACGAGCCGAGTTAAGTTGTTTCAAGTCATTGGGTAATTTATTGAACAATTTTGAACCTGTATAGCGGAAATTTCTTTGACCAAGCGATTTCTGAGTAGCAGGGACATAAATGGCAGATGCTATATTTTGCCTGGTACCGTAGGTATGTGGTATATTATTTGAAATATGCCTATTGGAGTGAAGGAAACAGAGAGCTCTGAAACAGAAGAGTTGTCGTATGTCCATTACCTTGGCATCCATGAATAACTGGTCTGAGGGATACTTGCGAGGTTTCTTGAGTATGATTTTAATTATCCATTTTTGAATAACATCAATTGGTTGCAAATAATTTCTCCCAATACCACCCCACCCTATAATACCATATTGAAGAATGGATTCTACGAATGCGTAGTAGATAGTTTTGAGATGGTGTGATGTTAGGAATCCAACTAATTGTTTGAATCTATGAATCATACCTCTCAATTTGTTCACAATATTGCGAGCTTGTACATCCCACCTTAAGAAGGAATCAATGTAGATACCTAGGTATTTCACTGATTGTACAAGTTCAATTGCATGATTATTTACATTTATAGTATCATAATTAGGCAGAAATGGTTTGTAAGATGTGAAGGGTAGAATTTTTGTCTTCATAGCGTTGACTGTCAGTTTGTTCTCATCGAACCAATCAAAAATCATTTGAATGTCTGCTTTAGCAGTTTGTTCTATTTCGTCCCAAGAGTTACCCTCATAGATAATGGAAGTATCATCTGCAAAGGATAATATTACTCCTTTTGAATTCAGCTGAAGCAGATCATTCAAATATATAATAAATAAAACAGGACCTAGGACTGTACCTTGTGGGACTCCATATATGACTGTCTCTTCGTGACTGTAAGTATCATCAATTTTTACTACTTGACTCCTGTCTCTCAGGTAACTAGAGAATAAGTCATGTGCTATCCCTCGTATACCGAGGCAGTCCAGTTTATCAAGCAGAAGCTCATGGCTTACCGTGTCAAAGGCTTTCGCCAGATCCACGAATACACCCAAACATGCTTTTTTTTATCAACAGCTGAATAGACAATTGATGTTAGCTCAGCAATAGCATCCTGCGTTGATTTGCCTTCTTGGAAACCATATTGATGTTGCGATATTATTTTATTTTTATTCAGGAAACTGGTTAATCGAATATTGACTGCTTTTTCAAAGATTTTTGCTATAGATGAGATCAAAGAGATTGGTCTATAATTAGAGACTTGAGATCTTCCACCCGATTTATAGATAGGCTTGATTACAGCCTTCTTGAAGTGTCTTGGAACTAGCCCTTTTTCGAACGTCAAATTTATGATATGTGATATAGGTTTAGCGATATATTTGCTAGTCAGTTTGAGGACTTCATTTGAGATACCATCAATACCAGTTGCTTTTTTGTTTTTCAATTCAACAATGATTGATTCTATCTCCTTATGGTCCGTAGGTTTCAGAAAAATTGTTGCGTTTGACCTAGCATAATTATTTTTTGTTTCTGGACGTTGGCGGATTGCTTCAGCCATTTTTTTACCTATACTAGAGTAATGTTCGTTGAAGTGATTAGCGATTTGATTTTTGTCGGTTATCACCGATCCGTTCTCTAATTTAATGTTTTTGATATGGATTGGATTCGATTTTGTACAACATTCTTTCACAATTTTCCAAAGATTTTTAGAGGATGATTTGTTTTCCTCGATTTTGTTCTTGAGATAATCATGTTTAGTTTTTTTGAGCAATAGCGTTAGTTTGTTTTTGTATCTTTTATATAATGTTTGTTTCTCGGTATTTAAAGGATCTCTCAAAAGTCCTTCATGTAGTTTATCTCTCTTATCAATTGATGTTATCAAACCTCTAGTAATCCATGGTTTCCTTTTTTTGAATGGTTTTATCAATCTTATTTTAGTGGCTTTTTGAATTACTCCTCTCAGGGTAGTTATGAAATTATCTGTTGCCAAATTCGCATCATTCACACTGTAAACGGAGGACCACGATTCAGTTTTTATTATTTTCACTACTTTACTTTCGTCCAAGTAATTATAAGACACTATGCCGTCGTTATGAGCTTGTTCAATTCTCAGATTATTCAAAATTAATGAAGTAGAGTAATGGTCAGTGATGTTTGTTTTTACAATGGCTGGGAAAACATTTTCAGTATTATCTGTGCTATTTTTGAGAAATATATGATCGAGGCATGAGTTCGACATAGAAGTTACTCGAGTTGGGTTATTAATCAATGATCTGAATCCCTCAGCTGACATAATATTCAGGTACTCATCAACGTCTTTGTTTTCGTGATCTAAAATATTTATGTTGATATCTCCCAAGAAAAAGGTGTATTCATTGGCTGCGACCATTTCTGTCTGTAGAAATGCATGTAGGTTGGTATTGAAATCTTCGACTTCAGTGCAGGGAGGTCTATATACAACGACAGTACATATCTTTACTTTATTGTAGGACATGTAAACTACAACACCATTTACATCTCCGATTTTTATAAACTCGTGCCTCTCGTAGAGATTATCACGAACATACACCATAGTTCCATCATTTTGATTGACCCGCTCACTGTTACAAATCATTGTATAGCCCTTTATATCAAAATAATCCGGATCATTAACTTTCCAGGTTTCGGTAAGAGCGATGATGCTAAACGCGTCTTGGACTTCAGATAAATAAAGTTGTAATTCATCAAAATTTTTGGAGATACTTCTTATGTTATTATGAAATATTGAGAAGCAATCAGAGGAGCCAAAGATTCGTTTGAAAGATTCAACACAATTAATTTCGTTAGTAATAATTGGTTCTAAATCTTTTTGAACGATGTTGATCAGTGTTTCAAATGGGGGCCAAATTCAAACTTTTTGCTGGCGCTCTGAAAGTGTATTAATCGGTGACCACTCAGCAGGAATACCAATGTTTTCAATTAGACTAGGTTCACAGAATATTGTGTAGTTAACAAACTTCAATTGAACGTTGGTAAATGTCACAGGATCCTGTTTACCCGTAGTAATCATCCTCCCACTTCCAATCTCGTACTGTGCTGTGAGGTTCTGGGAGATTGTGATGTCATCAAAGACTTAGGTGTTCACCTAGATACTAAATTAACCTTTGACACACACGTCGAATTGACGGTGCAGAAAAGTCTAAGAAATCTTGGGTTTATTATGAGGGCGACAACTTCTTTCGGAGACCCAGATGCTGTTGAAACGTTGTACAACTCCCTTGTGAGATCCTCCCTGGAGTATGCATCTGTCATCTGGAATCCCTTGAATCCCCTGAATTTTCGATTTAACCATGGAAAAATTGTCTCCTCATACAATGCCAATATCAAACACTACAAAATTGAAAATCTTGAACTGAGGAGAAAATTTTTCGACACACTTTGAACAGTACTCCATATGCCGTGAGAAACAGACATCTCTTCACAACTGGACCTAGCTTTATTAACTCTCTTCTGAATTCTCCCTTACATAGGTGCATAAATTCTTATAATGTGATAGGAAACAACTCTCTTGTAGATATTTTCACCACGAAAATATTCAGGTTTAAAACCAAATTGAGGCAAATTATTCACTCTTGACTTCTTTTCACACAATTAGGTATTGTAACCTAAACTGTAACGACTGTTCAAATAGCTCACTGAAATTCACCTTTTCCATTTAATGTTTTTTTTATATTCAACTGTTGTAATCAATCACATTTATATAAACTTCAACTTTTCATAACCTTCGATTGTTAACTGATGTTCAGTATATTTTGTGCTTCTCTGTAATTGGGTCATTTGACCTGTTGAGTAGCCTGTATCCTATAAAATAAAAAAATAGAAAAGACATTGTTCAAAGTAATAAGTATTGCTCACGTAATATTATTTGCTCACGTAATATTATTAGGTTAAATGAAATATGTTAAACGACTTTAGTTGAATGAAATAATCATTTTCTTAGTTTCTCAGAAGTTCATTCAGCTAAAGTTGGTCGAAATATATTTTCTCACAAGGAACTTATCAACATATAGAATAAATTCGAAGAAATCTGAAGTTAAATGTAATTGTAGTTTTACTTATAAACGTCAAATAATTTCCAGTGTAATTTTATGCTTCTTTGCGCAAAGAGGAGGAAAAAATGTGCAGAAATCTATTTAGTTGCTGTGGTAACAACGCAAAATACAGGCTTTTTGGTGGTCGAAAATGTTGGTTGTGAAATTTTCCTAACTACCGCATTTTTCTTCTTTTAGATGGATAGAATGATGTTAGAATACTAGAACTGAAAAAAAAACGAGAATTGAATTATTTGTAAATGCCGCGTTTGATTTGAGCAGGGCAGTATTGAACTTGAACATACATTGTCTTGATAAAATCAACTTGGTGCTTAATAATATCATTTGTAATCAATCTAGATATGTTGGACATGTGTTTCTTATCATTTCACACCCATTTTTGTTGCGAAATGTGATATCAATCAATGAATGATACATATTGTTATTCATTGTAGGTGTCGAAATTAGTCATAGGACAACTTGGACTTTTATCCACTCCTGCTGTATCAAGCCTGATTAGAAGACATAATGTATTAGGTAAGTCAATAACCCAGATAATGGGCTTATATCACAAAAAAAATTATTTCATAACTCGATAGAACTCATACAACCCAAACCGCAAACCGTTTCTTGCTGTGAGCTCCCTACGTTTTATAAAAAATTATTGAAATCCCCGATTTTTCGGACCTCTGAAAACAAGGCGATGATGTGACGTCAAAACCCTAATACTGAAACAAGACTATTCCAGACAGAGATGAATGATACATGATTTCTGATAGTAAATTAGCGCGAGATCACAGTTGAAAGAATTAATATATCATTTGTCTCAGTCTCCGTCGGGCGTTTGGTATTTTCTTTTAACTATGGCGAGATGAGGTTTCTACGTCATAAGAGGGTCCGTTTTCAGAAGGTACTATTATTTATGCCCAAAAATAAAATATTCCAGTTGATTTTTTGATCGAATTATGTCGTCAATCATTATTTATGTATAAAAGGATCATTATAAACATGGTTTGAGTTGAAAGTTCTACTAAGGTGTACACGCCCATTGAATAACTTTTTTTTTCTTCGAAAATTTTATCAGCATGCTTGAGTTTTTGAGAGCCTATGAAAATTTTCAATAGGTTTACATCTCTTCCTGGAATGATATCTATGAAAGGGATAAAGTCTGCTCAATATTTTGCTAGTTGGTGATTTCTCACTCATTGTTTTTTTTTTTCATTTTTGTTATCTCCCAAGCAAAAAATTACATTATGTAAAAACTTCACAAACGATAAGATTTCCACAAAATTTTTATACACACAACATGTTTCGCTAACACAGTAGCTTCGTCAGGTGATATACTGGTACATGAACTAAATTAACCTTGGCGTGATCAACTTTTATACAGGGTGTCTGCTAAATGGAGGTCAATCCATTTACCATATATTCCTTGAACAAAAACAATATGAGTTTCTAAATACCATTATTAATTTTATGTTTGGATGAATAGTATTAATATATTGGTAAAAACTGTCTAATTGTCTATTGGTACCTTTATAGCATACTATAACGTCATCTACGTATCTATACCAATACAAACATTGTTTTATCAATTAATGTTTATGTATTATTCGCTCCAACTTATCCATGGAAATTTCAGCAAGTATAGGGCTTAGTGGATTTCCCATAATCAACCCTTTTGACGCGGAATATATTTTGCTGTCAAATTGAAAGTAATTTTGTCTGAGACACATCAACAGAAGGTCTAAAATCTCTTGTTTGGTAATAGGATCAACATGGTTTTTATCTTTTTTTTGTCTTTATTTTTTTGGACACTTGAAAACGATTTTAGTTTTTTCGCAAGTAGGCTATTATGTGAAATATTTATAGATGTTGACTGTTCCACTATTGTTCTCGATAACCAAGCAGAATCGATCATTTTCACAATTTCTTCTGTATTACAGCGATATTTTTTTGTTTACTGAATTTTATCGGCCTTGCTCACAACCAATACAGAAGCTTTGTTTTTCATCGATAAAATTTCTGAAATTTGAAATGTCAATCATGGTGGAAGCCAGAATGATATATGCAATGTGCGCAACTCTCGCGAGGCACTCGTTTATTGTCTCAATCATGAAATATTCATACGAATACAACTCGTGATACTATTTTTCCTGGAAATATTATCCGTCGATTGACATATTTCAGCTTGCTGCTTCAATTTCGCTCATGACATTGATCCAAAACTTCTCACCTACGGCTCGAAAGTTTTGATAAACAATGTCATTCCCGAAATTCAATCGCTGAATATTTCCGGTGGAATAGTATCTCTTATGGTATTACATTATGACAATAAAACAACAATAACGACAGTTGCTTGTTGAGCTCAACAATGCCAAAAAATGGTCGATATTTCGAAAATACATAGTAAGAAAAGGCTAATACAACTGATAAGCAAATATTGACCTGTTAACATATATGAAATTGCAAACTTTCTGTCACAGAAAAAAAGTCATTTTCTCTCAATAAGAATCCCTTTGAACAAATATTGTAGTTGAATTTTTCTAGAACATTGTAGAAGCCGTTCCAGAAGCGGATCAACCGGACTAGTATTTTCAAAATTTTTGATATAGAGATAAGGTGACCCCTTCATTTAGGAAGGGGTGGTAAGTCCTAGTTTACAGCATCTTCTCTGCTAAAATAATAAATGTTCACCCATAAATGATCAAAAATGATCTAGAAATAATCAATTCCAAATTAATTCCCTACAAGGTGGAATTGTTTTGACTGCTTCTCACAACCCTGGAGGTATAAGGCATGATTTCGGCATCAAATATAACATTGAAAATGGTGGCCCAGCCCCAGATTATGTCAGTGATGCTGTCTATGAAGAATCAAAGAAAATTACTAGCTATAAAACAACTCCCAAATTGGAAACTGATCGACTAATTGATATCTTGGGTACCTATAATTTCAATGTAAGTAACAAGAATCATAGAAATCATTCCAAATGTGTGAAAAAAAATTTTTTTCTGCAACCGACACAAAAGTCGTCTATTTTGATACCAAAATTAGCTCTTAAATTGACGTTTCTATTACTGACACAAAAATAGGTACGTTGCTAAGCAACATATTTAGTTCCTAGGAGCTAAAGTTGAATTTCAGTTCCTAGGAGCTAAAGTTGAACTTTAGCTCCTAGGAATTAAAAAGGATCTACTGGACGTCATCAAGAATGAACAACATTGTGACGGTTGGTTATTTGGGTTGAGACGCATACCTGATTTGTTTCCGATTTCAGCAGATTTGGCATTTCATACCCATGCTGATGGAGATATGAATGATTGAAATTATAAACATCTCAGTTAAGTATTTTTGTTTTGATCAGGGAAGCCTTCAAGATTCAAATACTTGCTTGATCTGTATTTCATTCGTTATTCTCGGGATGAATAACTTGTTTTTGAATAATCACGGCAAGCAATAGTTTTTTTTGTCTCAAACAACGATATTGTTTAGCTTCATTTGATTATCAATTCAAACACAGTGTAGTATGGAGAGGAATAAATAATCACTATTATCATTGTTGATATGCTCACTAACCTAACATTTTCCACGTCTTGTTCCTATAGCTGGCACTGGCGCGGTATTTTCCATTAGAGCACCTGGTCCATACACAAATATGTCACACTGTGGTTGTATTTATATTGAAACTACAATTCGAACATCCTAGAAAACCTAACCTGCTGTAAATGCAGGTAGAATATTCTCACCACATGTTTATTTGAGTTGATTGTTTCGGTTGCAGAAAAAATAGCATGTTTCATTCGGATCAAAAGTGACTTTGTTCGACTCGCAAATTTTGCTTTCGCTCGGCTTCGCTAAACGCTCCGCCTCGCAAATGCAAAATTCGCTTGTCAAACAAAGTGTCACTTTTAATCTTAATAAAACAATCTACCATTCTCTGTATGTTTGGGTAGCAACTCCCTGTATATTTTCAGGTTGATGGACGAGATTTTGTAGTGGAAGTAATCGATTCTACTGCTGATTATGTGGGGCTAATGAAACAGATATTCGATTTTCCAAAACTTAGGACTCTTATTCGTGGTACTGAAAAACGTCCTCCTTTCAATGTACTCATCGATTCAATGAATGGAGGTAAAGTATTAATTACTAATCCAATCAATAATACCGAGTGACCAGTTATATTCTGACCCATTTCAACTGCTCATAACTCCGAAACATGCCGAAACTATTCAGATTATCGTTGTCCGGTTTGGACTTCTCTATTTTGATATTCTTCAAGTTTTTTGACTGGTTCACCTTCTCACCTGAACTTCTGGTTCTACCGGAAACAAACGAGCCATTATTCAGGTATAGGGCAACTTTGATAACATTGCATAATCTCATTAAACCATTCCACAAGTAGTAGTTGTTTCAAAGAGTTATAACTCTAATAGTTTTCTAGGAGAACATAACTTGTAATATATTGTTAGATAGAGAGAAGACCAGTCTTTCTGAATGTGCAAAAATACACAGGGTGATTCAATGAAATAAAAAAGTTGTCCTATACCTACACTATCTTTATATCAAGAATCAGTCGGGAGAAATTCATAAAAATGTGCATGCTTATATTTTAGAATACGCTCTCTTCATTTAAAATATTTTCGACAATGCAGTGTTGCCGCTTCTACTAGAAAGTATTAGCAACATTGATATTTCAAATGGAACACCCTGTATTTCATCGCATTTTTAGATTCTCCCTGAAGAGCTGATTTTATCGATGTATCACACTTGGGGTCTATCGAAAAAGATTACCGAGATATAGGGTGTTCAAAATCAAACAAATCCTCATATTGAAAAATCTCGATTTTGAACACCCTATATCTCTGTGTCATTTCTGATAGACCACAAGTGTGATGTATCGATGAAATCAGCTCTTCAGGGAGAATCTAAAGATGCAATAAAATACAGGGTATTCTATTTGAAATAACAAAGTTGTTGCTACTTTTTGACAGAAGCGGCAACACTGCATTGCTGAAGAGCGTATTCTAAAATATAAGCCTTCATATTTTCATGGAGATGTATGCTCGTCGTGACATACTCTGTATAGTGTGGTATTATAGTTTGAATTCAAGAAAAATTGTAAGTACAAATTGATTTTGAAAATTAGTTAGGCAGCAGATATCAGTTTTCTATCTAATTTTCTTATATTATGTAAACTGATGAATCTATTTGAATCAGTATTATATTAATAATTGGTTGGCTCATATTTTTTAAAATTAAACAAAAATTTTATGACATTGAATGAACAGAATGACAGATGAAGCCATTGGTATAATTTCCAAAAACGACCATTTCATCCCGGGTATATGTACTTGCATGCCTTTTTAAAAATTGTCCGAAAGTTAAAATTTTTTGTCATACTAAAATTTTACATCAACAATTTACAGGGCGATTCACTATATTTCAAAACCACCTGTTGACACTCCTTGTTGAACGAGCTCTGGGCTCTTTTTAAGGAAATACCCAGTACATTTCCAAGTATCTTTCCTGATATGAATTCAGTATAAAAAAAATCTGTATTTGACCTGCAACTTGTTAGAAAAATGTGTCTATCGTAAATTATCAATCTTCAATATTCTCGAATTCATTCCCATTTCATTCAGCAAGTTTCTATTATGAAAATACTGATTCCCAATTTCAGTTACCGGCGTGTTTGTAAGGAAAATATTCGTCGAAGAACTCGGTGCTAGTCCCGACAACAATGTTTGTAGAATAGTGCCTCTAGACAATTTCGGGGAAATCCATCCGGATCCAAACCTCACATATGCCAAAGATCTCGTAGATAAAGTGAAAGCTAATACCAGCTATGATTTCGGCGTGGCATTCGACGGAGATGGCGTAAGTTCAAATACAAAAATTTACACAAAATACCACAATAATTAGCAATGTGTTCTTTAAATCTTGTGCCGATACTTTGACGTGTTTGCCCAATACCTATATCTCATGTTACAATGCGTACCTGACTCAAAATTAGTATTCATTTCATCTTTTAGGCTTCCTGGAACACTATAAATGATTTAAAAATGTCATTCAAATTTCTTGTGACTCGTTGACGGTATAAGCTGAAAAAAATCGAGATATGTATTTTATGAACCATCATTTTTCAAGTTCAATAATGTACAAAAAATTTCACAATCATATTTAGCAAACTTAATTTATCAAACTGATTACATCTATCAGAGGTGAGCAATATGTTCCTTAAATCTTGTGTCGATACTTTGACGTGTTTGTCCAATACCTATATCTCATGTTACAATGCGTATCTGACTCAAAATTAGTATTCATTTCATGTTTTGGGCTTCCTTAAATACTATGAATGATTTAAAAATACCATTCAGATTTCTTGTGACTCGTTGATGGTGTAGGCTGAAAAAAAATGAGATAATATGTCTCTTATGAACCATCATTTTTCAAGTTCAATAATGTACAAAAAATTTCACAATAATATTTAGAAAACTTAATTTATCAAACTGATTACATCTATCAGAGGTGAGCAATGTGTTCTTTAAATCTTGTGCCGATGCTTTGACGTGTTTGCCCAATACCTATATCTCATGTTTCAATGCGTATCTGACTCAAAATTAGCATTCATTTCATCTTTTAGGCTTCCTTGAACACTATGAATGATTTAAAAATGCCATTCAAATTTCTTGTGACTCGTTGATGGTGTAAGCTGAAAAAAAATTGAGATGTGTCTCTTATGAACCATCATTTTTCAAGTTCAATAATGTACAAAAAATTTCACAATAATATTTAGAAAACTTAATTTATCAAACTGATTACATCTATCAGAGGTGAGCAATATGTTCCTTAAATCTTGTGTCGATACTTTGACGTGTTTGTCCAATACCTATATCTCATTTTTTTGGATGTACCTATGATAAATTGACATTCATCATACAATACAATCATACCTGACTTGAAATTAGTATTCAGTAATCTTTTGGGTTTCCTAAAACACTATGAATGATTGAAAAATACCATTCAAATTTCTTGTGACTCGTTGATTGTGTATTTTGGAAAAAATGAGAAATGTGTTTCTGATGAACCATTATTCTTCAAGTTCAATAATATACAAAAATATCACAATAATATTTAGAAAACTTGATTTATCAAACTGATTTTACATATATCTGAGGTAAGCAATATGTTATTCAAATCTTGTGCCACTATTTTGACCTGTTTGTCCAATATATCTCATAATACAATCATTAATGATGCATTCCAAGAAAACTTGACTTAACATTACTATCAATCTTTTGAGCTTCCTGAAAGACTATGAATAATTCAAAAAGCCATTTAGATTCCTTGTGTCTCTACAGCTTTCCATGATGTATACAGAGTGACTCAAAATTCGATGTAAATATTTCAAGGACATATTGTTGGGATCTAAATACGACTTTTTCTCTAAGCTACAGTCACTGTGAGTTAGGTGAAAGAAAAATATTCTCTAAAATACGTGGAGTGTTTTTTTCCTTCTGCCCTAGACGGCGTTGTGTCCATTTCACAGTGGTCGAACGCCTCGTGGGTATTAAATTCTGAGAGGTGTCAACGTTGAGTCAGGTTCGCACTACATGGTGGTCATGAATGCCATCTGGGGATATCCCAGAAAAGAAAGACTTGCATCTGTATTCGTCTATAAGAATCATTGCATAGATTTCGGTAGGAAGTAATTCAATGTTCTGTGTGTTTGTTATCTTTGTTTTCCCTAGAACAGACTTATTCCTTTCGAATTATTCAACGAAACGTTGATTTTTATTTCAGGATCGTAACATGATTATCGGGAAAAACGCTTTCTTCGTCACTCCCAGTGACAGTTTGGCTGTATTGGCCAATAATCTCGATTGCATTCCTTATTTCCAAAAGAACGGCGTTCATGGTTTCGCCAGATCGATGCCAACTGCTGCTGCTGTAGACAGGTACAATTATTTTTCAAAGAATCATCATAAAAGTGTTTTTTTTAAGCAGCATAACTGAGATATTAGCTGTATGGAAAGATCTGGGACACCCGGAATACTTTATAGAGGTTATCTTTCCGTTCGGAAAAAAATACAGGGTTCCTTGTAAAAAATACCAGTTTATGTAAAATTTTTAGGTTTACAATGCTTTTTGGCATTTTCTAGTTATATATTCTGAACGTTTCTGTAATACCAATATTAACTGAGCTAGCTATTGAGTAAAATATAAAAAATCACCCTGTACATGATGGAATTTTCAGGGTTGCTGAAAAATTGAAGAAAGAAATGTTTGAAGTACCCACCGGATGGAAGTATTTCGGTAATTTAATGGACGCCGGCAGATTGTCTCTTTGTGGTGAAGAAAGTTTTGGGTGAGTCAATATTATAAAAGTGGGCCATATTTTCAGGGATAGACATTTCACATTGTGAGATTATTCTATTTCTGTCAGCTCAAAAACTGCTGGATTGATATTCATTGAGAATAAAAACGATAACAACTCATTTATCCCTCGTTTCTCAGAGGAAATTTCATTCGGTGACTAAATATAAAAGTCATTATGTTGGCAGCAACTGTTGTCAAATTCAATGTCACTTTTCGAATGCCTTTTGCCGATCCCAATAGTCTAGAAATGTTACTGTAATATCATATCCACATAATTTGAATGTATCAATTTTTTGTTGAATCATGCTGCTACTTCGAAAAACATCATTTGAATATCCTACAATTTCATGGAAAGTTCAAATAGCGTTCAGCGGCAAACTAATATCATATCAACATAATTTGAATGTATCAATTTTTTGTTGAATCATGCGATACTTCGAAAAACATCATTTGAATATCCTACAATTTCATGGAAAGTTCAAATAGCGTTCAGCGGCAAACTCATCTACCCAGTACTGACGTCATAATCCCTATTCCTGTGTTGCCAGCTGTTTCATTTCAAGAAGATATATTTCAATTTTCGAATTGACTAACTGTGAATTGTCAAGATGATTCAATATTCATTGATTCAGTTAATATCACCAATATAGGTTTTACTTCCGTTTCTAATAGAACAGCGTTGAGAGAGAAAAAATGTCTTCCCCATCTGTCCTTGTCTTCAGTGTTCCAACGTAAAATAATGGAAATTTCATGTTGGTAACATTGGAAATGGGAGAAATGGAGAAGAAAATCATAGTTTCCTCAATATAAAAAGGTTAGATACGGAATACGGTGTGTTCCTCACCATTGGCTGCAAAGCTTCCTCAATTCAAGGAGTCAGTATGTTTCTATTGACCATACTATCTCTTCAAAACGAACAGTCACAATTGGAGTACCTCAAGGCTCAGTTTTGGGGCCTGTCCTTTTCATATTATACTTGGATGATTCGGATGACATATCAGTCCATTTTTCTCCCAATATGTATGCGGATGATACGTCGCTGATCATCTCTATTATTTTATATAAATTATTGTTATTGTCTATGACAGTTAGTTCAAAACCCGAGGAATCCAAGAAGTTGTTATTGCCCTAAGATCCAATAATCTAGCAATTTCAATATAAAAGAAATAAAATAGTTCCTCAAGTTTGTAAACATTTGACGTTTGACACCTCTGAAGCCAACCGCCAAGAAAAACACCGGTAAAATCTCGTTGTTCAATCTTTTTTCAAGTACTGGTTCTGATCACATCAGAGAAAAGGATGGCATATGGGCTGTGCTGGCATGGCTCTCTGTTATCGAGCACAAGAACATGAGCGTGGAAGAAATCCTGAAAGAACATTGGAGTATTTATGGAAGAAATTATTTCACCAGGTAATTAAGCGACTTTAGTTCAATGACAAAATTGTTCAGAATCACATATTGATTGGTTGAGATCATTGAACAGTCAGATTTTGACATGTTAACAGGGAAATCAACTAAAAACCCCATTTCATTTCATTCAAAAAAATGTCATCGCAATAATTTATGATATTTGCACTACTTGATTATCAGATTTGATTATATTATGCTGAAAAATGAAAAATAAAAATTCGAAATATTCTTAGATATGATTATGAAGAATGCGAGAGCGATGCTGCCAATCAAATGATGGAACATTTGGAAAACTTGATTGCTAGTCCTGATCTGATTGGAAAAACGTACACCGCACATGGCAAATCCTACAAAATCAGCAAAGTGGATAACTTTTCTTATGTGGATCCAATCGACAAAAGTGTTGCTAAAAATCAGGTACAGTAACTAGATATTTCAAAGTGTATTTGAGAGATGGCTCAAACCACTGCATTCGCAATCTTTTCTGTCTTTGACTATTGAATTCCACAGACCAACTAACATATGCATAAACTTTATTAACCTATAGTCACGTGAATACAATTATTTTATTCCAATCGCTCGCTTACATCTCGCATACATCGCAGCAATCTATTGAAAAATATGATGAAAACTTATAGCCGTGGCACTTGATATCTCCAAGGCATTCGATCAAGTCTGGCACCACGGACTCCTCGCCAAGCTTCCATCTTATGGCTTGCCTCCCCAGCTATGCTCTCTGCTAGCTAGTTTTCTCTCAAACAGGTCTCTCCATATAGTGGTCGACGGAGTTTCATCTGACTCTCTTATCATAAATGCTGGTGTTCTGCAAGGATCAATTCTAGCACCTA
Organism: Phaedon cochleariae; assembly: GCA_918026855.4. Taxonomy (NCBI): domain Eukaryota; kingdom Metazoa; phylum Arthropoda; class Insecta; order Coleoptera; family Chrysomelidae; genus Phaedon; species Phaedon cochleariae. The sequence goes on along the minus strand of OU896717.1, from coordinate 41,932,578 downwards.
CACTATTTCTACTCCATATCAAAGATTTATTGGAAGCAACTTCATGTCCAGTACACAGCTTCGCGGATGATAGTACCCTCTATACCGCCATCTCTTCCAGGGCTCCAATACCAGCCAGGCAAATCAGAAACGAACGAGGGAGAAATGTTGACAACATAAATATGGACTTGGCAACAATCTCGAATCTCCATATCAAACAGGGCATGCTGAAATTATTATTAAATCCGTTGTTCATACAAGTGGTCATAAGTTCATTCTTTCATATGGAACCCACTGTTTTTTACTCAATAAATTGAAGGATGAAGAAGAATGCTACAAGATGACATAGCTAGCATGTCCCTATACCTAAATCATCAAGTTTTCTTAATAAAGCCGTTTTTTGTGTAAAATATAATTTTATGAAGAAGTTGATTTTAGATAGCCATGGAAATATCAAACTCATGACAGTTCGGTGACATTAATGAGTAATTCAGTAATTCTTATGGACAGTTTCAAAAAAACTCCCAGAATGAACGCAAATATCGATTTATCAAAGGAAATTTTTGTGAAGTTATTTATTATACACGGACAATGTGATCAAGTCATTGCCAGAACTTGCAGAAAATGCAACCAAATGTTTCCTGAATTGACACCAATGAACGAGAAGGAAGTTTGTAAGATTACAAAATAATTTTATCAACTATGGCTCGAAGTTTCCAACAACTCTATCAAAAATCAGCTTATCTAGCATATCTAGAGTTCCTAAATGTTCTTGACACTGCTGTTTTGACGATTTTTGTATATTAGAGTACGGACATTATGACAAGCACTGACAATCCGACATAACCACAAATAAATTGATGGAAAGAGCGGGAACTGACAGTACACGGACGTACATGACATAAATTTCAAAGGTTTGACAAATTGAGAGAATTAGGAGGAAGATGCAGTTTTCAACTGTGAGAACACAGGAAATCAATTCACTCTATTCGAATGTCCATCGGGTAACTTAATTCTACAAAAATGGAAACAGAATAGGATGCGGCCGGCATGGAATATAAGTTCATGTCACAAAATTTGCGAGGTATTCAAATTTCTTGGTAGGATATAGAATATTTTTCAACGTATTTTTATCAGGTACACTCCAGAACGGAAGTTTTTATGTTGAAGAATAGGATCGTATTGAGAGAAAGAGCCAAACCTATAATTCATAAACTGAGCGAGTATCTCACACATGAACAGTTCATTGTACCAGTATATCACCTGACGAAGCTACTGTGTTAGCAAAACATGTCGTGTGTTTGAGAATTTTGTGGAAATCTTATCGTTTGTGTAGTTTTTACATTCGAAAAACATATGCTTGTCCTTGTCCGGCAAAACATATGATTTGCTTCAAAATCGTTTGTTTATGTTTGATTGACACTGCTTGTCTAGTGTCCGTACTCTAATATACAAAAAAGGTCAAAACAGCAGTGTCAAGTACATTTAGGAACTCTAGTCTAATCTATCATCGACCGTGAGTTACCCTGTATTCGGTTCAAGGTGATTTTCATCTACTCAGCTGAAATTATAGTGTCTGTTCCTGTGGAATATATTCTCTTATTTTCATTGATTTATTTTAGTTGTTCGATTATATTTTTCATCCTGTATGAGTGAGACAAGAAATGTCAATATATAAGTCAGTCAGAAAATTGGCGTCTTGTCACTGGCGAAAATTTGTAAAATCATATATTCAAAGTCGAGATTTGTATAAATCAAAACATAACCGGAGTCCGATACATAGTGGTCCCTATGAACACTGGTTCATTACTCTTCAGCCTCTTCTTGTGGTTTTTCAACATCGAGAATGCACATCTTTGTTACGGGTCTTCCTGTATTCACCAAATGCTGTCTTTACATCTGCTACTCGTATATTGCCATCATAACCAGGATGAACAGCTATGACGATACCTTTTGGCCAGGAATTTGTAGGGAAATCTCCATCAACTAAAATAACTATTCGCGAGAATCAATGTTACCAGGTGGCGCTCGGTTTTCATCGTTCAATGTCAAAGCCACGTCAAAACTGGGGGAAAACAAACTAAATCCCATTAGTGCCATTAGCTTGTGTACTGTGTACTGATAAGAGTGATACGTTTTTGAACTTCTTGACATTAATAATTGTCAATATTCGATCGAAAACGCTAATAATGCCTGTGGTAGATGTTCATTTGGCAGAAGCAGTTCTCCGTGCTAATCATGTGGTTTTGTGTGAGGCAGAAGACTTCAACAAAAGGCACATTTTTGCACTTTGTCTACAAACTTCGGCGATGAAATCTTCCCCACATGAAGTAAATTTGAAGTTGGGGTCCAGAGGAACTCCTGTAGAACAATGGATTTGTATTTGTTCATGCAAAGGAGGACAATCTGGGTATTGCAAACATGTTGTAGCTGTTCTTTTATATGTCGATTGATTTGCTCGTCATAATTAGTTTGAATTGTTTGAACTATCTCCAATTCTTCACCCGTTCACTGTTCACTAAACTAATAAATATGTAATAAGGTAAAAAAATTAACCAACTCAACCATCATCACTACCAAAAGTGCCAACACTTTATGTCATTGACAAGTTTGACTACAGCTACAGCAAGCTCAATGCAATGTAGTCTATGCACTTCATCCATAGACAACAGTTTGTTTTCCCCCAGTTTGAAGTTCGTATTATGTAACCTAGATGTCGCCCACTTCGTGAATCCTGAATATCGCCGACTCTAATTTCCCGTTTAGATGGTAGAAACCATTTTGTCCGTTTAGTCAAGACAGGCAAATAGTGTCTTCAGGAGGTATTTAGCAATTTTTCCGCGGATTTTCCAGGGCATAAGAGTACTTTTCGAGGACGGCTCGCGAGTCATCTACAGGTTGTCCGGCACCGGCAGCAGTGGCGCCACAATCAGAATATACATCGACAGTTACGAGAAAAAGGACGTCCTGGCTGATGCCCAGGACATGTTGAAGCCTCTGGTGCGGATAGCGCTGGATATATCGCAACTCCAGAAATTCACTGGGCTTGAGAAGCCCACTGTAATCACGTAAATCATAGGAAAATTTGGAAATTATACCTACTACTTAAAAAATATAATATAGACAGTTTTTTTTTTTTTCACTTTCTTATAGCTAGCTAGTTTTCAGTCTGTTGATTATTTTTAAACTTTATACGTTTGTTATGGCTTCGAAAAAATATATTTTGAATGTTCTTTTTTGTTGGTTTTATTATCGAAATTGTTTCGTCTACTTAAATAGTGAATAGAATTATAATTATATATAGAGAGAATTGTGGGTTTTCACTTCATTTCCATTCACAAACTGCCAAGATGAAATTAGATGAAATTTGTGCACTGTGTACAATTTATAAATGATAAATAAAGTCTTTGTTTTAGCTGGTATTTTCATTTCCAGTTCACTGTTTTTGTTTTATGCTGTTTCTTTCTATATTCTTACGTTTTTTCTGGAACTCATTTGTTTTTCTCTCAAATCAATAGTTTTTAGTTTTTAAATACAGGATGTGTCATTACTGATTGGAAATATTTCAATAATAGAATCCTAGAACCCAGATAAAATGTCTCTCATGTCTGAGTCACAGGGTGTTGATTTTTTTTTTGTTAAACCTGGTGATTGAGATAAAGATAATTGCGCAGTTTCATGGTGAACTTGAAATATCTGGGATAATAATGGATTTTATCTTCATGAAGAAACATTCGGATATTTATTGAGTATTGGAGAATCGAAAAATTGTGAGGAAATGAAAATTCTGCCACTGGCGTAGAATTTGGGAATGATCAATCACTTCCCATTGTCGTCCTGCCAATATATCGAAGAGTCTAGGAGTACCTATGGGGCAAAAATAATTTTTGAATTTTTGATTAAAACAGCTCCTAACTCAAAATTGTCCACTTTGGTGAGCAAACAAAAATTATATCAAACACAATTACTTGGCCAAAAACTTCTGCAGAATTCAAGAAACGGATTAGGCATTCATTTAAAAAAATTTTGATAATGGCAATCGATTCAGACTAGTCACACTCCTATATCAATTTTCAATACAATATCTCATGAGGGGAGTTTTTTTAACAACGTTACAATTTTTGAATAATTGCATATTTTTCAAGCGACCCTGTATAATAGGTAATTCTTATAAGAATTTCAATGTAAGCATGATGGTAGTCAGGATTAGATCATCTGTCTGAAGAGTGAGATAAATAAGGAATAAAATCACTAGAAATTTAAATGTATTATCAAGACACGAAGAGAAGTGAAAAAAAAAACAATCAAAAAATAACATAAAAAAAATTGAATAAAAACTAAAATAGCAACCAACCATTACTAACAAATTCAGATTTTTGTATACTCGATCAAATCTTCATTCTCTATACACTTCTCATATACAGGGTCGTCTATATGTACTTATGGCAACAGATGAATATCTCGGTAACCTGTTGTCGGATTTTTTTGAAATTATGTACCGTGTGATTTCAAAACGTAGCGGATTTGAAAATGTTATAGCCAATGTTGCCACTTTTTCAGTTATTCCGGATTTTTTATTAACTTGAATGAAACACCCTGTACTTCATTTGATTTTCAGATTCTCCTTGTAGAGCTGATTCCATCGATCTATCACACTTGAGGTCTAGCGGGAATGATTACATAGGTATAGGGTGTTTAAAATCTAGATTTATCAACTTTAGGATTTTTTTGTGCCGAAACTTTCCATTATCGATCAAAACCGCTCCAATGTTCCTATCTTTACTTTTGATTCACAATCTACTGACATTTGATTCAAACAAATACAAGGTGGTTCAAGATTCAGAATTCTGATCACCCTCTGTATCTGTTCTGATTAAATGTCGGTAGATAATTAATCAAAATACATGACGAAAAATTCAATTATCGAAAAATTGTAACGTTAATAAAAAACACCCCTTATTAGATATTGCTTTGAAAATTGATATAGGAGTATTTGTGGCTAGTCTGAATCAATTGCCATTACCAACATTTAAAAAAAAATACCAATCGGTTTTCTTCAATTTTGCTAGAGTTTTTGCGATCGCAGTAGGATAAGAAATTGTGATTGGACATGTTTTTTTATTCGACAAAGTAGATAATTTTTAGTAGTAAATTACGAGAAAAAAGTGTTAAATCTTCCATCAAGGAATACGAATAAAGTACAGGAGTGGGGTGGAGCAAATTGTAACACACTGTTGGGATAAGTATTTCCAATCAGTTATAAAATAACACCCTGTATATATGTGGCACACCATGATTGACCTCAATTTTTAATAGTTTTGAGGTGACTGTGACTGCCAGACTGCCTCAAATATATTTTTTGTTCTTCAGATGTTTTTTATGAAAAAAAAAATAACTACTACTTCACAACTCTTTCAATTGTAACTGGTTCTTAAAGTCATGATCCGATTAATGATTTTTTGAAAAATAAATTTATTGGAATAGTGGTGGATGATGATTTCTGAATTTACATGAGTCATGAGTAAAAAAATCCACCTCCTATACAGGGTAGTCCAAGCCTTCAACGTCAATAATTCTGATGGTTGATAAGACCAACAACAAAAAAGTAAAGTTTTATGAGAAAAGTCTGTTGAAAATGTTTCCTAACGAAGATACAGGGTGTCACAGTTTTGACACCTTGATAGAGTACTCGGGCTGTGTTACATATTTTGGAAATATTAAAACCAACACTGCAATGTCTACTTCATAAATATAATTGGAAGCCTTGCTACTCGATCGCAGCCTTCACAACACCTCATGTTTTTTGGTTCACTTCAAATAGGTGGTTTGGAATGTAGAAGTTATTCAGGAAACCAGTTTTTGTCCAAAACATTGGCACCCTGTATCTTCGTTAATAATCATTTTTCAACATAGTTTTCTCATGAAAGACTTCTTGTCTTCGTTTTTCTATTGTCTTTCAAAAATGAATGACCTTCAACGTGGACCACCCAGTATAAATCATCGCAGAAAAGACAATTTCCAATTTCAGAACATCTGATTGAAAATATTACCCACAAACGTTGAGAAATATCAATTGACCAACTCTGGAAGTCATATTTTTGTTGTGTAACCAAGCTGGAACAATGGGCTTATATCACAAAAAATTTTTATTACATAACTCGATAGAACTCACACAAACTAGCTCACCACCGCAAACCGTTTCTTGCTGTGAGCTCCCTACGTTTTATAAAAAATTATTGAAATCCCCGATTTTTCGGACCTCTGAAAACGAGGCGATGATGTGACGTCAAAACCCTAATACTGAAACAAGATTATTCCAGACAGAGGTGAATGATACATGATTTCTGACAGAGTGAATTAGCGCGAGATCACAGTTGAAAGAATTAATATATCAGTTGCCTCAGTCTGGTATTTTCTTTTAACTATGGCGAGATGAGGTTTCTACGTCATAAGAGGGTCCGTTTTCAGAAGGTACTATTATATGCCCAAAAATAAAACATTCCAGTTAATTTTTCGATCGAATTATGTCGTCAATCATTATTTATGTATGAAAGGATCATTATAAACATGGTTTGAGTTAGAAGTTCTACTAAGGTGTACATGCCCATTGTCTGATTATGGACAATGAAAAACTGCAAAATTTGCAAAATAAAAAATGTATTTGACAGTGTAACAATTAAATTATCAATATTTAAATGCATACAATTACAAGAAAATTCAATACGATGAAACTGGTAATGTTCAGTTAAGGGATGGTGTGATATTATTATACCAGTTGACTTCTATATTTGGCCATTTGGTTTGGAGAGCTGTTAGCATAGGGTTAGACTCACACACTGACTTAATATCGGACTCCAAAAGGATTGCAGAACCAATATGATATTGCACCTACAAAAAAAATCCCTAAATAAACAAACTCAGTTAAGATTTCTGTGTTTTGTTGGTTCAGTTTCCTGATTTTTTTCCAGGTTAACTAACCAGATATAAATGAGGAAGTTTCCTTCAAATGAATTTTTATTAAATAACCCAGGGAGCACAAATATCCCTGGGATGTTTTGAAAATGTTGGCATGAAGATGTTATTTTGAGACATAATATACACTGACCAAAGAGGTCTTTGAAGGATATTGAAGTATTGTTTTTGTTCTTCTGTGGCATTTCTTTGTTTGCCTACTGAGAGGTATCCCTGGGATGTTTTGGGATGTTTTAGAAATGTAGGCATGAGGATGTTTTCTTGAGGCGTAATATGCACTTCCCAAAGAGGTCTTAGAAGGATATTGAAAGTATTGTTTTTGTTCTTCAGTGCCCTTTCTTTGTTTGCCCCACCACAACGTCTCATACTTACGTCACAATACGATGAATTCTGATTTGTTTTCGATTTTGTTCTTCTTGTTCGCAATTGGCATTCGCGTTTGCAGCGTGTCACGCTTACATCACGCTGCTAACGAACAGAAAGGAATTTGGTGAAGTTTATTGTGTTAGAAGACTTATTTAGTTTGTAATAATGACCATCAGATGCAAGATGTGTTGTTCGGTGCCTCAGTGTAATCAATATATAAAAGTACGAATTCATCAATACACAGCATCTCCGCAGTTGCAAAATTATGCATTGTGGAGAACATTTCAAAAATTGGCAAACCTATTCCCAATTATATGTCTGTGTGTAGTAAGCACTACTCCGAAACCGATTAAGAAGGTAATTTCATATCAAGAAAATATTTTTAATCTATTTTTAATGCATTTTTTCAATCAAGGGAAATAGAATCCTAATGCAAAAGTTCATTTTGACAAAAGGCTTCAGAAAAGTACCTCGAAAATGTTTTTTTTTTCAGCGATTCAATGTGCGCAAGACGCGTTGGAAATGTTTTGTTGTGTCCATGAAAAGGCTTTAAAAAGAACTAGGAAGGAGGTAGTTTTGTGACATATCAAGGACATCTCGATAATTGTCGCCTGCGGCGGACATTGGCTGTTCTATAATAGTTCTATTCATGTGTGAACAGAACATCGCAGTGGAGGTTCAATGTCTCGAAATCTCGTACTTTTGACATCTCTGAGATGTTCTTGTGCTCACTGGGGAGTTAGGGACTCTCCAGTTTTATGTCCACGCTGTAGAGAATGGCGACCGATAAAGTCCAAGTCGTTTTCATTCTCAATTTAAAGCAATTTCTAATTTTCGGGGCGGCAAATAACTGTGATGTGCATTCTGAATCTAGTCTGAAAATAGCATAAGGTGAAGAATACAGCTAGTGAATAGCTAAGGAATGAGAACAATAGAAGAAGTAAAACTGGTAAACAAAAACATACATAACCACAAATGCACTCGGAGCAGGAATGCAGAAGGCAGTTGGCTTCATTCTGACAGGTTATGGTTTTGTTATTTATGCATTGAAATATCTCGAACAGAGCTCGATCCTAAACGAAAATATTATTGAATCAATGAATCACTATCGGCTACATTCAATGATACTATCCTTCCTAATTTATTGCCATCGGTCAGAACAGAATGAAGCCGACACCCATGGCTCCTTCCTCTTGTTGTGCCTGTCAGTATTTTGAGTGGTCTGGACGGACTGGAAGTATTAGGCGCTGTTGCAAGATATATAGCGGATTTATGCAACATTTATGAAACTTTCATAGAAAATGGATCCCTTTTATTGAGGAAAGAATTCATTAGCAAAAAAATTACTCACAAGTTATGAATAACATAATTGTAATATAACGATATTGAATAATCACTAATACTATGGCAAAATGTCATAATTTATCTTCATTATTAATCAACTTCATTGAGCCAATGAGAGATTTATGGGAATTATTCATAATACTTAACAAAGTAAGATTGAAGAACCTATTACCTATATTCCATTTCTGTTATCATATAGTTATTATGCATTTAAAGAACAATCTCCGGAAATCTAGACATATATTTATGATGTCGGCAACATCTAACTCTGTGTGAATGTGGATTTCCAGCAAATACGTCATAGGAATGGCGGAGGAGCCAAGTTCCTCTTTTATTAATTATTTCTGAAGTGGAATTTGACCTTACAAAAAAAAAGAAAAAATACTTATACAGGGTGGCATTGACTCAAGTGCAAATATTTCAAGCCTTGAGTAAGTGATGTATACTATCAAGTGGTACCAATAGAAAAAATATGGGAATCAAAATAAAATTTGAGGTTAGACCACTTTCTCCACCTAAAGTTCCACACTGTAGCAATTCTGACGTCACCTCTGTTCAAATTTTCGTCGGAAGGTACAATCATGCGGATTTCAATCGTTTAAATTGTTTCAAAGTGGCCTACCTAATTTTTTTCTCGTTCAATTTTCCGTATGAAAGGTAATTTTGCAATTATGGTTTTTTTTTCGAAAATTTTTTTGTTACTTACATTTGGTAATTTTATATACAGTGTGTCCCACTTACCATGCTCACCATGGGTATCTTTTTAACGGTGAGAGATACGAGGTCGGTTAAATGACACCAAATGTGGAGTTTGTCAAGGCCAACTATAATGTGAAAAAATATTTTGACGAAATCTATTCGTTTTTGTTTTATACGCAAAAAACAGATTTTGATCATTTTCATGTCTCCTCCGTAACTTCTATATTTATGAAAATATTCAAATAGGAATTCCACATTCTCATTGCAGTTTTTCAAAGTGATTTCGAGAAAAATATGAAATTTATACCAACTCTTTTGGAATTTGAGATATCAGCACCAACTTCAGTTTTTCAAATGTAGGTCATAGCTCACTATGACTTAGTTACAAATAACTTTTTTTCTCTTTCAGATGATATGTCGCAGTAATAGTTTTGTGTTGATAACAACGGAGTTATCGTCATTTATACAAAAAAATTATTTGGAAGCCGCCATCTTGAATTTATGAATTTTAACAAAGAAATCATGATCTCCGAACCCAAAAACCCCCACTCACCAATTTTGAATGGAATCGGACCAAATCTTGTGCGCCATCTTGGAGCAGCCATTTTTTTTAATTTCAACAAAAATTCCATAATGTATTGTCACCGAAATTATGGACACCTGCCAAATTTCAAGTTAATCGGAGTTATGGAATTTTTGTTAAAATTAAAAAAAAATGGCTGCTCCAAGATGGCGGACAAGATTTGGTCCGATTCCATTCAAAATTGGTGAGTGGGGGTTTTTGGGGTCGGAGATCATGATTGTCTTGTTAAAATTTATAAATTCAAGATGACGGCTTCCAAATAATTTTTTGTTTCTGTATAAATGACGATAACTCCGTTGTTATCAACACAAAACTATTACTGTGACATATCATCTGTAACAGAAAAAAAGTTATTTGTAACTACGTCATAGTGAGCTATGACCTACATTTGAAAAACTAAAGTTGGTGCTGATATCTCAAATTCTAGAAGAGTTGGTATAAATTTCATATTTTTTTCGAAATCACTTTGAAAAACTGCCATGAGAATGTGAAATTCCTATTCGAATATTTTCATAAATAAAGAAGTTACGGAAGAGACATGAAAATGATCAAAATCTGTTTTCTGCGTATAAAACAAGAAAGACTAGATTTTATTAAAATATTTTTTCACATTATAGTTGGCCTTGACAAACTCTACATTTGGTGTCATTTAACGGACCTCGTATCTCTCACCGTTAAAAAAATACCCATGGTGAGCATGGTAAGTGGGACACACTATATAAAATTACTAAATTTTTTTTTTATTAGAAGAATTAGGAAAAATCTGATATCATGGTTTATTTCAAAAACACCTTGTATATTATTTTTTTACAAATTTCACAGTGAGATAAAAACCTGAATATAGGAAACTTCCCCATTGCATGACTGTTTGAGAATACTTCTCTCTTTTGCAATTACCTGTCCACTGACGTTACTTTGGGGCAATCCATTGTAGTGAATAAGGGTGAACATATCAGGAGTTGATGTCTCTTCTTTGGGAAAATACTCATCCATAAAACCATTCAACAGAATTATTCCCAAGCTTTCACTGTCAAGCTTCTTTTTCATTATATTCACACTGAAATTATTGTGACTGAATGAAATGTTGTCTTTCAATAGAGAATCAAAACCTACTACTCAGTTTCACAAACAAGATCTAATGATCTCAGAACATCTTGCAGCTTGTCTGTACTGATGAAATTGTTGCCATCTGGATCAAAACTTTTGAACACTCGTCTTGCTTGCTCACTTTTGGTTTCTGGACTGACAAGCTTTCTTTCATCACTGAAAAGAACTGGAAGGAAGGAAAGGAACTAGAATATTGAGGACAGAAAAATATCCAAAATTGTAGGTTGGAATTGCAATGGACTACACCTTGTCAAATTTTAGTTCAGAAAGCTCAAGTTGATTTCAAAAAGAATCAATTGTATTTTAATTTAAAAAGGTATCAAATGTACTTCAAAAAGTATCAAATGTATCTCAAAATCATCAATTCAATTTCAAAATGCATCAATTGTATTTCAAATTAGTCATTTCAATTTCGAAACTAATATTTCTTAATTTTTTATTAAAAGCTTTTATTTAATTTGCATTGTATGTTTGTATAGATGTTGAGCTGAAATTTTGTATACACGGTCAGTTTGGATGACAATATGGCGGACTATCCAAGATGGCGGAATAGCTATTTTTGATATACTTTTACAATATGGGTATCAAATGAAAAGGCTCGTTGAGAGTAACTCGAAAAATGATGTGACGTCATTCTAAATCCATTATGGCGGACCATCCAAGATGGCGGAATGGTCATTTTCAATATACTTCTACAATATGGGTATCAAATGAAAGGGCTCGTTGAGAGTATTTCGAACAATAATGTGACGTTATTCTGAATCCAATATGGCGGACCATCCAAGATGGCGGAATAGCTATTTTTAATATACTTCTACAATATGGGTATCAAATGAAAGGGCTCGTTGAGAGTATTTCGAAAAATAATGTGACATTATTCTAAATCCAATATGGCGGACCATCCAAGATGGCGAAATAGCTATTTCCAATATACTTCTACAATATGTGTATCAAATGAAAAGGCTCGTTGAGAGTAACTCGAAAAATGATGTGACGTCATTCTAAATCCATTATGGCGGAGCATCCAAGATGGCGGAATAGCTATTTTTAATATACTTCTACAATATGAGTATCAAATGAAAAGGCCTCGGAAAAGGCTCGTTGAGAGTAACTCGAAAAATGATGTGACGTCATTCTAAATCCATTATGGCGGACCATCCAAGATGGCGGAATGGTCATTTTCAATATACTTCTACAATATGTGTATCAAATGAAAAGGCTCGTTGAGAGTAACTCGAAAAATGATGTGACGTCATTCTAAATCCATTATGGCGGAGCATCCAAGATGGCGGAATAGCTATTTTTAATATACTTCTACAATATGGGTATCAAATGTAAAGGCTCGTTGAGAGTAACTCGAAAAATGATGTGACGTCATTCTAAATCCATTATGGCGGACCATCCAAGATGGCGGAATGGTCATTTTCAATATACTTCTACAATATGGGTATCAAATGAAAAGGCTCGTTGAGAGTAAATGGAAAAATCCAGCTAGCAATAACTAAGTTAAAAAATAAATTGAAAGTAAAAAAAAAATTTTAATAAGAAGCTTATATTTACACTTTTATGATCATATAAATTGTGTATAATGAGGTAATAATTTGATAGTTGAAACTTTTAAGAAAAATTTTATCTTCTTCTTTTTAGAGCATTTAAATAACAGCTTTTTATTAAAAAGTTGTTTTTTTTACTTTCAATTCATTATTGTTTTATTGATGCTAGAAGGAAAAGGGGTCCAACAACAGGGTGAATGAAAATATTATCTATCACCTATTTAACCTTTGCCTGTGTGCTTTTTCAGTTTTGAAATTCAAATGATACATTACATTTGATATTCTTGGATATACAAATGACCATTTTGGATGTTAGTTTTTGAAATTAATTTGATAATTTTGATATACAATGTATGTTTTTTGAAATTTCTAATTTGAAATACATTTGATACTCTTTATAATTGAAGTGACTAATTTGAAATAAAACTAATTGACCATTTTTGAACTAAAATTGGAAAAGATGTAGAGCTTGAGCTTCTTCAAGATTTGATTCACCTGTCAAATGTGTATCAGATGCCATAACCCACACTGGATGAATTGGGTTTTTATAGAATGAACCTACTGTACAATATCTGTGGTACTCCATTATGGTTATAAAACCTATTTGGCTTTGTTTCTCAATACCCTTCAATTCTGAAAAAAATACTCCACAGTGTTATCTAATTGTTGAACACTGATAAGATTCATGAAATTGAAAATATTATAGGGTAGTATCTTTATTTTGAAAATTCTTACTTAAACCTCCAACATCCTGATCATGATCCCAGACATAAGTTGTTGCTCTACCAGTTATCATTAAATTTATAAGATTTTGGCTGCCATAACCATAAGTCTCATCTATCAGAGGATCCTGTGTGTCAGACTCACTTCTTACTTGAGCTAAACCCTACAAAATTATGCTTTTTTTCTTCTTCTCAATATAATTCTGATCAAAAGTATTGATAGGACATTAATATAGTTGAGTTTCCTTTATAAAGTCAAAGTAGGGAGGCTGGAGGTATCATAGTGAATTTACCTTTGAAGCTATCACAGAATATAAGAATAAGAGGACACCATACTTTGCTTTCAGTTTGGAGATATTATCTAGATAATACTTATTGACTTCCTCTATGCTCTGGAAGCTTTGTACTTTGAGTTCTTCATGGAATCTAAAAGAGTCAGCCTCTGATGAAGCAGTTGGTGTTCCAGTGACACTATCACTTTTTTCTCCTTTCAATTCTGCACTGACTGGCTCAACACATTCACTATCTAAATATACTATGTAATACTTCTGGCTATTACACTGGCTCAGAATATCACTGAGAGCGTTGACTAGAGAAATATTTTGTAAATCAGGATCCACCTAAACAGGATTGTTGAGGTTATGTAATATTTCACAAGTAATTCTTACTTTTTCTCTGAATGCTATATCTTTGAATTCTAGGAGGAGATTTTTTAATATGAATGCTTCCACTGGGGCTATGATTGCACAAGGGCCACCTTCAGATTGTTCAAGGGCACTTCCTTCATTGGTGCTAAAGTAGAAACCTGAAAAAAATATGGACAAAGTACTTTACTAGCAGATTAATGAGATATAATAAGGCGACTCAGATAATTAGTATTTAAACGTAATTTACCTTGTGACCATCTTTTGAAAATGTCATGTTTGATATCATTACCCCAAAGGAGGTTTTTTATGCCTAATAGCTCCTGTTCAATAGCAGAAGGTAGAGTTTCCGCCATGGCTCGAGCCAAACACCTTATATCTAATTTCACTATTTGAATTATTTGAATTTCTATCAATTTTAAAATTGTTTACAAGTATAAAGTTGGGTATGTGTATAGAGGTTATAAAAAAATACATTTTGAAGTTTGACATTCTTGACAGGACAATCGAATTCGGTGCAAAATAGTGCAGAAGACTGCAAAGATGGTGCAAATAAAATGATGAAAAGACTTCAGTGTTGCCAGATTTTCGATAATTATCAGAAACTATACGATAACTTAGGACCTACCAGTGACCAGCAAACACAGTTTCATCACAGAGATATCGCAGCGATGAAACAATTATCGTGCCCTGTGATATCGCATTATATGTCGCATAGACTTCGATGTCAGAGCGATGTTATTTTGTCCCACTCAAGTTTCATCCATGCGACGTCGCTGCGATGAGTTCTCTGCGATATAACAGCGATATATTTTAAGCTAAGTTATTGCGATATGTAATTTGGGATTGACGCGACATCTCAGAAATATCATGTCATATATGTGTTTGCTTATGAACATCGCAGCGATGAAACGTTTGTGATATCGTAATGTTACCTAAATGCGACATCTCAGAGATGTCACAGAGATGGTATTGGCTATGAGGTTCATTATTCTCGGTTTAAAGATGCGTTAATTGACAATGGAGACATCAATTGATTACTCTCAATATCGTATTCCACTAGACAAATTATGAGTTGATTGAGATTTCATCGTTGATTGATATGTTACGCTTACGCTGCTCAAGCGTAATATAATCAGAGATTCAGTACAACTTTGCAATACACCCTCCATCTGTATGCCACCTGTTTAATTACTATACATGCATATTATGCAGGTATTTTTTTTATTGATGATTTCCAGTTTCGGGTTTCAACCACTGGTTTCAACTCCTTGAAGATATGAAAGTCGGTTGTGGCACAGATCAATAAACCTGGCAACACTGCTAGTCAAGTACTTGTCATACGTCGTTCGATTCTGTGATTGGTTGATTCGTTTTTTTTTGTTGTTTTCTGGTTTTTGCATCTCTGTTTTCTGTCATTTCTGTTGGAAGTGTTTTGATTCCGGAATTTTCAGGGAATTTTCAATGTTGTGCTCTTGCTCTTGTGCTTGTGATGGTTTCAGTCATTCAGTCATGTTATCATTCTTTAAAATATGAAAACACGTAAAAGTACTATGCCTAGTAGTGACCATTCATCACTCAAACCTACTTTGTGAAGTGATTTCAGGAATAAATATAAATCCTTCTGATATTGGTAAGGTTATGTCCAGAATCAAACCATTTTGTTTTGTTTCGGATGTGTATGATCAATTCGCTTGTTTATAATGTTGAAAGTTGAATCCTAGTAGCAGCTGACACAAAATAATAGATCTCGCATCTCGGCGTCTATTTTTATTATATTGATTGATTAGGAATTGACTAGTGATTGTTTGGGAACCACAGACCAGTTAAATAAAGCCCCAACTCAAGACCTAGTCCCCTTGTCGCGTCTAGCACCAAGTTTAGCCCTATTTCATTAGGTAATACATCATTATCGCATTATCGTCAAATTGAATACCGAATATACCGGCCGCACTTAGACAGGTCATCTGTGTGAATATCTATTCGGATTTGAATTCTATTTTTAATTTTGATCGCGGTGCTAGTTCTACCAAAATGGCCGAGGTGCTAAAGAAACAGAGAAAAAGTAACTTTTCCCCGGAAGAAGTGGACGTTCTAGTGAGGACAGTTGGTAAAAATTACGAAACTCTTTACGGTGAATTCTCCAAGAGGGCTATATTCCGGAGTGATAGATACGAAGCTTGGCTAGACGTTACAAGAGAGGTCAATCTAGTCAGCTTGGAGAAAAGAACACTTCAAGAAGTTAAAAACAAATGGAAGAAATGCCAACACTTGTTATACAAGTCCGACGAATCGGAGATCCTTACAGGGCCAGACGAAATCGGTTTGTTATTATCACTCAAGACTTGTAGGTTTTCTGTCTTGATGATCGATTTTTTTGTTTAGTGAAATCCGACGACGCAAACGTTTGGGAACTGCTGACTTCTATTGACGAGGATGAAGGTTTGTTCGTTTGTTCCTTGTCACAAAAATATTGATGTTTTTAACTGTGCGGCGGGAAATTCGAATTCAACCTTGTAAGCAAGCGATTATTTATCATACAGGGTGTGTACCTATCTACCTATGAAACTTACAACGTATTTCGGGAGTTCATCAGAGTTATGAAAGTCTCGTATATAAGTACTAACCCGAACTAACCTTCCTATATCCATTTTGATTGGCCAAATTTCAAGGTCATCTAAAAAAAAAACAATCAACTAGTGATTTCTTTCCCAGGCAAAATGTCACTCCCAGTTAATAATCTACCTTTTATATTAATGGCCTGAACACTGGTCCCAGTGTGGGAATCTATTCAATGAATGTTATGGTCATTTTTCAGAAATCAAAGTTCTTAATGTAAACATGGCTCCATTGGCTCCTAACTTGCTTTATTTTTGCCGAGTTTTTCTAAGAACCTCCGCCCCCCCCACTCCTTTATTAATTTTCATGGTGCTAAAATTCAGTTTGTTCATCTCAAGATTTGAGAATAGTAATAGTTACTCAGGGAACAAGGAAGCTGTATTTTCAGTTGAACAATATAATGAATAGTAGGAGAGCCGACTGCAAATTTCGATCGTCATGTGATAACGAAATGTTATATGTTCCAAATGCATGTAAAAGGCCGTGTCTCACGGTCTAACAATTTGATCAAATTTGTTTGATGTGACGTCATTCTTGCCCGTTTGACTCAAACGGTTTGAGTAACTTGCGAATTATTCTAGATAGGGTTTTGAAAATTGGTGGGTACTGGGTAGCAAGTATACTAAATTGCTCATTAATGGGCTTATATCACTCCGGAAGGCTACTACGTCTCCATTCTCCAAAATTTGCAAGTTTTCACCACAGATTCGTTTATTACGACATCGAATTAGTCTATGTGAATTATTTCAGATTTTTAATAGGCCAAATAAAGATTTTCATTATCCCACCTGAGAGTTCAGTACGATATAGTCACCGAGCTATCTTCGGACGGCAGAAAGTGCCAGGAAACGGCAGAAATTCACGCGAATTATCGCTTTTCCAGTAGGAAATGACACGCTGAATCGAATGAGACCACGATCAGCCCGATAGGACGGATAGTTTTCGAGATATCGGCGCTCAAAGTCAGCTTTCCGATTTCATTGCCAATCGGTGCACTCCGGTAGGCTACTACGTCTCCATTTCCCAAAATTTCCAAATGTTCACCACAGATTCTTTCATTTCGACATCGAATTAGTTTATGTAAATTTTTTCAGATTGTTAATAGGTCAAATAAAAATATCGGCGCTCGAAGTCAGCTTTCCGCTTTTATTGCCAATCGGTGCACTCCGGTAGGCTACTACGTCTCCATTTCCCAAAATTTCCAAATTTCCACCACAGATTCGTTCCTTTCGGACATCGAATTAGTCTATGTGACTTTTTGCAGATTTTTAATAGGCCAAATAAAAATTTTCATTTTCCCACCTGAGACTTCAGTACGATATAGTCACCGAGCTATCTTCGGACGGCAGAAAGAGCCAGGAAACGGCATAAATTCACGCGAATTATCACTTTTCCCGTAGAAAATGACATGCTGAATCGAATGAGACCACGATCAGCCCGATAGGATGGATAGTTTTCGAGATATCGGCGCTCAAAGTCAGCTTTCCGCTTTCATTGCCAATAGGTGCACTCCGGTAGGCTACTACGTCTCAATTATCCGAGATTTCCTAATTTTCACCACAGATTCGTTCATTTCGACATCAAATTAGTCTATTTGAATTTTTTCAGATTTTTAATAGGCCAAATAAAAGTTTTCATTTTCCTACCTGAGACTTCAGTACGATATAGTCACCGAGCTATCTTCGGACGGCAGAAAGTGCCAGAAGACGGCGGAAATTCACGCGAATTATCGCTTTTCCAGTAGAAAATGACACGCTGAATCGAATGAGACCACGATCAGCCCGATAGGACAGATAGTTTTCGAGATATCGACGCTCAAAGTCAGCTTTCCGATTTAATTGCCAATAGGTGCACTCCGGTAGGCTACTACGTCTCCATTTCCCAAAATTTCCAAATTTTCACCACAGATTCGTTTTTCGACATCGAATTAGTCTATTTGAATTTTTTCAGATTTTTAATAAGCCAAATAAAAATTTTCATTTTCCTACCTAAGACTTCAGTACGATATAGTCACCGAGCTATCTTCGGACGGCCGAAAGTGCCAGAAAACGGCGGAAATTCACGCGAATTATCGCTTTTCCAGTAGAAAATGACACGCTGAATCGAATGAGACTACGATCAGCCCGATAGGACAGATAGTTTTCGAGATATCGACGCTCAAAGTCAGCTTTCCGATTTAATTGCCAATAGGTGCACTCCGGTAGGCTACTACGTCTCCATTTCCCAAAATTTCCAAATTTCCACCACAGATTCGTTCTTTTCGACATCGAATTAGTCTATTTGAATTTTTCCAGATTTTTAATAAGCCAAATAAAAATTTTCATTTTCCTACCTAAGACTTCAGTACGATATAGTCACCGAGCTATCTTCGGACGGCAGAAAGTGCCAGAAAACGGCGGAAATTCACGCGAATCATCGCTTTTCCAGTAGGAAATGACACGCTGAATCGAATGAGACCACGATCAGCCCGATAGGACGGATAGTTTTCGAGATATCGGCGCTCAAAGTCAGCTTTCCGATTTCATTGCCAATCGGTGCACTCCGGTAGGCTACTACGTCTCAATTATTCAAAGTTTCCAAATGTTCACCACAGATTCTTTCATTTCGACATCGAATTAGTTTATGTAAATTTTTTCAGATTTTTAATAGGCCAAATAAAAATTTTCATTTTCCCACCTGAGACTTCAGTACGATATAGTCACCGAGCTATCTTCGGACGGCAGAAAGTGCCAGGAAACGGCAGAAATTCACGCGAATTATCGCTTTTCCAGTAGAAAATGACACGCTGAATCGAATGAGACCACGATCAGCCCGATAGGACGGATGTTTACGAGATATCGGCGCTCAAAGTCAGCTTTCCGCTTTCATTGGCAATAGGTGCACTCCGGTAGGCTACTACGTCTCAATTATCTGAGATTTCCTAATTCTCACTACAGATTCGTTCATTTCGACATCAAATTAGTCTATTTGAATTTTTTCAGAATTTTAATAGGCCAAATAAAAATTTTCATTTTCCTACCTAAGACTTCAGTACGATATAGTCACCGAGCTATCTTCGGACGGCCGAAAGTGCCAGAAAACGGCGGAAATTCACGCGAATTATTGCTTTTCCAGTAGAAAATGACACGCTGAATCGAATGAGACTACGATCAGCCCGATAGGACAGATAGTTTTCGAGATATCGACGCTCAAAGTCAGCTTTCCGATTTAATTGCCAATAGGTGCACTCCGGTAGGCTACTACGTCTCCATTTCCCAAAATTTCCAAATTTCCACCACAGATTCGTTCTTTTCGACATCGAATTAGTCTATTTGAATTTTTTCAGATTTTTAATGAGCCAAATAAAAATTTTCATTTTCCTACTTAATACTTCAGTACGATATAGTCACCGAGCTATCTTCGGACGGCCGAAAGTGCCAGAAAACGGCGGAAATTCACGCGAATTATCGCTTTTCCAGTAGAAAATGACACGCTGAATCGAATGAGACTACGATCAGCCCGATAGGACAGATAGTTTTCGAGATATCGACGCTCAAAGTCAGCTTTCCGATTTAATTGCCAATAGGTGCACTCCGGTAGGCTACTACGTCTCCATTTCCCAAAATTTCCAAATTTCCACCACAGATTCGTTATTTCGACATCGAATTAGTCTATTTGAATTTTTTCAGATTTTTAATAAGCCAAATAAAAATTTTCATTTTCCTACTTAATACTTCAGTACGATATAGTCACCGAGCTATCTTCGGACGGCCGAAAGTGCCAGAAAACGGCGGAAATTCACGCGAATTATCGCTTTTCCAGTAGAAAATGACACGCTGAATCGAATGAGACTACGATCAGCCCGATAGGACAGATAGTTTTCGAGATATCGACGCTCAAAGTCAGCTTTCCGATTTAATTGCCAATAGGTGCACTCCGGTAGGCTACTACGTCTCCATTTCCCAAAATTTCCAAATTTCCACCACAGATTCGTTCTTTTCGACATCGAATTAGTCTATTTGAATTTTTTCAGATTTTTAATAAGCCAAATAAAAATTTTCATTTTCCTACTTAATACTTCAGTACGATATAGTCACCGAGCTATCTTCGGACGGCCGAAAGTGCCAGAAAACGGCGGAAATTCACGCGAATTATCGCTTTTCCAGTAGAAAATGACACGCTGAATCGAATGAGACTACGATCAGCCCGATAGGACAGATAGTTTTCGAGATATCGACGCTCAAAGTCAGCTTTCCGATTTAATTGCCAATAGGTGCACTCCGGTAGGCTACTACGTCTCCATTTCCCAAAATTTCCAAATTTCCACCACAGATTCGTTTTTTTCGACATCGAATTAGTCTATTTGAATTTTTTCAGATTTTTAATAAGCCAAATAAAAATTTTCATTTTCCTACTTAATACTTCAGTACGATATAGTCACCGAGCTATCTTCGGACGGCCGAAAGTGCCAGAAAACGGCGGAAATTCACGCGAATTATCGCTTTTCCAGTAGAAAATGACACGCTGAATCGAATGAGACTACGATCAGCCCGATAGGACGGATAGTTTTCGAGATATCGGCGCTCAAAGTAAGCTTTCCGATTTCATTGCCAATCGGTGCACTCCGGTAGGCTACTACGTCTCCATTTCCCAAAATTTCCAAATTTCCACCACAGATTCGTTCTTTTCGACATCGAATTAGTCTATTTGAATTTTTCCAGATTTTTAATAAGCCAAATAAAAATTTTCATTTTCCTACCTAAGACTTCAGTACGATATAGTCACCGAGCTATCTTCGGACGGCAGAAAGTGCCAGGAAACGGCAGAAATTCATGCGAATTATCGCTTTTCCAGTAGAAAATGACACGCTGAATCGAATGAGACCACGATCAGCCCGATAGGACGGATAGTTTTCGAGATATCGGCGCTCAAAGTAAGCTTTCCGATTTCATTGCCAATCGGTGCACTCCGGTAGGCTACTACGTCTCCATTTCCCAAAATTTCCAAATGTTCACCACAGATTCTTTCATTTCGACATCGAATTAGTTTATGTAAATTTTTTCAGATTGTTAATAGGTCAAATAAAAATTTTCATTTTCCCACCTAAGACTTCAGTACGATATAGTCACCGAGCTATCTTCGGACGGCAGAAAGTGCCTGCAACTTCAAATTTCATGTTGATAATTTCCTGATTTAATCATTATGTGATATCTTGAAAAACATATTGTATTATACACGGGAAAATTATTAGATTTTAGCTCACGGTTTTCGTGCACACCATGCGGTAAAAAAGACTAGGTCACCACACCCAAAATGTGTGCTCATCCATCAATAAGTCATGCAAACGTAACAAAACAAAACAAAAATGGAAAACTAGAACTGGACATAACTTTAAGTATGATGTAAATTGACGTATTTGTCATCTTAACTAGGTACGGACAAATCCTCGTCTCCTCTCACTCTAAAGTGTTTGTGAAAGAGTTATATAGTTCCATCCTCATTCATTTCTGGGGATAAACACTAGATTTCTGACATTTGTTGTTTTTTAGGTTATATTGAGGGCATTGGCGTATCATTCGTAACCTCCACATGTAATTTCTCATTCAATTCTACATATTATATCCAAATGATGATAATTCTCGAGTTTTTGATTTTTCAACAACAACATAATCTTTCTGAGGCAGTGAGCAAATTTTTCTGAAAGTTTAATACGTTTTACCGAATGGCGCTGTTCTTAGGCAGTACCTATCAGATCAGTAAATTAATTCTACTAAAATACATTCAAAAACTTGTGGATTGGATAATTATAGGAACAATGAGAAAGTATATGTGATTTCGTATTAGTTTCACCTCGGAATATTTTGCTGATGTATTTACCAATTTTCCCCATTCGGTCACTCTACTTTCCATGTTCTAAGTTCATGTGCATTTGATGGAAAGCTAACAAATTTAAATTTGCCATCCAACTGATTGATACAGCCTAAAGCAGCACATTTTACCATCCAAAACAGAATTGAATAAAGTCATATTAAGATAAAGTATGAAATTCAAGTTTTGTAAGATCTCTTTCAACGCCTATGAATGTGACGTGACAGCAATGTCATGTCAGGGACGCCAATACACGAAACCAAAGTCACTAGATGATGAAAAGAGAAAGGAGCTATGATCTGTCCGTACCCTGTTAGATGAAAAATACGTTTGCATGAAGGGACCCTAATTTAGGAACGTAACATTCCAAACAAAAGTCAAAATGGGCAAAATGAGGAGCAAAGCCACAGTCAGGCCCAACCAGAACCTGCTGCAACGCAGGCAATGTACCATATACGATCCCGAGTTCAAAAAAATCGTTGCTCTTTACGCCGAACAATACGGCACTGGTAAGGCTAAAAGTAAATTCAGCGTGAACGAATCTAACATCAGAAGATGGCGACGAGTTATAAAGAACGCCGGCATTGTGAATATTCTGGAAAAACCCCCGGAAAAACCGGGGCCAGTTGAAACTCCAGAGGAGCAACCAGCCTCGCAACCAGCGGCAGTCAAAGGCAAGAAAACTTCGAAAAACATTGTGAAGGCTGGTGGAGTCAAGAATGCTTTAGGTACTTTTCTCATCTATTAACTTACAGTGTACCTATCCTTATATTTTCCCAAGGGGTAAACCGCGGTGGAATTCTGGTGTACTAACAACTCGAATTCCTTGGAATTTCCTGGATTTCCTCAGAATTCCTTAGATTTCCTCAGAATTCCTTAGATTTCCTCAGAATTCCTTAGATTTCCTCAGAATTCCTTAGAATTCCTTAGATTTCCTTGGAATTCCATGGGTGAAGTGCGGTATATTCCTGGCCTACAAACCACTAAAATTTCTTGAAATTCACGGATTCCCTTGGAATTCTCTGGATTTCCTTGGAACTCCTTGGATTTACTTGGAATTCCTTGGAATTCGTTGGATTTCCTTAGAAATCTTTGGGCGAAGTGTGGCAGAATTCTGGTGTACAAACAACTGCAATTCCTTGGGATTTTCTTGGAATTCCTTGAATTTCCTTGGAATTCCTTGGGTGAATTGCGGTATATTCCTAGTCTACAAATACTGGAATTCCTTGAAATTCACAGATATCCTTGTAATTCCTTGAATTTCCTTGGAATTCTTTGTTGTAATTCCTTGAATTTCCTTGCATCTTCTTGGTATTCCTTGGTATTCCTTGGATTTCCTTGGAATTCCTTGGATTTCCTTGGGATTCCTGGGATATCCTTGGAATTCCTTGGATTTCCTTGGAAATCCTTTGGTGAAGTGCGGTTTATTCCTAGTCTACAAATTACTGGAATTCCTTGAAATCCGCAGATTTTCTTGGAACTCCTTGAATTTTCTTGGAATTATTTCGATTTCCTTGGAATTCCTTGAATTTCCTTGGAATTCCTTGGATTTCTTTGTAAATTCTTGGGTGATTTGCGGTATATTCCTAGTCTACAAATACTGGAATTCCTTGAAATTCACAGATTTCCTTGGAATTCCTCCTTGAATGTCCTTGGAATTCTTTGAATTTTCTTGTAATTCCTTGAATTTCCTTGGAATCCCTTGGATTTTCTTGGAATTCCTTGAATTTCTTTGGAATTCTTTGGGTGAAGTGTGGTATAAGTCTGGTGTACAAACAACTGCAATTCCTTGGATTTTCTTGGAATTCCTTGGATTTCCTTGGAAATCCTTGGTTGAAGTGCGGTATATTCCTAGTCTACAAACTACTGGAATTCCTTGAAATTCACAGATTTTCTTGGAATTCCATGAATTTCTTGGAATTCTTTGGATTTTCTTGGAATTCCTTGAATTTCCTTGGAATTCCTTGGATTTCCTTGAAATTCCTCGAAATTCCTTGGAATTCCTTAGAATTCCTTGGGTGAAGTGCAGAAGTACAGATTTCCTTGGAATCCTTTGGATTACTTTGGAATTCCTTTGATTTCCTTGAAATTCCTTGGATTTCTTTGGAATTCCTTAGATTTTTGAAATTCCTTGAAATTCCCTGGAATTCCTCGAAGTTTCTTGGAATCTCTTGTGTGAAGTGCAGTATAATTCTGATGTATAATAACTGAAATTCCTTGGAATTCTTTGTGAAATTGAAGTTTGGTGTACACAATTCTGACCGCGGTTTACCCCTCGTATTTTCCTAATTTGTTGCCGAATATTGAATTACATCTATTGAACACACACGATCAGAATTTGAAAACAAAATCTTCTGAAGTAGAGCATTTGCATTCTCCTTCATATAAAGATATGCACATATCATTCTGAATATTCAACAGAAAACAACTACTGCTTGGTTATTTGCCACGTCGAACATTGAATTATACAGTGTGTCCCACTTACCATGCTCACCATGGGTATCTTTTTAACGGTGAGATATACGAGGTCGGTTAAATGACACCAAATGTGGAGTTTGTCAAGGCCAACTATAATGTGAAAAAATATTTTGATAAAATCTATTCGTTTTTGTTTTATACGCAAAAAACAGATTTTGGTCATTTTCATGTCTCCTCCGTAACTTCTTTATCTATGAAAATATTCAAATAGGAATTTCACATTCTCATGGCAGTTTTTTAAAGTGATTTCGAAAAAAATATGAAATTCATACCAACTCTTCTAGAATTTGAGATATCAGCACCAACTTTAGTTTTTCAAATATAGGTCATAGCTCATTATGACTTAGTTACAAATAACTTTTTTTTTCTCTTACAGATGATATGTCGCAGTGATAGTTTTGTGATGATAACAACGGAGTTATCGTCATTTAAACAAAAACAAAGAATTATTTGGATCTTGAATTTGTAAATTTTAACAAAAAATCACGATCTCCGACCTCAACACCAATTTTGAATGGAATCGGACTAAATCTTGTCCGCCATCAATTTAAAAAAATGGCTGCTCCAAGATGGCGGACAAGATTTGATCCGATTCCATTCAAAATTGATAAGTGAGGGTTTTTGAGGTCGGAGATCATGATTTTCTTGTTAAAATTTATAAATTCAAGATGGCGGCGTCCAAATAATTTCTTGTTTTTGTATAAATGACGATAACTCTGTTGTTCAACACAAAACTATTACTGCGACATATCATCTGAAAGAGAAAAAAAAGTTATTTGTAACTAAGTCATAGTGAGCTATGACCTACATTTGAAAAACTAAAGATGGTGCTGATATCTCAAATTCTAAAAGAGTTGGTATAAATTTCATATTTTTTTCGAAATCACTTTGAAAAATTGCCAAGAGAATGTGAAATTCCTATTTGAATATTTTCATAAATAAAGAAGTTACGGAGGAGACATGAAAATGATCAAAATCTGTTTTTTGCGTATAAAACAAAAACGAATAGATTTTATCGAAATATTTTTTCACATTATAGTTGGCCTTGACAAACTCCACATTTGGTGTCATTTAACCGACCTCGTATCTCTCACCGTTAAAAAGATACCCATGGTGAGCATGGTAAGTGGGACACACTGTATATGTTGAATATCCAAAAAGAGATCATGAAAAATGAAAATCCTCTGAAAAAAATCTACTTGATATTTTCTTAAATATAAACACCTGGCAACACAGGAAAAGGGATCATGACGTCAGTACTCAGTACTGGATAGACGAGTTTGTCGCCGAACGCTGCTTGAACGTTCCATAAAATTGTAGGATATTCAAATGGTGTTTTTTGAAGTATGGCAGCATATTTTCAACAAAAAATTGAAACATAGAGAATTTGCATAATATGCAAAAAAAATCGAGAAAGGCGAAATAAACCTCCCACCCCCCACTCCCCCGTTATTTCCAGACTCCATGCCGCTGCAGCAGCGCCTCCAAGCGCCTCCCTCCACCACCGACCTGGAGCCGGTCCTGCACAGTCAGCCATTGTCGCCCACCAAGCTCAAGGTCACGCGGCACTCCAAACCAACCCCCTCTGCCTCTTTGCCACCCCCCACGCCGCCGCCTATTGTGGAGGAGATCAGCCTCAAGTGGAACGGCCACCATTCCAACATGCAGACTTCTTTTCCCGGTTTGTTGCTGCGGGAGCAGTATGTTGATGCGACGTTGGTGGCCGAAGGGCAGAGTTTGAAGTGTCACAGGGTGAGGAATTCAATTGGGATTTTTTCAAATTTTTTCTCAATTTTGACCCCTTTAAAAAAATTTCGGTACGCCCCTGAAGTTGCAATTTCTTCATCAACATCCAATTTTACAATTGCAATCTTGAACCCATCAGAAAAAATGGGTACGCCCCTGATTATCTAAGCCTTTAAGTTTCCGGTATTTCGTCCATTTTTCGAATGCTGTACCCCCAAAGAAATATTGATGCGCCCCTGATTCGTGTCCCGATTGCTAATTTCTATTTACACCCTATTTTCTTATTGTTTTGCAATTTTGACCTCCCCCAGAAAAAAATTGGTACGCCCCTGAAGTTGTTATTGCGTTATTTTTTTATCTCTCAATTTCATAATAGTTTCCCTATTTTGACTCAGAAAGCATATGAATATGCTCCTGATCATCCAAGCCCTTCAGTTTGCCGATTTTCCTCAATTTTTCAAGTGATTTTTTTTCTCAATTTTGACCCCTTAAAAAAATCATCGGTACGCCCCTGAAGTTGCAATATATTTGTCAATATAAAAGTTTACAATGTTTTTGCAATCTTGAACCCATCAGAAAAGATGGGTACGCCCCTGATCATCAAAGCCCTTCAGTTTCTGATATTTCTTCCATTTTTCGAATGCTGTACCCCCAAAGAAATATTGATGCGCCCCTGATTCGTGTCCTGATTGCTATTTTCTATCTACACCCAATTTTCCGATTTATTTCAATTTTGACCCTCTGAAAAAATGGGTGCGCCCCTGATTCACGTCTCGATTCCTATTTTCTATCTGCACCCAATTTTCACTTTTCTCTGCAATTTTGACCTCCCTCAGAAAAAAATTGGTACGCCCCTGAAGTCGTAATTGCGTTATTTTTTTATCTCTCAATTTCATAATAGTGTCCCTATTTTGACTCAGAAAGCATATGAATATGCTCCTGATCATCCAAGCCCTCAATTTGCCGATTTTTCTCAGTTTTTCAAATGATTTTTTTTTCAATTTTGACCCCTTAAAAAAATTATCGGTACGCCCCTGAAGTTGCAATATATCCATCAATATAGAAGTTTACAATATTTTTGCAATCTTGAACCCATCAGAAAAAATGGGTACGCCCCTGATCATCAAAGCCCTTCAGTTTCCGATATTTCTTCCATTTTTCGAATGCTGTACCCCCAAAGAAATATTGATGCGCCCCTGATTCGTGTCCCGATTGCTAATTTCTATTTACACCCTATTTCCCAATATATTTCAATTTTGACCCTCTGAAAAAATGGGTGCGCCCCTGATTCACGTCTCGATTCCTATTTTCTATCTGCACCCAATTTTCACTTTTTTTTGCAATTTTGACCTCCCTCAGAAAAAAATTGGTAAGCCCCTGAAGTTGTTATTGCGTTGATTTTTTATCTCTCAATTTCATAATAGTTCCCCTTTTTCTGTCTCAGAAAGCAGATGAATATGCTCCTGATCATCCAAGCCCTTCAATTTGCCGATTTTTCTCAATTTTTCATGATTTTTTTTCTCTCTCAATTTTGACCCCTTAAAAAAATTATCGGTACGCCCCTGAAGTTGCAATATATTTGTCAATATAAAAGTTTACAATGTTTTTGCAATCTTGAACCCATCAAAAAAAATGGGTACGCCTCTGATCATCAAAGCCCTTCAGTTTCCGATATTTCTTCCATTTTTCGAATGCTGTACCCCTAAAGAAATATTGATGCGCCCCTGATTCGTGTCCCGATTGCTAATTTCTATTTACACCCTATTTCCCGATTTATTTCAATTTTGACCCTCTAAAAAAATGGGTTCGCACCTGATTCGCGTCTCGATTCCTATTGTCTATCTGCACCCAATTTTCTTATTGTTTTGAAATTTTGACCCCCTCAGAAAAAAATTGGTACGCCCCTGGAATTTTTTATCGCGACTTTTTTTTTCATCTTCATCCAATTTTATAATAGTTTTCCAATTTTGACTCAGAAAGAAGATGAATATGCTCCTGATCATCCAAGCCCTTCAATTGCCGGTTTTTCTCAATTTTTCAAATGTTTGCCCCCTCAGGTATGCCCCTTAAATCGCGATTGCACACACAATTTTTCAATTTTCTCAATTTTGACACCCTCAGAAATAAAAATGGTCACGTTCCAGATCATAAAAACACAACTTTATGGATAATTTTTCAATTTTCCGGATGTTAGTCCCCTTAGAATAAATTGGGTGAGCCCCTGATCCGCGTCGCGATTGCTAATTTATATCTACTCCCAATTTTCTCCCCTATTTGTGGAGGAGAGCATGCAGAACATGCAGAGTTCCTCAATCAGTTTGTTGCTCAGTGAGCAATTTGAAATTACGACGCTAGGGCCGACTTTGAAGTGTTTTTTAAATTTGACCCCTAACAAAAAAAAACGGTACGCCCCAGAAATTGCTACTGCAATTTTCCATCTACAATCAATTTTACAATATTTTTCTTATAATGAACCCATCAGAAAAAAATGGGTACGCCCCTGATAATTAAAGCCCTTCAGTTTTAAAATTTTATGTGCCCCTGATTCGTGTCCCGATTGACTTTTTTCCAATATTGAAACCCACAGAAAACAATGGGTACGCCACTGATCATTCGATTCCTTCAATTTCCGATATTTCATCAATTCTTCAAATTTTGGCCATTTTAATTTTGGCGATTGCGATTTCCGTTGCGTTTTGAAATGGTTTTAATTTTAGCCCCTTCGGAAGAAAAGGTGTCTACGCTTATGAAATCCCGATTGCTAGATTCTACCCAAAACCAATTTTCCAATTCTTTTTCTCAATTCTGTCTCCTTAAAAAAACAGTATGCCACTGAAGTCCTGGTTGCGATTTTCTATCAACATTCAATTTGAGATATTTTTCCAATATCGGCCCGTGAGAAATTGAAATATACGCTCCTAAAATCGGATCGCTACTCGCCTACAGCCAATTTTATTATTTTTTTTTTTACAACTTTGAACCCTTCAAAAACATTGGTACGACACTGAAGTTGCCATTGTGATTCTACGTCCAATTTCACAGTATTTTTCTGATTTTGACACACGATACTTTTGTATCTACATGAAATTCTTCATGTTTTCTCTATTTTGATACCATTAAAACTAAATTGGGATTCCAAAAGAAGAAACAACGTGACACAAAGTCTGTCGACTACAATATTTAATATAACAAAATCTACGTGTGTTACCATAGTTTCGGCCATCTTCAGACACAATGCAACAGAGAGTACCTAGAAAATTACAAAGTTCTTAAATCCAAAACAACATGGTAGCTAAGGAGGAGTTGATTTACCACTTTTTCATTTTCTACAATAGGTATGTGGATTCTTTCTCAGCTACCATTTTGTTTTAGATTTAAGAACTTTGTAATTTTCTAGGTACTTTCTGTTGCATTGTCTGAAGAAACTATAGTAAGACACATTGATTTTTTTGTTTTTTTCTTTCATATCAAATATGGTGGTCGACCGACTTTGAGTCGAGGTTTTTCTCCTTTTGAAAAATACTGGACCACTTATAGTATGGATGGTTTCTATGATCTGAATTGAGATTAGTGGGAATATCCTGAAGTCGCAATTGCGATTTTCTATCTAAATCCAATACTCCATATTTTTTAATTTCACCTCTTTCATGAATATTTATCTTGTTTCCTTTATGGAGAGTTTTTTTTTTCAGGTTATTCTTTCATCCTGTAGCACCTATTTTGAAGAAGTCCTTGCCAGTATCAGCCCCTATCAACACCCAGTGCTCTTCATGAAGGATATCCCATTCTGGATCCTGAAATCCCTGTGCGATTACATGTACGCTGGAGAAGTCCACATTCTTCAAACAAAACTGCAAGAGCTCTTGACAGCTGCAGAGAATTTAAAAGTAAGACGTGTGTAGCAGGTGGTCTCTAGAAAATAATATGAACTCTCTATAACCTCTGGAAAGTTATATACAGGGTGTTGCGAAATTCGACCAACAACGCTTGACAGGTGATAGTCCTCGTGATTTCATAAGCACTGAGATATGGTCATTAGGTCTTCAAGTGTTCAGTTCTAGAGATACAGGGCGTTGAAGTTGGGAAATTCAAATAGTTTTTTCGCAATATCTCAAGAAAAATTGAATATAATGCATTCAAATTCGGTATGGTTTCATCTTTCAATGGTTAATTTTTTGAACAGAAAGACATTCCGAGAATTTTATCCAGAGGTGCGCTACAGAGGGTTGTGATAACTTTTCCTCACATACACACAATGGCACAATTAGGGGAACGGGTAAATTTTACACTAAGTTTGACATCAATTTTCTCTCGAACCGATCACTCGATTCAACTTTATTTTTCACGAATTGTAGCTTCATTCTTCACGAATACATCTGAGAAATGACCACCTGCAAACGATTCGTCTTTATATCATATACAGGGGTGCAAAGAAAGTACGGATTTTTCGGTATTTTTTAAGACATCCTGTGGAGTAAACCACAGATAATTGAAACGATTTTCCAACACCAAATTATAGCCCAATCTATCCCTAATATTTTCGTTCTTTATTCATCTTGATGTCCCAATTATCCAGGAAAATATTGAGTTTCAAAGAAGAGGTGGATATTGGTATTAATTTTACCACCTCGAAACTCGAACTGGGGAGAACGTGTCGTTTTTCAACTTGTTTCTGTGAGGATTTTTACTTCAAGATGGGAATTGTTCACAGTTTTACCTATCGGTTTACTGTTTAAAGACACATATACGAAAGCTCTCATGGATATGCAGGGGTGATAAAAGTTGCTCCAATGTTCTTTTGGTGAAATGCTATTTTTGTTAATCAACGTTGGCTATTTTGTTAATGTCATCAATTATTGTTAAAGTCAAGCGATTCACAATTCATAAATTTGATTTGACTCCTAATGATGTGGCGAGGGCTGTAGCATTAATTGAAAATGACCAGTGGGCCAATGTTCTTTTGACATATGAGAGCCGCATCTGCACCAATTCAATAGATGGCAGGGAAATACTATATCGCCGAGGTGAACAAAATGAACAATTTGATTTTACTGCTTCTGTCTCCCACGGCAGAGGTTTAGTCATGGTTAGGTTAGGTTAGTCAAGAAACGACACATTTTCAGATCCAATTTGAGTTTTGAGGTGTAAAATTGATACCAATATCCACCTTTCCTTTGAAACTCTGTATTTTCTTGAATAATTGAGATATCAAGATGAATAAAAAACGAAAATATTCACACTAGATTGGGCTCCAATTTGGTGTTGAGAAATCGTTTCAATTATCAGTGGTTCAGTCCACAGGATGTCTAAAAAAATACCGAAAAATCCGTACTTTCTTTACACCCCTGAATATGATGGAAAGACTCATCGTTTGAAGGTAATTATTTCTCAGATGTATTCGTGAAGAATGAAGCTACATTTCGTGAAGAAAAAAATTTGAATCGAGCGATTGGTTCGAAAGAAAATTGATGTCAAACTTAGTGTAAGTTTTGCCCGTTCCCCTAATTGTGCCAGTGTGTGTATTTTCTACGCCACTGATGAAATGTCAATCTTCTATTTTGGGTCGAATATCTCAGAAACTGTTCATTTCAGCTCAGTTGAAGGTCATGTATTTTTTCAACAAAATTGAACAATGAATTCGGGGAATTGGAAAAAATTGCCACAACCCCTTGTAGGGCACCACTGGATGAAATGTCCGGAATGGCTTCCTGGACAAAAAATGACCCGTTCAAAGATGAAACCATATACCGAAGTTGAATGCATTATATTCAATTTTTTTCGAGATATTGCGAAACAACTATTTTTATTTCTCAACTTTAACGCCCTGTATCTCGAGAACTGAACACTTAAAGACCGTATGTCCCTATCTCAGTGATTATGAAATCAAGCGGACTATCACCTGTCAAGCGTTGTCGGTCGAATTTCGCAACACCCTGTATATTTTTCTCATTATTGATATTCCAAAATGCCTGAGATTATACATGATTCCGCACCCTGTACATATGGTTCCAGATAAAGGGCCTGACTGAGAACCCAGCACCTGATCCAGCAGTGAAAACAGAACCGCAGGATTTCATAAAGGAAGAAAAGAAAGACGAGGAAGAAGTGAAGAAGAAGGAAGAAAAAGACCCGAGAAAGAAAGAAGAAACAAGGAAGAAGGAAGAACGAGAGGTGAAGAAGAAAGAGGAGGTGAAGAAGAAGGAGGAAGTGAAAGAGGTGAAAGATAAAAAGAGAAATCAGGTCACCCCTCCACCTGATATGCCGGTGTTAAAGAGCGCCAAACTGTCAAAAGTGACGCAACACACTGAAATGCCCAATCTGTCAAGGAACGCTAAAGGCTCGAGGGCCGGAGTTTCACGAAGGACAGCGAAGAGGGCCGAAAAAGTCGAGATTGCACCCAAAGAACCTAGCAGCTTGTTCCTGGATCCGTTGGACTTGCTGGAACCTGTTTACGAGGAGGTTACCAAGGAACCTTCCAACACCAGCACCCCTAAAGAAACGAAAACTGTTCCTGTCAGAAGGAGTTTTCCTAAAAAGCTCAAGAAGAGGAAGATTACTAGCGACAGAGAAGAAGTAAGTGTACAGGATCATTCACGTCGAGATTTCGTTGAGAATAAAGCCATTTAAACAACTTGTTTATCATCAAAACTATGGTTTTTTCAAAAACTGTATCCTATGTTCATGAACATTTCAACAATTTAACTTGTTTCTTGTTTTTGAAGCTAAAAATTACCGACGCGGACATTACCGTTACCACCGATACAACAAGGCCTGCATGCTCCGTGGGTGACGTCACTTAGTCAGGCCTAACCAGCGGCTCGAAACGACAAGCGCTTATAGCGCTATAAGGCGACCGCGTATTTCGATTTTAGTTTTAGATCATCATTGAGCCGATTTTGCTGTTTTTTGAAGGGCTTCCGGTTAAAAAAGGATGCCAGTCGTCAACTGAGCCCTTCTTCGCACCCCATTCGATTTTATTATGGAAAAACGAAGTTTTAAAGCAAAAACCAGGATAAAACACAAATATCCACCTACAGCAACCCATTCGAATTAAATATATTGGCAAAAATTGTGGTTAAGGTAAACTTCACACCTACTTATACAGGGCCCGCAGAACATAAACTTATCGTGAGATTGATCGAAAGAAAATTGTGGAAAATGTATTTTATTTTGATTGACATGCCGTTTGTTACAATTACCTATATTTATCTTGGAGAATTCCTATTACCTGAAAAAATAACCAGTGAGTGTTTTCAATTTTCTGTTGTTGGATTTTTCACCCAAGTGGATCGTTACACTTGAAACCGTAATTTTTAAGGGTAAAACTGCATTTATCATGCGATGGTTTTTTTTTTTGAAAATTTTTGTCGGTACTCACGTATTTTTGTCTGACAAACCGAATTTTATGATGAAAATGTGAACAAACAACTATTTATTGAGGTATTTCCAGAAAAAGTTCGAAATTTCGCCTTCTTTCTTCCCTTGTGTTGGGGGCATTTGAAGCTACTTGCTCTTATTTTGTCATTGGACACTTTATATACTCATGATGTACTTCGATGGCACATTTTTATATAGAAAATTCAACAGGAAATATGATTTTTATGGCGAGTTTTTTATATTTTTATAGTAGATTTGGCCTTCCCAAAATGTCCCGACTATGTAATAATATGACAAGTCCTGAATGCACACGCTCCATTGATATAGATCCATAGATTCGCCAGGGTGTAAAGAATAGTGAGCTTTAATGGTCACTTTCATGGTTGGACTATCAGACGAAAATATGTCCTGCAATTCTAATTACTATAGCTATAGAAAAAAATAGAATCATACACAAAACATTTCAATGCATACATTTTCAAATTGTGAGAATAATCAATAAATTTACAATTTTTTGATGGCGGCTGTCAGCATTACGAGAAAAAAATTCATTATATTCTAGTATTTTCTTCTGAAGTCTTTTCTTTCTCAACTTTTGGAAACTTTCTGTACCTGGACAAACAGGTCAAATTTTAGATTCGGATTTTGAGTTCAATTTTCTGGCTGCTGATGAAAGCTCTTCCACTAATTTCTTATACATATATTATCTAGGAATGAGAACCTATTTTACACTCATATTATCAGTCCTTCATTGTCTACACTATATTTCGTAATAGTCATTTTCAAATAACTTATGAATATCTATCCATCAAACCCGAGACCAAACCATAAAAACAACACGAAATCATAACCTTATCTTATCTCACCTCACTCCTGTACCCCGTGCAATCAAAAAGATCGTTTATGCCGTAACCCGGTTCTGACGTTTTTTTTTTTCTCAAAATATCAACTTCCCACGAATCTAATCGTGAATAACGCTGCTCAAAGTTGTTTAGCTCAATGATTCTAACAATGTATGTCGTATTCCAGTCTCCACAGCCAGTTCTATCGAAAAAAGGCACCAGATCTCGCCCTAACCGAAAAGTCCCCAAATTCTACCACTCCAACTTCGACAATTCGACAATCGTAAGGGAACCCCACACGGACCAAGCAGACCCGCTGATGCAGCTGCAAGAAATCAAATCGGAGCCCCTTTATCTGGAAGAAAACACCATCGAAATCGAAGACAATCTAGTCGGCTTCAGCGAACAAGACATCGCCATCGAAGAAGAAATCATGGGAGATTATGACAGCCCCATAGTCAATTTTACCAGGGGCAAAACCGAAGAGGTCGATTTAGGTTCACAACCCATTATCGAGGGTAAAACAGAGAACACTTTGAAGATCGTTAATGTCGAAGATATAAGAGGAGCCACCTGTCATAAGAGCGTTTATTCTGCAGAAGAAGATCCACTTCAAGTGCAGAATGTTATCGAAAGCAATGAAAATTCCTTGGGGTTTCGTATCAGTGAGGTGGTGACTGAAAAGGAATATTGCAGGGCAGCGGATGCCTACAAAGACTTGGGGTTCCAGATTACCAATGTAGTGAGTGAGAAAGAAAATGGCACTGGCGTAGAAGAAGAAACTAGGGCATGTAGTGAAATTGCTTTCCGAATTTCCAATGTACAAACTGAAGTGGAAGAATCTGCAGAAGATATTAAAGGAAATGAAGATGAGAGTTGTGCCAGCGGACACCAAGAACTGAAGGTTGTAAAGGAACATTTTGGGAATACTGAAAAAGAAGTGCCAAAAGAAATCCAGGAACATTCCGAAAACCTTCTAGATGATGGAATGAAAGACACAAGTCTGCATAGTACTCCCTTGGAAGCAAGTGAAAAGGATGATGAAACTCCAGCATTTATAGGCTTCCAAAATACTGATGTCCAAAGCACACTGAATGATCCGGAGAAAATGGAGGTAGATGAAGATTCAGAGATGATAGCTACTGAAGATAGTTTTCAAGTTGAAGAACAACATGAAATTTCCACTGGAAATATGGAGGAAAATCCGTGTTCAACAATGGACATAGATAATGTTGAGAGTAATAGTTTGGAAAACTTTGCTGATGCACCAGAAGGCCAGACTGAAACAGAAATGGAACTTGGAGATATAATGACAGATACTTCGACACAGCAAGAAAGGATATCCAGTGAAGATTCGTCCCAATGCCCCAAGGACTCTAATCTTACTTTCTCACAAAGTCAACCCACATGGGAAATGACAGAGTATGGTTGTAATGTCAGTTTAGCAAGTGTTGAAACTCCTGACGAACCTAAGGATATCACTCCAGTTGAGGCTGAAGTTAACCTCACAGAGTTTGGCTGTCATAGCAACTCTGAGTGTATGGAAAATCCTGCACAGTTGAGGCCCACAGAACTAGAGTGTTCAAAAACTCCTGAGGAACCTTCAGATAGTAGTCCAAGTGAGGCTGAATCCAACTCAGCTGACTTTGGTTGTGCTAAGAATACCACAGAACCAGACTGTCCTGAAGCTCCTCAGGAATCTCCAGATATTAGTACAAATGAGGCTAACCTCAACTCAGGCTTTGGCTGTCATAACAACCCAGAGTGTATTGAAAATCCTGCAGAACCAAATTGTTCTGAAATTCCTAAGGAACCTCCAGATATCCAACCAAATGCAGCTAAGCTTATCTCAACAGATTATATTGAGAATCCTACAGAACTTAGGCCCACAGAACCAGGTAGCTCTGAAACACCTGCCGAACCAAATGAAGAATTAATCACAACAGAGTTTGGTTGTCATAGCAACCCAGAGTATACAGAACTGAGGTCCAAAGAACCAGAGCCAGAGGGCTTTGCAACACATAAAGAACCAAATGAGGACGAATCCAACTCAACACAGTCTGGTTGTCATAGCAACCCAGAATACGTTGAAAATCCTACAGAACTAAGGCCCACAGAATCACAGTGTTCTGAACCTCTCGATATCTGTCCAAGTGACAATCAATTCGGCTCAACAGAATTTGGTTGTCATAGTGACCCAGGATATGTTGAAAATCCTACAGAACTGACGCCCACAGACCCACAGATTTCTGAACCTCTTGATAGCAGTCCAAATGACAATGAACTCGACTCTACAGAGTCTGGTTGTCATAGCAACCTAGGATATGTTGAAGATCCTACAGAACTGAAGCCCACAGAACCAGAACTCCCTGTGATCTCTCCAACAGAGTTCGGTTGTCATAGCAACCGAGAGAGTATGGAAAACCCTGCAGAGCTGAGGCCTACAGAACCAGAACCGGAATTTATCAATCCTACTGGGTCTAGGGCGATTGAGGAGAAAATGGACTTCTTCTCCTCCGATGAGTGTCTACAGGGGTTTTCGCCGGACGAACCGGGTTTCCACATTGCGCAGCTCGCCATAGAGCAAATCGCTCAGAACGAGGAGGAACACAGGCTTCGGGAGGTGGAGAAGAAGAGCAGCAGCTCGACCAGCAATGATTTGGAGACGATCGTGAACGATCTGACGAAAATTGTTGGAGGGTCGGGATCTGCGGGCGAAGAAGAAGACTCTAGTGCCATAGCCGAGTCTCTTGAGAATCTCCTGAACGAGTAAGTAGGTATTTGTATGGACTTTATTGTGACAGTGTACAGGGTCTCCCTCGTTTTTGGACTAGATGGGGGACTAGAATAGCATGTGATTTCCAAGGAATGCAAATCTAGGATTTCACGGTGATTTTTCAATGATAACAAACTAACCTCCATATCATCATACCAAATGCTCTTTTTAGCAGCCACGTCGTTTAAATTGGATTTTTCTTCAAGATTTTGTTGAGTTCAATCAAAATCCTTTATTTGGCTTCCATTAATTCACAGGTTTTGTAATCTAGGATGTTGTAGTATTCATTCATGAAAAATGTCTCTTATCACAACATCAGTGAAGAAATTCTTGTCAAAGAATCAGTAATCCTGCATGAACAGAATGAGAAAATTGAGCTGAAACTCGTAGATAATGATTCAATAGTTTCAAAGAGTATCAATGAATACACAAGTAAGTCAAAAATTAGGTAATGAATATTGGAATCATTGAAGGGAGTATTTAGTGGCATACTCAAAAAAATCTTCTGACACAGATTCGCTTCTCTATATAGGGATCTCGGCTCCTATTATATAGGGGGTTTCCGAAATTGGGGAGATCAATGAAATGGATTATTGGAAACGAAATGAAAGAATGCATTTTTGGCAAAAAAAAATATTTTGGAAGATATTGAGCTTCAAAGTTTGCCTGAAACTTGTAAATCATTGATGAGAGGTCAATAGGCCAACTCAAGCGTTGGCTTTCGGCGAAATCACAAGAACCGACTTTTGCAATGTTGCCAGATGGTCAATGATAGTTGAAAGATGTAGTATGACGAGAGCGCACATTTTATGAAAAAATTTCATAACCATTTTTTCTTGTGATTTATCATTCTGGGACACACTGTATGCTAGTCGATTTTTTTGTTGGTTCTTTGGTAATGTTTCTTTCATCTCCTGTCGTATTTTATCTTTCTTGATTTCGAATCGTTGGAAGTTCTTGCATTATTTTTTGCAAAATCCAGTGTAAGCGCCATGTTATTTATTTTGAAAAATTGCGATAAAAAATCGATATGATAATACTGATGAAAATAAGAAAAAATGATTATATCAGCATGTGTCCGAATATCCTACCTGAGGGAGCTAGAGCCCTAGACCTAGAGAGTAAATTTCTCAACAACAATTCAACATCACGATCAAATTCTAATAAAACAAAACTAAATGGAAATGTGAAATTTTAATTATCGTTCTAAGTTTTTTATTATTGGAGCTCACATGCTCAAAATGATTGTGAATTTTTTCGTACAGGGTGTCTCACTTAAATGTGCCACTCCGCCTTTATCATCGTAATTCTCAGCTTCATTCAAAAACTCTTCAGGAATTATTTTTTTTTTGGAAACTTAACTCATTTCTTCTTCATTTCGACAAAATACAGGGTGGCCGAGAACAATTTTTTCTCCAAATGAAATGATCAAAATTTTATTCGATAATATGTTATTTCTGAATGCAGATTGACGAGCTTTATCGGATTATGGAAAAAATATAAATCATTTCTATGAAAAAACAAATTCTTCGGGGCCTCCCTGTATATTGTTGATATAAAATAAAAGTGAGCACAGATTCAAAAACTTCGTGAAAAATTATTCCAGAAAACTTTTTGAATAACCAAAATATGATGAGAATTAAGAGAATAAAGTGGGACACCCTGTACATCAAAATGAAAAATTACACTCTCGAAAACGGTTCGATTTACAGCATTCTAAGAAGAATATTTTTTTCGTATGAAAAAGTTTGAAGAAAATCATATTCTGGTAGTAGAATTGAGATAAATCTAGAAACAACCTTCCTGTAAATCAAATAATGTTTTTCGTACCGCAAAATGATTTCTAAGACCAAATTTCGTGTTTCTAGGATCAATGATAACAAAGATAATTGAATAAAACTGCATTTAAGGACGCATTTTCGATAGAAACATTTTTTTCTTATTTTTATCTGCAAAATGATGTCCCGGAGTATTCGAACGTTATTCTGGGACACCCTGTATACTACTGGATATATGCTACTGAGCTTCTGCATTTGATAACTACATTTGGCCAGAAGAGCAAGTGGTTGCAAAGGCATTGAATATTTCATAAATAATATAAGTCGTATATTTATCATGTGTAAGTAAACTGAAATGTATATTTCAAATTTGAAATTGCATTTTTGCAAATATGTATGGTTGTATATAGATATATTCGGAATATTTTCAAATGGATTATGTTGAGATTTTCGGATATTATTTTTAATGAATCCTCATTATTGTGACTACGCCATATTATAATGAACGAAATCAACACCCACTTATAGGCAGGTAAACCAGAGTGAAATTCTAGTTGAATGTCTTGCACAGTGTTGCCAGGTGTGATGATTTATCGCATTAACGGCTGCTTTTTTGGTGAAATGCGACATTAAATTAAATTTGGCGACTGGCGAAATTTTGAAATTGTGAAATTTTCCACTTTATGGATGGTTCCCAATTCATTGAGATTGAAGAAAAAATCATTAATTTGCATATTTTTCTTTCACGGCAGGGATGGATATACAGGGTAACTCACGGTCCATGGTACGTTAGACGTTTACGGAGAACGGGACATAGGATCATTCTGAAAGTTTGGTTACTCACGTAGTTGCTCTCGGTCTATCGATCTAAAATATTTTCAGCTCTGCGGCGTTGCCGCTTCTATCGAAAAGTAGCAACAACTTTGTTATGTTAAATGGAACACCATGTATTTTATTGCATTTTCAGATTCTCTCTGAAGAGCTGATTTCATCGATGCATCACACTTGGGGTCTAGCGGAAATGATTACAGAGATATAGGGTGTGAAAAATCGACATTTTTCAACTTTAGGAATTTTTTTGTCGAAACTAATCATTATTGGTCAAAACGGCTTACATGTCCCTATCTCAACTTTTGATTAACTATCTACTGATATTTAATTGGGACATATACCGGGTGATCAAGATTCTGAATTCTGCACCACCCTGTATTTGTTTCAATTAAATGTCAGTAGATAGTTGATCAAAAGTTGAGATAGGGACATGTGAGCCGTTTTGACCAATAATGAATAGTTTCGACAAAAAAAATACCCAAAGTTGAAAAATGACGATTTTTCACA
This sequence comes from Phaedon cochleariae, assembly GCA_918026855.4. Taxonomy (NCBI): domain Eukaryota; kingdom Metazoa; phylum Arthropoda; class Insecta; order Coleoptera; family Chrysomelidae; genus Phaedon; species Phaedon cochleariae. Next base: position 41,891,808 of record OU896717.1, on the reverse strand, counting down.
CCCTATATCTCTGTAATCATTTTCGCTAGACCCCAAGTATGATGCATCGATGGAATCAGCTCTTCAGAGAGAATCTGAAAATGTAATAAAATACAGGGTGTTCCATTCAAAATAACAAAGTTGTTGCTACTTTTCGATAGAAGCGGCAACGCCGCAGAGCTGAAAATATTTTAGATCGATAGACCAAGAGCAACTACGTGAGTAAGCAAAATTTCAGAATGATCCTATGTCCCGTTCTCCATAAACGTCTAACGTACCATCGACCGTGAGTTACCCTGTATAGTAATATGTTTCCTCATCGTTATGGTATTACCTACGTCAGTTACAGTTTTGTTGCAGTTCACTCCCCTACTTGCTCTAAAGGAAAATATTAATTCGATCGATCGATGCAATTTCTTGAAAAGTTACATTTCTCATGAGGATAATGTGACTATTCCAATTTTCCTGAAATTCTGCAATTTTCTGGAGCCTGGCAACACTGGCCTTGCAATTTCTAGAATTCACTAGACATTTCAAAACGTCTATTCGGAAATGTATTTGGCATTTCTTGTAACTGTATGCGTTCATTACGTGATTATGACTCGAATAAATTTGTGGAAAAAAGTTTAAATGTATAGTGTGAATATTATTTTCATCCCGTATAAATCAGATAAATTCTTCACAATATACAAAAATCATAGTTGTATGTATCATAAAAGGCTGTGATTCAGTCAGGATTATTTATTATTTATTTACTTGTTTTATATTACTTTTTCAAACAATAGTAGAAAACGTATTTCACCATATACATCACCAACATTTGGTGGCGGCCATAAAACGACAGGTAATGTCATCATAAGCTGAATAAACAATTAATGCATCACTTTGTGGACGCACTGTATTGAAATCAAGTCGATAGTTTTACAAAGACGATACAGTGCAGACTCGATAATCCGAACTAATAAAAACCAAGGCGATTCGGATTACCAAAAAATTCGGATTACCGAAGCAGTTTTTTTTTTTTTTATTACGAAATGCAAAAAAAAACATAAATACGAAAAAGTAACACTAAAATATGCATAAAAGTAATAATATAATACTAGTTTCTAAAGTAATTTGTAATTTTTGTTTGCTTAACACATCTTTGATTATTTATAAAGGCCATTTCTTTTAATCTGTGAAGTAAAAGAATATCATTTGACGGAATATTATTTTCTTCCTTGCGTTATGTGAATCCCAGATACTAACAAAAGAACAATTAGGGGAATCCCTGAACATTTCACTCACAATTTCTATAGGAAATAAATAGGCCTAAAGGTATAGGTTCGGATTATCGAGTACTATGAAATTCGGATTATAGAGTACTCAATGTATTAAAAATGCTTGTTCGGACTACTGAAGAATTCGGATTATTGAACGTTCGGATTATCGAGTCTTGCGTTACTGATATACAGGGTGTCCCAACATTGCAGGGACACAGAGCTACCACGTGTAATACAAGTCAAAATAAGTTGAGTGGACCCAATTTATTTACATAAAAAATGTACCGTTTGTACGTGAGACGAGTTCAAAGCTAACTTGAAAAAAAAAACCATTTTGGTACACTGTTCAAAAATGAGTGAACCAAATCAGATGAAATTTGACAAAAATGCATTTCAGAGGATTTTACTAGGAATATCTGTTAGCTTTATTCAAGAAAACATTTTTTCCTTTGGAACTATGCGAAATACGAAATTTTCAGATCAACAAAATGAAGATGATTAATCAAGAATCTCGCTCAAGAAATTTGAGAACCCTATTACCACCCCTAAGAATTTTCTGAAAAAAACGTCAGGGGGTGAGCGTGGTTTCAACCCTTCTACAATCTCTTTCACGTTTCTTCAATAACTCTTAGAAGGGTTATCCTCTGAAATGCACTTTTGTCAAATTTGATCCAGTTTGTTCACTCATTTTTCAACAGCGTACATGTTTTTTTATGTAAACTTTGAACTAGTCTCACGGACAAACGGTACATTTTTTTATATAAATAAGGTTGGGACACCCTGTATAGGGTATTGCCAAATAAGTGCGAAACTTCTAGAAGGCGATTGCTTGTCATATTCAATATGAATGTGTTCTTACTTTCATCGTTTTTGATCACCCTGTATAAGCTTTCATGAGAGCAAATTTCAGTCGGGTTAGTTAGTGACTAATAAAATTTCAAAATTTCAGAATGATTGATAGTGTCACAAGAACACCTACATCAAAATTTGGAGTCAAATCAGTTTTTTTATTATTTTTCTCGAAAACAAACAAAATACAATAATAATTAACAAAAATATAGAACATAAAAATGAGTGGCGTACAATGGCTAATTACCATGAATGTCGATAAAGTAACCTACTGCGACGCTACTGGAATTATTTTTCCAAATCTAATTAAACGAAAAGGATCTCCTTTCATTGAAATTGAGAAAAAGACTTATGGTAACTGGATAAGAAACGATTATTATAATTTTCATTCATTAAATATGATATGGAATCACACCCAAGAAAATGTTTGCAGTTATTTGGCGACACCCTGTGTAAAAGCTTCAGGCATAGCACAAAAATATCTTCAATATTATTAGGTGATATTTTTTTGAGCAGGAGCAATTTTTAATTCATGTATACCTGCAAAAACATCACAAGATAATTTTTAATATGTAATAACGTTTGATTTTGAAGTACCTACAGTTTCACAGTTCACAAAAAATAGAATAGATTGTATCTATATTTCTTGCAAATTGAATTAGTTTATGTTTAAGCTCAGTTTTTGGGTAATGACGGCGGGATATTTATTACTGAGAACTTTACATCACAAAATCTATTTCATGTATATTGATTTTGAGACGGAATATATTGAACAAGGAGATTTATCCTCAAGTTTTTTTTTTATTAATATGTATACTGATTCCTATTTGTCAACTAAACTAGGTTTACTATTAACTGACCCTCCCTGAGGTTTACATAGTATAGTTGAACACTTTCCGTGAATAAAAATGTACAATGTCAAGATCTGACTTAACCCGGCGTGTGACATGTGAATTTTTTTTTCAAGTTCCGACATGTGGGGTGTGAGAAACCCCATCTTCATATAAAAAAGTTCTACTTATTTCTACAGATATTCTGGTTTTGTTATTCTATTTTCATTATTTTCTGTTTGTTCTCATGAAATCAAACACAAAAAGTCAAATTTTATAATATATTTTTTATAAATGTACAAGAACGACTAAACCTTGTTATTTCTTCACATGAAATGTATTATGTAATTCAATTTCAATATTTGAAAAACCATGTACATTTTTGATTTAATAGATTACAAGAATATATTTTTGAAATTGTAAGTTTTAATTAAAAAAAAAATCATGGAAATGCGTTAAAAATTGAAAGAGCTACGAAGCATTCAATTCGATTGAATTTGCACAATCTTTGCAGTATAGTAATGAATGCTCCATACATATAAAAGTACTACAAGCTTCACAAACGTATCTAGTCTTCCTATCTCGAGCCCTGGGACATTCCGAACATCTTCCTTGTTGATTTGGCCTCAGTCTTTTAGGTTTCGGTTCGGGAATATCACCTAAAACTGTGCGAATGGTGGTGCGCAACTCACGTGTAAGTCTAGGATTTCCTATTCTTTGCGATTGCTGTTCTTTCACTAACTGCATGCCCAATTCTTTTATGAAAAGTCTTCTGGGAATTTTTTTGCCATTGTTATTTTCTCGGAATATAACCTGACAGTTGATAGATGTGGTATTCAGCAATGAAAAGAAGATGGTCAATGGCCAGCGTCGACTAGGGCGAGCAACACTATAAGATGCGGACATTTCGTCAACTACATCAACTCCACATTTACTGAAGTTGTAGAAGGAGATCATTTCTGGAAGTTTCTTTTCGTTGTCTTGAACCATATCATCGTGGTGTAAAGATGACAAAAGTAATGTGACTTTTCCTTTCTTTGGATAATAAGAAAGAAGTGTCAAATCTTTTTGGAATCCAAACTGGCTTGAATATAGTTCTTTATTGCGAGTTTCTAGAAATTCTGGAGGAATATGTGGCTTATTTCTTCGTATAGTTCCCACTGCCGTTAGTTTGTGCTTCAGTAGGAGGTCTTGAAAAAGATCAACACTGGTGTACCAGTTGTCACATGTTATGTTTCTTCTTGTTCCTGAGACTGGTGCAACCAATCGGTCAACGATATCTTTTGGACTGTTACTATATCTGAAGGGACCTTCAGGTTGTTGACCTACATATACCTCCATATTCACCAAGAAGTAATTGCGGGCGTCTACTAAGGCTTGAACTTTGATGCCGTATTTCGCTGGTTTGTTTGGTATGTATTGCCTAAAAGAACATCGACCGCGAAATGATTCTAATTTTTCATCAATTGTCAGATATTCTGCTGGCGAATAAACCGCCTGACAATTTTCGACAAATTTGTCAACAACAGCTCTTATATGGGCCAGTTTATCAATTTTCAATCTGTCCATACGGTTGTTTTTATTATCAAAGCGTAAACAAGAGAGTAAAAACTCAAATCTCCTTTGGCTCATCGTACATCTGAATATATCCATGCCGGTGCCGTCAGTGTTCCACAATTCATGCAAGTTTCTGTGATTATTCTTGAAAACACCAGCTAAATAAAGGAGACCAAAGAGGGCCTTCATTTCGACAATTGTTGTTTCCACATAATGTGGTGAATTTTTCCATCTTTCGGATTTTTCAGCAATTCTATAATTTGTGTTTCTCACGATATCAGCGATCATTTCTTCATCTATGAAAAGCTGAAAACACTCTATCGGAGTCTTAGCATTTTTTCCATAAGGCTTCACACCTGGCAAATGTGTAATAATGTTGTCAGCCCTGGTCCTCACATTCTTTTTTGGTTTTTGTTTAGACCATTTCGTGCCGTTTTTTCCTACAAAAAAAGTATTTTCAGGTTCTCTTTCCCTTTCTTCTTCCATTTCTGGATGTTCTTCTTCTTGTATCCCTCTCACTTCTTCATCCTCTGCTGCTTGCTCTTGATCAGAATAGTCGGTATTGGTACTAAGGTGGTCGATTTCATCCTCTTCTTCAGAGTCTTCCTCGTCAATATAAGGTTCAATGGCTTCATGCTCCTCCCAGAGGTTCAACAAACGATCCTGTTCTTTTTGCCAATCGCACATTCTGCTAAATAGTCACAAATGGAAAAACAGCTAATTTAGTGACAAAACAACTTCTGGAAAAATTGCTCTCACCTTATTCAGCTGGCCAAGAAGAAAATCGTCACCGGTGAAAAAAGTTTCAAGAACTGACAAGTGGGGTATGACACACCCCAGTCTACTTTGAAGCGACGTGCTCACTTGAAGATGCGATAGATGACTGCCGCTTGTGCGTAGGTTCAAAGGTAAATATTCAGTTGGAAGCTATTGTGCGGCGCAGGCGCGAGGACTCATGTTTCAGAAAGTTCTGTAAGAGTTTTCGGGCGCTGGGGTGTATCACACCCCACGTGTCATACGCCGGGTTAAATATTAGAAGTCTTGGTAGAGAATGTTCAAGAATCATGATTGTTTTCAACATTAACTACTTGGTAGATACGGAATTCCAATCGAGTATTCCTTTTTAGTCAAGTAGGTATTATTTTTATTTCTATTGTATATATTTGTGTATAAAAATTTGGAATTGTGCCCAGTGGAAGTGCACGTTTTTTAGTGCCACTAGGTATAATTATCTGACAGCGATGACAGGATATATAATAAAGAGACTTGAAATCAATCCATCATTTTCTGAACCCTTGCTCCCATCCAAAGGTATAGTTCTTATTTTTCATTTTATACAGGGTGTTTCAAAAAATCCTAACCCCCTTGCTAGGGTAGGTAGAACATTGCAAAATAAGTTGGGTTTGCTCAGTGGAAAAATGTCGTAACGGCATCCGTTTTCATGAAAAAATTATTTTTTTACATATTTTTCACGATTATTCCGAAACTACTGGCAACATTGTAATGAAATTTTGTATGGATGTTTCTTGAATGAGATCTGACGCATCGCATCAATTTGTTTTTATATCTAATTCTCATAGAGGGCGCTAGTTACACGGTTCGTACCGAGTAGTTTTGAACATAACTTTTTTGAGGTTAGATTTTTCAATCCAAATTTGATATGAACTTGAACATCATTCAATTTTACACCAAAAAGGTACTCCTGGTGAAACTCGATACTATGTTCGGTTTTCGGAATATTTCGATTTGAAAATAATGGAGTAGTAATGATGCTGGTATAAAATGAATTTTATTGAGTTCAATTACCTATTTATCCAGGTTTTAAAACAATGAAATTATTCTTGTACTGAAGTTATTGATGGAACAAAGGATCATAAGTAGAAAATTAAGAGATATTTTACTAGAAACATGAAATATTGAATCAGTTAGAGTAAGTGTTCAAAAGGTCCTACGTTTCGAGGAATACACGATTCTATATTCTTTTTTTAAGAATGTATTATTCTTCTGAACAGTTGAGGATCAGCTGTTAGGTCATTTGAGTGATGTTCAATTATGTCTCACAACTCTTGACGTGAATTTACCTATGTAGCATAGACTTTCTGCTCAAGATACAACAAAACTGTGTAATCCATGTTCTTAGTCAAATCTGTTTCGATCTTATTCTTGTGATTCATTATTAAATCAATGAGTTTTGCATCAGAAATGTATTGTTGTTTCCGGTTTTCAATAAATAGGTGATAATTTTTCATAATACTCACTCTAATACATAGCTTTATACCAGCAACAGTTATCACTTCATCATTTTCAAATCGAAATATTCCGTAAACGGAACACAGTATCGAGTTTTACCAAGAGTACCTTCTTGGTGTGAAATTAAATGATGTTCAAGTTCACATCGAATTTGGATTGAAGAATCTAACCTCAAAAAAGTTATGATCGGAACTACTCGGTACGAACCGTGTAATTAGCGCCCTCTATGAGAGTCAGATATAAAAACAAATGCATGCGATGTGTCAGATTCCAAGAAACATCCATACAAAATTTCATCACAATGTTGCCAGTAGTTTCAACATAATCGTAAAACATGTGTAAAAAAAATATTGTTTCAACACCTTGTATCTTGAAAACGGATGGCGTTACGACATTTTTATACTGAGCAAACCCAACTTATTTTGCAATGTTCTACATACCCTAGCAAGGAGGTTAGGTTTTTTTGAAACACCCTCTATAAGGGGTAATAATTGAAGCATGGTCGTTCTAAATGACACCCTAGTTAGGTTATGTAATTAGTAGTCTCCTCGCGTACTAGGTCGCTTACTAGGTTTTCATTTAGATCGACAATGATTGAAGAATGAGCGGTTCGCCCATATAGTAATCGTTCTTTTACTGTCTCTGCATTTGACAAAAGGTAAAAACAGAGGTAGGGAGAATAAAGGTGAAAAATCGGCTATTTAATACATTCTATATTGTCCATATCGGGCTATTACATTGTCGTGTATAGATAATGGCTGTCAACTATACACAAAGTAAACAAGCTGTGAGGTTTTCAGCTGAATTACAAGTTTATATTTTTCAACATCATCTGAAATTAAAATAGAAGATGCGCATTCTGGTTGAAGCATAATAATTGTCAATGAACCATGGCCTAAAAGTAAACCTCCGCGTGCCAAAAATCTGTTTTTTTTTTCAATACCCCAATAACAAACAACACTTACAAAAATATATCTCATTCGTCAACATCAGTACCTACAATGTTTCCATGTGGAACAATTGTGAAACTTACAATATTTACCATAAAAATGGACTAAAATATTTGGATTTGACTAGAACAAATATTAGCCGCTGTTACGTCTTAAAGCAAGAGATATCCTGAATATTTATGGTTACTTATTTTGAACACTTGGTATTGTTTGTATCTGATGACTTTAGTCTGATTGATGTAAGAATAATAATTTTTTGAGCATGTTATGTCAGTCATTGAATCCGAATAGATTGAAATAAAATCATTCTGGATCTAATAACGTGCCTATTTGAATATATATTTAACATTGTGTGGTCAAGGTATCATGAATCAACATCAGATTTAGTTTTCCTACCTATCGGCTCCAAAACATGGTTTTCAGACACATTTTCTGATGATGAACACATGATACCTTCTCGCTCTCTAGTTTCAACAAGACTAGTAAATGGTATAACATGTGAATCTGGTTCAAATCTCTTATCCAGTACGTAATCTGAAAACCTTTTAGGCGGGAGACCCTAATTGCATCTACTGCTTCTGCGTTGACATCCAGATTCAATATCTGATTTTGACCCCATAGCGCGTTCTTTTTATGCTCGAAGGACCACAATGTTGAATATATATTCAATTAGGCACGTTATTAGATCCAGAATGATTTTATTTCAATCTATTCGGATTCAATGACTGACATAACATGCTCAAAACATTTTTATTCTTACATCAATCAGGCTAAAGTCATCAGATACAAACAATACCAAGTGTTCAAAATAAGTAACCATAAATATTCAGGATATCTCTTGCTTTAAGACGTAACAGCCGCGTTAACAGAATAATTCCTCTAATGATGAAAAAATACTCTAAGAAGCAATATTCGACAGTTGAGCTGATTAATTCCAGAACAACAGATTAGATTATTTAGACATTTGTACGTCATTTTTAACAATACAAAAATGTGTTTTCTTGCTTCAATACAAGCTTTTATGTATGATACTCTTCACAAGCTCAATACATTAGTTTCATTTAGTAGATCTTGTTTGAGTTCAGACAAAAAGTGTTAGCTCAAAAATTTCGAAAACAAGTATTCATATTGGGAAAAGAAGATATTATATTACATTATTATCGTGTAGAACTTGGGACTAATTCCATAATAGGAGTTTCTGCTTTAGTATCTAGGAGAGAAAACTATTTTTTTCAGATGAATAACATTGGTCAGAAACAAATTTGTCCACGTACTACATACTTTTTTGTAGTTTAGTTGCCAATTTAATCAAATTTCCATCCTCTGCTGACACTATTTTGAACAGAAAGTCAAATGATTCTGAACAACTGCAACTTAAAATAAAACACTGTGTCCACAATTTTTCTCTCTGGTTTGAACTTTTTGCCGTATTTTTTCTCCAAATTGTGCTTTTCTTGGAATGATTCACTTCTTAACATAAATTTCAGTTTATGTACTGTAGTCATCAAATCTTTCGCGTAAAAATCAAAATATCCAGATAATGACTGATGACAAAAGATGTGCAGTTGTATTTTCACATAGCCGCCTTGAAGATTTTGCCGCCTGGTGCTATAGCACCCAAAAGACCCCTGGTAAAACCTGGGTTTCCAGCTGTTACAGATAGACTAGATCAAAAGAGAGTTTAGCCCGCAACATCGCTCGTAAGTCATTGCGCATGAGTCTGACACTTAACATTAACAACAATAGAAGTGCTAGTGGACTGGTAGTAAATAATTGGAATTCAATTAGTCTACTGCGTTGATACGGACTAGAGTCCCTGTATATACTTTAGACAAGAGTCCGGACCCAAAACTGACAGCCGTTGGGGTTTTTAAAACCCAGATATGCCTAATGTACTATATGTTGTTCACCTATGCTCGCTCTATTTTTTTCTCTACTAGCGTCATCTTTCTATTTGTAGCAAAACTACGCATTCATTCCACATCAAATGATTATGGACATGTCAACAATATTCACAGACTCGCTCCATTTGAGCTCAACAGCAGGTTTGAAGTAAGGTTATTTCAGAAAATGGAAGATAACAGTGTACGCTTTGCTTGGTGAGTTATTCTTTCATTCTTATTTTCATGTTCAAATCCAATTTGTGGTCTCAATGATCACATAAATAACCTTTGTTTCATATGCTGTATCTTTTTCGACCATTCATGATATTTGTTTTTCATATCTCAGTTTTATTGTTGCCGTCCTACATATAGGACATTAGGCAGCTATTCAATAAACGAGTTGACAGGATCTGAATTTCGCGCTCCAGTTGAGTTGAATCTTTGACACAATGAAAGTCATGTTGGTGTTGATGATACTTTTTCTCCAGAGAATGATGTGGTATTATCTGAGATAACAAAAACGGTACAGGAAGAAGAAATCCAAGGAAGTTAAGACAGAAAAATGTAAAATTAATAGTTGGATAGTAAGAGATTTGCCCTCTATATAGATATAGATCCGATTATGAGAATAATATTGATAATGAAGGTTCAATTGGCCCACTCGAATTATTCTCAAAATTTTTGGACGAACCTAGTTTGGAACAGACACGTTGCTCATCAGCTTCATCAGAGCCTCAATGTTTAGTTGATATATTCGAGTTCCATGCAGTAGAGAATATATTGGGAAAGAAAGGAAGATGGAAAAAATGAATTAGTCACTGAGAAAATCTCCGAAGACAGTTCGAAAGAGAAGATGTTGATTTAAGATATGACCGCCTTGGTCATTTTGTCATTTCACAAGTCAAACAAACACGATGTGCCTTGTGTCATCAAGAAAACTACTACGGGGTGCTCAAAATGTAACGCTAGACTACACACAAAGTGTTTCATCATGTATCATCAAGAAACATAACCAGTTTCAATTATCATCCATATGTGCCTAATGTCCTAAATGTAGGACGGCCAGATACTTCATTTATTTCGACCTCATTCAGATGGAATATCGAGCATTCAAAGTTCTGAATTCCTCAAAAAAGATTTAGGCATATCTGGGTTAATATTTTGTTTCATTTGGTTTGCCCACCTGACAATGTGACGAAACACCATAGTCGTCTCGTCCGCTTTTTTTAATTATTTCGAATTTCTGTCACTGTCACTTTGAAATGTTATGACCGCCAAAATTTTGCATTTTAAATTATTTCAATGTCCTGCTACGTACAATATTGCGATAATTCATTAGAAAAAGGGTTCAAGTTATTCAATTTTCCGAATGATCCTTTTGAGATAATGTCATGGAAGAATGCAATGAAACGTCCAGAATGGAAAATTAATTTCAAGAAATCCGCAATATGTGAGGTAAATATTCGAATTCACTTGTAAAAACAGTACAAAAAAGATGAATTTTAGGCCCATTTTGATAGAGATTCTTTCAAGCTGATGGATTTCAAAGCTGATTGGGAATATTACTATTACATAACTAAGATTATGCAAATTGTCTGTTCATGTCAGGTATTGAGGTTATGTCATTTCACAGTAGTAGAACAATGTACTGACTGTCGTAGATAATCATTATTCAATTAAATCATGAAATCATAGTCGGTCAGTGCTAGATTCCAGAGTCAACAAGCATAAAAATCAACAAGAAACAAATCGATATCCTTTGCTAACAAAAACAAATCGCAAAAACCTACCTTAGACGAAGGTATACAATAGATTCCTGTCGTAAAAGTGATAGACACTGTTGATGTGCCTCAAAACCTTACCTTCGATGAGGTGTCTGGCATAGTTGACAGCTTCGACTCTGTCTCTAGCCAAACCCACCTCTATCAGCCAATCGACAAATTTTTCGCCTGAAAATACCTCCTTGTACGTTCGCAATCGCCATCTGAAATAAAGGAAAAGTATTAGCTTTTGTGTCAATGTCAGAACTAGGGTCCCTTGATGCAAACTGACGTATTTGTCATCTAACAGGCAACGGATAGATCATAGCTCCATTCTCTTTTAATCATCTAGTGACTTTGGTTTCGTGTATTGGCGTCCCTGAAATGACATTGCTGTCACATCACATTCATAGGCGTTAAAAGAGATCTTACAAAATTTTAATTTCATACTTTATCTTAATACGACATTATTTAATTCTGTTCCGGAAGGATGGTAAAATGTGCTGCGTTAGGCTGTTTCAATCAGTGGGATGGCAAATTTGAATTTGTCAGCTTTCCATCAAATGCAAATGAACTTAGAAAATGGAAAGTGAAGTGACCGAATGGGGAAAATTGGTACATACATCAGAAAAATATTCGAGGTAAATCTACTACGGAATCACACATTATACTTTCTCATTGTGCCTATAATTATCCACTCCTCAAGTTTTTCAATGCATTTTAGTAGAAACAGTTTTGATTAACACGGAGGATTAAAAGAAGAGGCATATGCTCTACCATTTAAAAAATTATACCTACATTCAGGAAATATCAAGTGTTCGTCAAAAACTGCAAAAATGATTCCCAACATGAAAATATACAGCACACATGACATATGAGCCCATTAGTTTGAATACCTACATAAAATTTTTCACCATTTATCAACAAGAAGGCTTAGTCTGAAATCAAAATTCATTTATTGAATGGTACTGCCTAAGAACAGTCCCATTTGGTGAAACGTATTAAACGTTCAGAAAAAATTGCTCACTGCCTCACAAAGATTATGCTGGAGTTGAAAAATCAAAAACTCGAAAATTATCATCATCATTTTGATATAATAAGTAGAGTTGAATGAGAAATTACATGTGGAAATTACGTATGATACGCCAATGTCCTCAATATAACCTAACAAACAACAAATGTCAGAAATCTAGTGTGTATCCCTAGAAATGAATAAAGATGGAACTATATAACTGTTTCACAAACACTTTAGAGTGAGAGGAGACGAGGATCTGTCCGTACCCTGTTAAGATGACAAATACGTCAATTTACATCAAGGGATCCTAGTCAGAACAATGTCGTTCTAGCTACTAGGCGAGGTTTAATATTGTCTTAATTGAAAAAAAATATGAAAAATCACTCTTATAGACGATATTTTCAGTATGTCAGTGACCTCTGAGTTGTTGTTGTTCTAACCCTTGAAATATTTCGTACTCCTGTCAAGATTCACATTCCTGTCAAGTTTATAAAGAAAATCTTATCATGTTGAGACATTCAGTATGAACATTGTTCATACTTACACATATACCTACCTAGTATTTCTCAGAAGTGGCTCACCCCTATTTGCGAGATTCACGAAGTGGGCGACATCTAGGTTACATAATACGAACTTCAAACTGGGGGAAAACAAACTGTTGTCAATAGATAAAGTGCATAGACTACATTGCATTCAGCATGCTGTAGCTGTAGTCAAACTTGTCAATGACATAAAGTGTTGGCACTGTTGGTAGTGATGATGGTTGAGTTGGTTAATTTTTTTACATTATTACATTTTTATTAGTTTACTGAACAGTGAAGAGGTGAAGAATTGGAGATAGTTCAAACAATTCAAACTAATTATGACGAGCAAATCAATTGACATATAAAAGAACAACTACAGCTACAATACCCAGATTGTCCTGCTTTGCAGGAACAAATACAAATCCATTGTTCTACAGGAGTTCCTCTGGACCCCAACTTCAATTTTACTTTATGTGGGGAAGATTTCATCGCCGAAGTTTGTAGACAAAGTGCAAAGATGTGCCTTTTGTTGAAGTCTTCTGCCTCACACAAAATCACATGATTAGCACGGAGCACTGCTTCTCCTTCCACTACTGGTCGGCTTTTTCTATCTAAATAGAGCAAAACATCTGCCAGAAGAACATCTACAACAGGCATTATTAGCGTTTTCGACCGTATATTGACAATTGATGTCGAGAAATTTAAAAACTTATCACTCTTATCAGTACACAAGCACAAGCTAATGGCACTAATGGGATTGAGTTTGTTTTCCCCCAGTTTTGACGTGGCTTTGACATGGAACGATGAACATCGAGTGCCACCTGGTAACATTGATTCCCGCGAATATTGTGACGTATCTTATTTGTCTAGTGTCCGTACTCTAAAAACGTCAAAACAGCAGTGTGAAGTACATTTAGGAACTCTAGGTACTTCGAAGGCGCAAATGCATTACAGATTTTTAGCTATTCAGTGACTGCGGCAACGGCAGCCATTTGAAGGTCTATTGTCGTCACTCTACAGGGTGTTTCAAAAAAACCTAACCCCCTTGCTAGGGTAGGTAGAACATCGCAAAATAAGTTGGGTTTGTTCTGTGGAAAAATGGCGTAACGGCATCCGTTTTCATGATACAAGGTGTTGAAAAAATTATTTTTTTACACATTTCTCACGATTATTCCAAAACTACTGGCAATATTGTAATGAAATTTTGTATGGATGTTTCTTGAAATCTGACACATCCCATGAATTTGTTTTAATATCTGACTCTCATAGAGGGCGCTAGTTATACGGTTCGTACCGAGTAGTTTTGAACATAACTTTTTTGGGGTTAGATTTTTCAATCCAAATATGATATGAACTTGAACATCATTTAATTTTACACCAAAAATGTACTCCTGGTGAAACTCGATACTATATGTTCCGTTTTCGGAATATTTCGATTTGCAAATAATTGAGTAGTAATGATGCTGGTATAAAATGAATTTTATTGAGTTCAATTACCTATTTATTCAGGTTCAAAAACAATAAAATTATTCTTGTGCTGAAGTTATTGATGGAACAAAGAATCATAAGTAGAAAATTAAGAGATATTTGACTAGAAACATGAAATATTGAATCAGTTAGAGTAAGTGTTCAGACATGATCCTATATTCTTTTTTTTTAGAATTTATTATTCTTCTAAACAGTTGAGGATCAGCTGTTAGGTCATTTAAGTGATGTTCAATTATGTCTCACAACTCTTGACGTGAATTTACCTATGTAGCATAGACTTTCTGCTCAAGATACAACAAAACTGTGTAATCCATGTTCTTAGTCAAATCTGTTTCGATGTTATTCTTGTGATTCATTGTTAAATCAATGAGTTTTGCATCAGAAATGTATTGCTGTTTTCGCTCTTCAATAAATAGGTGATAATTTTTCATAATACTCACTCTAATACATAGCTTTATACCAGCAACAGTTATCACTTCATCATTTTCAAATCGAAATATTCCGAGAACGGAACACAATATCGATTTTTACCAAGAGTACCTTTTTGGTGTGAAATTGAATGATGTTCAAGTTTGAATTGAAAAATCTAACCTCAAAAAAGTTATATTCAAAACTACTCGGTACGAACCGTGTAACTAGTGCCCTCTATGACAGTCAGATATAAAAACAAATGCATGCGATGTGTCAGATGCCAAGAAACATCCATACAAAATTTCATCACAATGTTGCCAGTAGTTTCACCATAATCATAAAAAATGTGTGAAAAAAATATTGTTTCAACACCTTGTATCTTGAAAACTGATGACGTTACGACATTTTTTTACTGAGCAAACCCAACTTATTTTGCATTGTTCTACCTACCCTAGCAAAGTAAACCACGCATCTCACCTTCTGTCTGCGGCGATGGCGCTTCTGCAGCTCTGCAAATGGTGCGTAACGAACTGGTCGCAGACGTGCCTCGTCTCCGTGCCTAATTCGTGCCACGCGGGCAGATTCAACGCGTTGGCACCATACCACAAGATCCGCCAGTACTTCACTGCCGGCAGAGCAATCTCCTTGGTGTCCAGACCAAAGATGGCGAACACCGCGATGCTCTGGCCAAAGTTCAAGGTGGCGTCCAAGAAGGACAGCTCGATGTAGATGCCGGACATCTGTTCCATCACGAGGGTCCAAATGGACAGAGCCAGTCCCTGTGAAATATTCTTTAGAGATTGCGTGTACGTTCACGAGTAATGACCGGTCAGATATGGTAAATTTGAGACATTTTTTCCATTAATTGATTGTCATCATAACCACAAAAAAAATCCCCCATTGTATGATCAAAGGTTGCCCGCTTCGTAGAAACAATTGCTCACTCTTGAAATAAGGCTTTCACATTTCATTTGGTCAAAGTCGAAAGTCTCAAGTTTGTTGGATAGCCCTGAAGTTTCAAGGTCAGTTTTTCTAAATTTTAATGTAGATACCGGACATCTGTTCCATCACGAGGGTCCAAATGGACAGAGCCAGTCCCTGAGAAATATGCTTTAGAAAATGCGTGTAACGTTCACGAGAAATGAAAGGTCATGGTCAATTTGAGACATTTTTTCCATTAATTGACTGTCTTATAACCCCAAAAACACCTAACTCTCATTGTATAACCAAAGGATGCCCGCTTAGTCGAAACAAATGCTTACTCTTGAGAGAAAGCTTCCACATTTCATATCAATTTGACGTTACTTGAGCGTGAGGTATGTGTCAAAGTCGAAAGTCTCAAGGTTGTTGGATAGCCCTGAAGTTTCAAGGCCAGTTTTTTTCAAAAATTCCGATGTAGATGCCGGACATCTGTTCCATCACGAGGGTTCAAATGGACAGAGCCAGTCCCTGAGAAATATGCTTTAGAAAATGCGTGTAACGTTCACGAGAAATGAAAGGTCATGGTCAATTTGAGACATTTTTTCCATTAATTGACTGTCTTATAACCCCAAAAACACCTAACTCTCATTGTATAATCAAAGGATGCCCGCTTAGTCGAAACAAATGCTTACTCTTGAGAGAAAGCTTTCACATTTCATATCAATTTGACGTTACTAGAGCGTGAGGTATGTGTCAAAGTCGAAAGTCTCAAGGTTGTTGGATAGCCCTGAAGTTTCGAGACCAGTTTTTTTCAAAAATCCCGATGTAGATGCCGGACATCTGTTCCATCACAAGGGGCAGAGCCAGTCCCTGAGAAAATGCTTTAGAAAATGCGTGTAACGTTCACGAGAAATGAAAGGTCATGGTCAATTTGAGACATTTTTTCCATTAATTGACTGTCTTATAACCCCAAAAACACCTAACTCTCATTGTATAATCAAAGGATGCCCGCTTAGTCGAAACAAATGCTTACTCTTGAGAGAAAGCTTTCACATTTCATATCAATTTGACGTTACTAGAGCGTGAGGTATGTGTCAAAGTCGAAAGTATCAAGGTTGTTGGATAGCCCTGAAGTTTCGAGACCAGTTTTTTTTCAAAAATCCCGATGTAGATGCCGGACATCTGTTCCATCACAAGGGGCAGAGCCAGTCCCTGAGAAATATGCTTTAGAAAATGCGTGTAACGTTCACGAGAAATAAAAGGTCAGATATGGTCAATTTGAGACATTTTTTCCATTAATTGACTGTCTTATTAACCCAAAAACACCTAACTCTCATTGTATAATCAAAGGATGCCCGCTTAGTCGAAACAAATGCTTACTCTTGAGAGAAAGCTTTCACATTTCATATCAATTTGACGTTACTAGAGCGTGAGGTATGTGTCAAAGTCGAAAGTCTCAAGGTTGTTGGATAGCCCTGAAGTTTCGAGACCAGTTTTTTTCAAAAATCCCGATGTAGATGCCGGACATCTGTTCCATCACAAGGGGCAGAGCCAGTCCCTGAGAAATATGCTTTAGAAAATGCGTGTAACGTTCACGAGAAATGAAAGGTCAGATATGGTCAATTTGAGACATTTTTCCATTAATTGACTGTCTTATAACCCCAAAAACACCTAACTCTCATTGTATAATCAAAGGTTGCCCGCTTAGTCGAAACAAATGCTTACTCTTGAGAGAAAGCTTTCACATTTCATATCAATTTGACGTTACTAGAGCGTGAGGTATGTGTCAAAGTCGAAAATCTCAAGGTTGTTGGATAGCCCTGAAGTTTCAAGGCCTGTTTTTTCAAAAATGTCGATGTAGATGCCGGACATCTGTTCCATCACAAGGGTCCAAATGGGCAGAGCCAGTCCCTGAGAAATATGCTTTAGAAAATGCGTGTAACGTTCACGAGAAATGAAAGGTCAGATATGGTCAATTTGAGACATTTTTCCATTAATTGACTGTCTTATAACCCCAAAAACATTGTCTCTCATTGTATAATCAAAGGATGCCCGCTTAGTCGAAACAAATGCTTACTCTTGAGAGAAAGCTTTCACATTTTATATCAATTTGGCGTCACTAGAGCGTGAGGTATGTGTCAAAGTCAAAAGTCTCAAGTTTTTTGGATAGCCCTGAAGTTTCAAGGCCTGTTTCTTTCAAAAATTTCGATGTAGATGCCGGCATCTGTTCCATCACGAGGGCCCAAATGGACAGAGCCAGTCCCTGAGAAATATGCTTTAGAAAATGCGTTTAACGTTCACGAGAAATGACCGGTCAGATATGGCCAATTTGAGACATTTTTTCCATTAATTGATTGCCTTTATAACCCCAAAAACACGTAACTCTCATTGTATAATCAGAGGTTGCCCGCTTAGTCGAAACAAATGCTTTCTCTTGAGATAAAGCTTTCACATTTCATATCAATTTGGCGTTACTAGAGCGTGAGGTATGTGTCAAAGTCAAAAGTCTCAAGTTTGTCGGATAGCCCTGAAGTTTCAAGGCCAGTTTTTTTCAAAAATTCCGATGTACATGCCGGACATCTGTCTATTTGCCACGTCGAACATTGAATTATATCTGTTGAACATCCAAAAAGAGAGCATGAAAAATGAAAATCCTCTGAAATTGAGAAATCGGGTATGGGTGTTGAGAGTATCAATTATTCTTACCACAAACATCGAACAGGATAGCAGAATGAGCAGCACAGTGTGCCTCAGAATTTGAGGTGCGTGAGATTCGGGCTCCTCTTCGATCAATTCGAGATCATCGTTGATTTGTTGCTGATACTGCTGCACGATACCATGACAGAGTTCTCGGCTGGGACCTAGGCAACCGAATCGGGACGAGCAGAGCCTGAAAAAGAAGTTTCCTTCAGATGAATTTTCATAAAATGAGTTCAGAACTCTCCAGTTTTATGTCCACGCTGTACAGAATGGCGACCGATAAAGTCCAAGTCGTTTTCATTTTCAAATTAAAGCAATTTCTAATTCTCGGGGCGGCAAACTGTGACACATAACCACAAATGCACTCGGAGCAGGAATGCAAGAGGTAGTTGGCTTCATTCTGACAGGTTAGAATAGATCTCAATCCTAAACGAAAATATCATTGAATCAATGAATCACTATCGGCTACATTCAATGATACTATCCTTCCTAATTTACTGCCATCGGTCAGAACAGAGTGAAGCCGACACCCATGGCTCCTTCCTCTTGTTGTGCCTCTCAGTATTTTGAGTGGTGTGGACGGACTCGAAGTATTAGGCGCTGTTGCAAGATATAATCTGCAACTTTACTAGAAAACAGATCCGCTTTATTAAGGAACGAATTCATTAGCAAAAAAATAACTGATAAGTTATGAATAACATATTGTAATATAACGATAGTGGAAAATTATAGATACTATCGAAAAATATCATAATTTATCTCCATTATTAATCAACTTCGTCCAGCCATTGAGAGATTTATGGTAATTATTCATAATACTTGACAGAACGATTTCCGGAAATCTAGACATATTGATGATGTCGGAAACGTCGTACTGGCGTATTTAACTCTGTGTGAATGTGTATTTTCAGAAAGTACGTCATAAAATGGTGGAGGAGCCGTGTTCCTCTTTTTTTTTCACAAGTGAAATTTGATCTAACGATAGGACAGACGGTTTTCGAGATATCGGCGCTCAAAGTCAGCTTTCCGATTTCATTGCCAATAGGTGCACTCCGGTAGGCAACTACGTCTCAATTATTCAAAATTTCCTAATTTTCACCACAGATTCGTTCTTTTCGACATCGAATTAGTCTATTAGAATTTTTTAAGATTTTTAATAGGCCAAATAAAAATTTTCATTTTCCTACCTGAGACTTCAGTACGATATAGTCACCGAGCTATCTTCGGACGGCCGAAAGTGTCAGAAAACGGCGGAAATTCACGCGACTTATCGCTTTTCCAGTAGAAAATGACACGCTGAATCGAATGAGACTACGATCAGCCCGATAGGACAGATAGTTTTCGAGATATCGACGCTCAAAGTCAGATTTCCCATTTCATTGCCAATAGGTGCAATCCGGTAGGCTACTACGTCTCAATTATTCAAAATTTCCTAATTTTCTCCACAGATTCGTTTTTTTAGACATCGAATTGGTCTATTTGAATTTTTTCATATTTTTAATAGGCCAAATAAAAATTTTCATTTTCCTACCTGGGACTTCAGTACGATATAGTCACCGAGCTATCTTCGGACGGCCGAAAGTGCCAGAAAACGGCGGAAATTCACGCGAATTATCGCTTTTCCAGTAGAAAATGACACGCTGAATCGAATGAGACTACGATCAGCCCGATAGGACAGATAGTTTTCGAGATATCGACGCTCAAAGTCAGCTTTCCGATTTCATTGCCAATAGGTGCACTCCGGTAGGCAACTACGTCTCAATTATTCAAAATTTCCTAATTTTCACCACAGATTCGTTCTTTTCGACATCGAATTAGTCTATTTGAATTTTTTAAGATTTTTAATAGGCCAAATAAAAATTTTCATTTTCCTACCTGAGACTTCAGTACGATATAGTCACCGAGCTATCTTCGGACGGCCGAAAGTGTCAGAAAACGGCGGAAATTCACGCGACTTATCGCTTTTTCCAGTAGAAAATGACACGCTGAATCGAATGAGACTACGATCAGCCCGATAGGACAGATAGTTTTCGAGATATCGACGCTCAAAGTCAGCTTTCCCATTTCATTGCCAATAGGTGCAATCCGGTAGGCTACTACGTCTCAATTATTCAAAATTTCCTAATTTTCTCCACAGATTCGTTCTTTTAGACATCGAATTGGTCTATTTGAATTTTTTCATATTTTTAATAGGCCAAATAAAAATTTTCATTTTCCTACCTGGGACTTCAGTACGATATAGTCACCGAGCTATCTTCGGACGGCCGAAAGTGCCAGAAAACGGCGGAAATTCACGCGAATTATCGCTTTTCCAGTAGAAAATGACACGCTGAATCGAATGAGACTACGATCAGCCCGATAGGACAGATAGTTTTCGAGATATCGACGCTCAAAGTCAGCTTTCCGATTTCATTGCCAATAGGTGCACTCCGGTAGGCAACTACGTCTCAATTATTCAAAATTTCCTAATTTTCACCACAGATTCGTTCTTTTCGACATCGAATTAGTCTATTTGAATTTTTTAAGATTTTTAATAGGCCAAATAAAAATTTTCATTTTCCTACCTGAGACTTCAGTACGATATAGTCACCGAGCTATCTTCGGACGGCCGAAAGTGTCAGAAAACGGCGGAAATTCACGCGACTTATCGCTTTTCCAGTAGAAAATGACACGCTGAATCGAATGAGACTACGATCAGCCCGATAGGACAGATAGTTTTCGAGATATCGACGCTCAAAGTCAGCTTTCCCCATTTCATTGCCAATAGGTGCAATCCGGTAGGCTACTACGTCTCAATTATTCAAAATTTCCTACTTTTCACCACAGATTCGTTCTTTTAGACATCGAATTAGTCCATTTGAATTTTTTCAGATTTTCAATAGGCCAAATAAAAATTTTCATTTTCCTACCTGAGACTTCAGTACGATATAGTCACCGAGCTATCTTCGGACGGCCGAAAGTGCCAGAAAACGGCGGAAATTCACGCGACTTATCGCTTTTCCAGTAGAAAATGACACGCTGAATCGAATGAGACTACGATCAGCCCGATAGGACAGATAGTTTTCGAGATATCGACGCTCAAAGTCAGCTTTCCGATTTCATTGCCAATAGGTGCACTCCGGTAGGCTACTACGTCTCAATTATTCAAAATTTCCTACTTTTCACCACAGATTCGTTCTTTTCGACATCGAATTAGTCTATTTGAATTTTTTCAGATTTTTAATAGGCCAAATGAAAATTTTCATTTTTCCTACCTGAGACTTCAGTACGATATAGTCACCGAGCTATCTTCGGACGGCCGAAAGTGCCAGAAAACGGCGGAAATTCACGGGAATTATCGCTTTTCCAGTAGAAAATGACACGCTGAATCGAATGAGACTACGATCAGCCCGATAGGACAGATAGTTTTCGAGATATCGACGCTCAAAGTCAGCTTTCCGATTTCATTGCCAATAGGTGCACTCCGGTAGGCTACTACGTCTCAATTATTCAAAATTTCCTACTTTTCACCACAGATTCGTTCTTTTCGACATCGAATTAGTCTGTTTGAATTTTTTCAGATTTTTAATAGGCCAAATAAAAATTTTCATTTTCCTACCTGAGACTTCAGTACGATATAGTCACCGAGCTATCTTCGGACGGCCGAAAGTGCCAGAAAACGGCGGAAATTCACGCGACTTATCGCTTTTCCAGTAGAAAATGACACGCTGAATCGAATGAGACTACGATCAGCCCGATAGGACAGATAGTTTTCGAGATATCGACGCTCAAAGTCAGCTTTCCGATTTCATTGCCAATAGGTGCACTCCGGTAGGCTACTACGTCTCAATTATTCAAAATTTCCTACTTTTCACCACAGATTCGTTCTTTTCGACATCGAATTAGTCTATTTGAATTTTTTAAGATTTTTAATAGGCCAAATAAAAATTTTCATTTTCCTACCTGAGACTTCAGTACGATATAGTCACCGAGCTATCTTCGGACGGCCGAAAGTGCCAGAAAACGGCGGAAATTCACGCGACTTATCGCTTTTCCAGTAGAAAATGACACGCTGAATCGAATGAGACTACGATCAGCCCGATAGGACAGATAGTTTTCGAGATATCGACGCTCAAAGTCAGCTTTCCGATTTCATTGCCAATAGGTGCACTCCGGTAGGCTACTACGTCCCAATTATTCAAAATTTCCTACTTTTCACCACAGATTCGTTCTTTTCGACATCGAATTAGTCTATTTGAATTTTTTCAGATTTTTCATAGACCAAATAAAAATTTTCATTTTGCTACCTGAGACTTCAGTACGATATAGTCACCGAGCTATCTTCGGACGGCCGAAAGTGCCAGAAAACGGCAGAAATTCACGCGAATTATCGCTTTTCCAGTAGAAAATGACACGCTGAATCGAATGAGACTACGATCAGCCCGATAGGACAGATAGTTTTCGAGATATCGACGCTCAAAGTCAGCTTTCCGATATCAGTGCCAATAGGTGCACTCCGGTAGGCTACTACGTCTCAATTATTCAAAATTTCCTACTTTTCACCACAGATTCGTTCTTTTCGACATCGAATTAGTCTATTTGAATTTTTTCAGGTTTTTAATAGGCCAAATAAAAATTTTCATTTTCCTACCTGAGACTTCAGTACGATATAGTCACCGAGCTATCTTCGGACGGCCGAAAGTGCCAGAAAACGGCGGAAATTCACGCGACTTATCGCTTTTCCAGTAGAAAATGACACGCTGAATCGAATGAGACTACGATCAGCCCGATAGGACAGATAGTTTTCGAGATATCGACGCTCAAAGTCAGCTTTCCGATTTCATTGCCAATAGGTGCACTCCGGTAGGCTACTACGTCTCAATTATTCCAAATTTCCCACTTTTCACCACAGATTTGTTCTTTTCGACATCGAATTAGTCTATTTGAATTTTTTCAGATTTTTAATAGGCCAAATGAAAATTTTCATTTTCCTACCTGAGACTTCAGTACGATATAGTCACCGAGCTATCTTCGGACGGCCGAAAGTGCCAGAAAACGGCGGAAATTCACGCGAATTATCGCTTTTCCAGTAGAAAATGACACGCTGAATCGAATGAGACTACGATCAGCCCGATAGGACAGATAGTTTTCGAGATATCGACGCTCAAAGTCAGCTTTCCGATTTCATTGCCAATAGGTGCACTCCGGTAGGCTACTACGTCTCAATTATTCAAAATTTCCTACTTTTCACCACAGATTCGTTCTTTTCGACATCGAATTAGTCTGTTTGAATTTTTTCAGATTTTTAATAGGCCAAATAAAAATTTTCATTTTCCTACCTGAGACTTCAGTACGATATAGTCACCGAGCTATCTTCGGACGGCCGAAAGTGCCAGAAAACGGCGGAAATTCACGCGACTTATCGCTTTTCCAGTAGAAAATGACACGCTGAATCGAATGAGACTACGATCAGCCCGATAGGACAGATAGTTTTCGAGATATCGACGCTCAAAGTCAGCTTTCCGATTTCATTGCCAATAGGTGCACTCCGGTAGGCTACTACGTCTCAATTATTCAAAATTTCCTACTTTTCACCACAGATTCGTTCTTTTCGACATCGAATTAGTCTATTTGAATTTTTTAAGATTTTAATAGGCCAAATAAAAATTTTCATTTTCCTACCTGAGACTTCAGTACGATATAGTCACCGAGCTATCTTCGGACGGCCGAAAGTGCCAGAAAACGGCGGAAATTCACGCGACTTATCGCTTTTCCAGTAGAAAATGACACGCTGAATCGAATGAGACTACGATCAGCCCGATAGGACAGATAGTTTTCGAGATATCGACGCTCAAAGTCAGCTTTCCGATTTCATTGCCAATAGGTGCACTCCGGTAGGCTACTACGTCTCAATTATTCAAAATTTCCTACTTTTCACCACAGATTCGTTCTTTTCGACATCGAATTAGTCCATTTGAATTTTTTCAGATTTTCAATAGGCCAAATAAAAATTTTCATTTTCCTACTTGAGACTTCAGTACGATATAGTCACCGAGCTATCTTCGGACGGCCGATAGTGCCAGAGAACGGCGGAAATTCACGCGAATTATCGCTTTTCCAGTAGAAAATGACACGCTGAATCGAATGAGACTACGATCAGCCCGATAGGACAGATAGTTTTCGAGATATCGACGCTCAAAGTCAGCTTTCCGATTTCATTGCCAATAGGTGCACTCCGGTAGGCTACTACGTCTCAATTATTCAAAATTTCCTACTTTTCACCACAGATTCGTTCTTTTCGACATCGAATTAGTCTATTTGAATTTTTTCAGATTTTTAATAGGCCAAATGAAAATTTTCATTTTCCTACCTGAGACTTCAGTACGATATAGTCACCGAGCTATCTTCGGACGGCCGAAAGTGCCAGAAAACGGCGGAAATTCACGGGAATTATCGCTTTTCCAGTAGAAAATGACACGCTGAATCGAATGAGACTACGATCAGCCCGATAGGACAAATAGTTTTCGAGATATCGACGCTCAAAGTCAGCTTTCCGATTTCATTGCCAATAGGTGCACTCCGGTAGGCTACTACGTCTCAATTATTCAAAATTTCTTAATTTTCTCCACAGATTCGTTCTTTTCGACATCGAATTAGTCTATTTGAATTTTTTCAGATTTTTAATAGGCCAAATGAAAATTTTCATTTTCCTACCTGACTTCAGTACGATATAGTCACCGAGCTATCTTCGGACGGCCGAAAGTGCCAGAAAACGGCGGAAATTCACGCGAATTATCGCTTTTCCAGTAGAAAATGACACGCTGAATCGAATGAGACTACGATCAGCCCGATAGGACAGATAGTTTTCGAGATATCGACGCTCAAAGTCAGCTTTCCGATTTCATTGCCAATAGGTGCACTCCGGTAGGCTACTACGTCTCAATTATTCAAAATTTCCTTCCTTTCACCACAGATTCGTTCTTTTCGACATCGAATTAGTCTATTTGAATTTTTTCAGATTTTTAATAGACCAAATAAAAATTTTCATTTTCCTACCTGAGACTTCAGTACGATATAGTCACCGAGCTATCTTCGGACGGCCGAAAGTGCCAGAAAACGGCGGAAATTCACGCGAATTATCGCTGTTCCAGTAGAAAATGACACGCTGAATCGGATGAGACTACGATCAGCCCGATAGGACAGATAGTTTTCGAGATATCGACGCTCAAAGTCAGCTTTCCGATTTCATTGCCAATAGGTGCACTCCGGTAGGCTACTACGTCTCAATTATTCAAAATTTCCTACTTTTCACCACAGATTCGATCTTTTCGACATCGAATTAGTCTATTTGAATTTTTTCAGATTTTTAATAGGCCAAATAAAAATTTTCATTTTCCTACTTGAGACTTCAGTACGATATAGTCACCGAGCTATCTTCGGACGGCCGATAGTGCCAGAAAACGGCGGAAATTCACGCGAATTATCGCTTTTCCAGTAGAAAATGACACGCTGAATCGAATGAGACTACGATCAGCCCGATAGGACAGATAGTTTTCGAGATATCGACGCTCAAAGTCAGCTTTCCGATTTCATTGCCAATAGGTGCACTCCGGTAGGCTACTACGTCCCAATTATTCAAAATTTCCTACTTTTCACCACAGATTCGTTCTTTTCGACATCGAATTAGTCTATTTGAATTTTTTCAGATTTTTCATAGACCAAATAAAAATTTTCATTTTGCTACCTGAGACTTCAGTACGATATAGTCACCGAGCTATCTTCGGACGGCCGAAAGTGCCAGAAAACGGCAGAAATTCACGCGAATTATCGCTTTTCCAGTAGAAAATGACACGCTGAATCGAATGAGACTACGATCAGCCCGATAGGACAGATAGTTTTCGAGATATCGACGCTCAAAGTCAGCTTTCCGATATCATTGCCAATAGGTGCACTCCGGTAGGCTACTACGTCTCAATTATTCAAAATTTCCTACTTTTCACCACAGATTCGTTCTTTTCGACATCGAATTAGTCTATTTGAATTTTTTCAGATATTTAATAGACCAAATAAAAATTTTCAGTTTCCTACCTGAGACTTCAGTACGATATAGTCACCGAGCTATCTTCGGACGGCCGAAAGTGCCAGAAAACGGCGGAAATTCACGCGAATTATCGCTTTTTCCAGTAGAAAATGACACGCTGAATCGAATGAGACTACGATCAGCCCGATAGGACAGATAGTTTTCGAGATATCGACGCTCAAAGTCAGCTTTCCGATTTCATTGCCAATAGGTGCACTCCGGTAGGCTACTACGTCTCAATTATTCAAAATTTATTTTACTTGGTTCTTTGGGATTTTCTCTCCTCGTTTCTATAAAATAAAAGTATTCGTATTATTTCAATATATTTGTAGAGGGACAAATCAGATGATTTGCCCCAAAATGTCACTGCGTTTAACAAATTTTTCTATCAGGGAGTCTAAAAGAAAAATCCAGTAGCTTGTCAGTGACAATTTGTTTGAAAAAATTTTTGAAAAGTGTCAAACTATACGCAGCAAAAATTTCAAAGAAAAATAATTTGCATTTACATGTTGAGAACGGGAGCAGAATCGGTCCCGAAACGTCCAAAGATAAGTACAAATTCGATATTTTTTCAATATATCTATATTTCTTTCCTTCAAAAATTTTTTCAAACAAATTGTCACTGACAAGCTACTGGATTTTTCTTTTAGACTCCCTGATAGAAAAATTTGTTAAACGCAGTGACATTTTGGGGCAAATCATCTGATTTGTCCCTCTACAAATATATTGAAATAATACGAATACTTTTATTTTATAGAAACGAGGAGAGAAAATCCCAAAGAACCAAGTAAAATGAATGTACCAACCTCCTCGATTAACATACAGACAGTACTTATTCAAAATTTCCTACTTTTCACCACAGATTCGTTCTTTTCGACATCGAGTTAGTCTATTGAATTTTTTCAGATATTTAATAGACCAAATAAAAATTTTCAGTTTCCTACCTGAGACTTCAGTACGATATAGTCACCGAGCTATCTTCGGACGGCCGAAAGTGCCAGAAAACGGCGAAAATTCACGCGAATTATCGCTTTTCCAGTAGAAAATGACACGCTGAATCGAATGAGACTACGATCAGCCCGATAGGACAGATAGTTTTCGAGATATCGACGCTCAAAGTCAGCTTTCCGATTTCTTTGCCAATAGGTGCACTCTGGTTGGCTACTACGTCTCAATTTTTCAAAATTTCCTACTTTTCACCACAGATTCGTTCTTTTCGACATCGAATTAGTCTATTTGAATTTTTTCAGATTTTTATCAGGCCAAATGAAAATTTTCATTTTCCTACCTGAGACTTCAGTACGATATAGTCACCGAGCTATCTTCGGACGGCCGAAAGTGCCAGAAAAACGGCGGAATTTCACGCGAATTATGGCTTTTCCAGTAGAAAATGACACGCTGAATCGAATGAGACTACGATCAGCCCGATAGGACAGATAGTTTTCGAGATATCGACGCTCAAAGTCAGCTTTCCGATTTCATTGCCAATAGGTGCAATCCGGTAGGCTACTACGTCTCAATTATTCAAAATTTCCTACTTTTCACCACAGATTCGTTCTTTTCGACATCGAATTAGTCTATTTGAATTTTTTCAGATTTTTTAATAGGCCAAATAAAAATTTTCATTTTCCTACCTGAGACTTCAGTACGATATAGTCACCGAGCTATCTTCGGACGGCCGAAAGTGCCAGAAAACGGCGGAAATTCACGCGAATTATCGCTTTGCCAGTAGAAAATGACACGCTGAATCGAATGAGACTACGATCAGCCCGATAGGACAGATAGTTTTCGAGATATCGACGCTCAAAGTCAGCTTTCCGATTTCATTGCCAATAGGTGCACTCCGGTAGGCTACTACGTCTCAATTATTCAAAATTTCCTACTTTTCACCACAGATTCGTTCTTTTCGACATCGAATTAGTCTATTTGAATTTTTTCAGGTTTTTAATAGGCCAAATAAAAATTTTCATTTTCCTACCTGAGACTTAAGTACGATATAGTCACCGAGCTATCTTCGGACGGCCGAAAGTGCCAGAAAACGGCGGAAATTCACGCGAATTATCGCTTTTCCAGTAGAAAATGACACGCTGAATCGAATGAGACTACGATCAGCCCGATAGGACAGATAGTTTTCGAGATATCGACGCTCAAAGTCAGCTTCCCGATATCATTGCCAATAGGTGCACTCCGGTAGGCTACTACGTCTCCATTATTCAAAATTTTCCTACTTCTCACCACAGATTCGTTCTTTTCGACATCGAATTAGTCTATTTGAATTTTTTCAGATTTTTAATAGACCAAATAAAAATTTTCATTTTCCTACCTGAGACTGAAAGTGCCAGAAAACGGCGGAAATTCAAGCGAATTATCGCTTTTCCAGTAGAAAATGACACGCTGAATCGAATGAGACTACGATCAGCCCGATAGGACAAATAGTTTTCGAGATATCGACGCTCAAAGTCAGCTTTCCGATTTCATTGCCAATAGGTGCACTCCGGTAGGTTACTACGTCTCAATTATTCAAAATTTCCTACTTTTCACCACAGATTCGATCTTTTCGACATCGAATTAGTCTATTTGAATTTTTTCAGATTTTTCATAGACCAAATAAAAATTTTCATTTTGCTACCTGAGACTTCAGTACGATATAGTCACCGAGCTATCTTCGGACGGCCGAAAGTGCCAGAAAACGGCGGAAATTCACGCGAATTATCGCTTTTCCAGTAGAAAATGACACGCTGAATCGAATGAGACTACGATCAGCCCAATAGGACAGATAGTTTTCGAGATATCGACGCTCAAAGTCAGCTTCCCGATTTCATTGCCAATAGGTGCACTCCGGTAGGCTACTACGTCTCAATTATTCAAAATTTCCTAATTTTCTCCACAGATTCGTTCTTTTCGACATCGAATTAGTCTATTTGAATTTTTTCAGATTTTTAATAGGCCAAATAAAAATTTTCATTTTCCTACCTGAGACTTCAGTACGATATAGTCACCGAGCTATCTTCGGACGGCCGAAAGTGCCAGAAAACGGCGGAAATTCACGCGAATTATCGCTTTGCCAGTAGAAAATGACACGCTGAAATCGAATG
Organism: Phaedon cochleariae; assembly: GCA_918026855.4. NCBI lineage: Eukaryota > Metazoa > Arthropoda > Insecta > Coleoptera > Chrysomelidae > Phaedon > Phaedon cochleariae. Next base: position 41,862,275 of record OU896717.1, on the reverse strand, counting down.
AGACTACGATCAGCCCGATAGGACAGATAGTTTTCGAGATATCGACGCTCAAAGTCAGCTTTCCGATTCCATTGCCAATAGGTGCACTCCGGTAGGCTACTACATCTCAATTATTCAAAATTTCCTACTTTTCACCACAGATTCGTTCTTTTCGACATCGAATTAGTCTATTTGAATTTTTTCAGATTTTTAATAGGCCAAATGAAAATTTCATTTTCCTACCTGAGACTTCAGTACGATATAGTCACCGAGCTATCTTCGGACGGCCGAAAGTGCCAGAAAACGGCGGAAATTCACGCGAATTATCGCTTTTCCAGTAGAAAATGACACGCTGAATCGAATGAGACTACGATCAGCCCGATAGGACAGATAGTTTTCGAGATATCGACGATCAAAGTCAGCTTTCCGATTTCATTGCCAATAGGTGCAATCCGGTAGGCTACTACGTCTCAATTATTCAAAATTTCCTACTTTCCACCACAGATTCGTTCTTTTCGACATCGAATTAGTCTATTTGAATTTTTTCAGATTTTTAATAGGCCAAATAAAAATTTTCATTTTCCTACCTGAGACTTCAGTACGATATAGTCACCGAGCTATCTTCGGACGGCCGAAAGTGCCAGAAAACGGCGGAAATTCACGCGAATTATCGCTTTGCCAGTAGAAAATGACACGCTGAATCGAATGAGACTACGATCAGCCCGATAGGACAGATAGTTTTCGAGATATCGACGCTCAAAAGTCAGCTTTCCGATTCCATTGCCAATAGGTGCACTCCGGTAGGCTACTACGTCTCAATTATTCAAAATTTCCTACTTTTCACCACAGATTCGTTCTTTTCGACATCGAATTAGTCTATTTGAATTTTTTCAGATTTTTAATAGGCCAAATGAAAATTTTCATTTTCCTACCTGAGACTTCAGTAGGATATAGTCACCGAGCCATCTTCGGACGGCCGAAAGTGCCAGAAAACGGCGGAAATCCTTGCGAATTATCGCTTTTCCAGTAGAAAATGACACGCTGAATCGAATGAGACTACGATCAGCCCGATAGGACAGATAGTTTTCGAGATATCGACGCTCAAAGTCAGCTTTCCGATTTCATTGCCAATAGGTGCAATCCGGTAGGCTACTACGTCTCAATTATTCAAAATTTCCTACTTTTCACCACAGATTCGTTCTTTTCGACATCGAATTAGTCTATTTGAATTTTTTCAGATTTTTAATAGGCCAAATGAAAATTTTCATTTTCCTACCTGAGACTTCAGTACGATATAGTCACCGAGCTATCTTCGGACGGCCGAAAGTGCCAGAAAACGGCGGAAATTCTCGCGAATTATCGCTTTTCCAGTAGAAAATGACACGCTGAATCGAATGAGACTACGATCAGCCCGATAGGACAGATAGTTTTCGAGATATCGACGCTCAAAGTCAGCTTTCCGATTTCATTGCCAATAGCTGCAATCCGGTAGGCTACTACGTCTCAATTATTCAAAATTTCCTACTTTCCACCACAGATTCGTTCTTTTCGACATCGAATTAGTCTATTTGAATTTTTTCAGGTTTTTAATAGGCCAAATAAAAAATTTCATTTTCCTACCTGAGACTTCAGTACGATATAGTCACCGAGCTATCTTCGGACGGCCGAAAGTGCCAAAAAACGGCGAAAATTCACGCGAATTATCGCTTTTCCAGTAGAAAATGACACGCTGAATCGAATGAGACTACGATCAGCCCGATAGGACAGATAGTTTTCGAGATATCGACGCTCAAAGTGAGCTTTCCGATTTCATTGCCAATAGGTGTACTCCGGTAGGCTACTACGTCTCAATTATTCAAAATTTCCTACTTTTCACCACAGATTCGTTCTTTTCGACATCGAATTAGTCTATTTGAATTTTTTCAGATTTTTTAATAGGCCAAATAAAAATTTTCATTTTCCTACCTGAGACTTCAGTACGATATAGTCACCGAGCTATCTTCGGACGGCCGAAAAGTGCCAGAAAACGGCGGAAATTCACGCGAATTATCGCTTTGCCAGTAGAAAATGACACGCTGAATCGAATGAGACTACGATCAGCCCGATAGGACAGATTGTTTTCGAGATATCGACGCTCAAAGTCAGCTTTCCGATTTCATTGCCAATAGGTGCAATCCGGGTAGGCTACTACGTCTCAATTATTCAAAATTTCCTACTTTTCACCACAGATTCGTTCTTTTCGACATCGAATTAGTCTATTTGAATTTTTTCAGATTTTTAATAGACCAGATAAAAATTTTCATTTTCCTACCTGAGACTTCAGTACGATATAGTCACCGAGCTATCTTCGGACGGCCGAAAGTGCCAGAAAACGGCGGAAATTCACGCGAATTATCGCTTTTCCAGTAGAAAATGACACGCTGAATCGAATGAGACTACGATCAGCCCGATAGGACAGATAGTTTTCGAGATATCGACGCTCAAAGTCAGCTTTCCGATTTCATTGCCAATAGGTGCAATCCGGTAGGCTACTACGTCTCAATTATTCAAAATTTCCTACTTTCCACCACAGATTCGTTCTTTTCGACATCGAATTAGTCTATTTGAATTTTTTCAGATTTTTAATAGGCCAAATAAAAATTTTCATTTTCCTACCTGAGACTTCAGTACCGATATAGTCACCGAGCTATCTTCGGACGGCCGAAAGTGCCAGAAAACAGGCGGAAATTCACGCGAATTATCGCCTTTCCAGTAGAAAATGACACGCTGAATCGAATGAGACTACGATCAGCCCGATAGGACAGATAGTTTTCGAGATATCGACGCTCAAAGTCAGCTTTCCGATTTCATTGCCAATAGGTGCAATCCGGTAGGCTACTACGTCTCAATTATTCAAAATTTCCTACTTTCCACCACAGATTCGTTCTTTTCGACATCGAATTAGTCTATTTGAATTTTTTCAGATTTTTAATAGGCCAAATAAAAATTTTCATTTTCCTACCTGAGACTTCAGTACGATATAGTCACCGAGCTATCTTCGGACGGCCGAAAGTGCCAGAAAACGGCGGAAATTCACGCGAATTATCGCCTTTCCAGTAGAAAATGACACGCTGAATCGAATGAGACTACGATCAGCCCGATAGGACAGATAGTTTTCGAGATATCGACGCTCAAAGTCAGCTTTCCGATTTCATTGCCAATAGGTGCACTCCGGTAGGCTACTACGTCTCAATTATTCAAAATTTCCTACTTTTCACCACAGATTCGTTCTTTTCGACATCGAATTAGTCTATTTGAATTTTTTCAGGTTTTTAATAGGCCAAATAAAAATTTTCATTTCCTACCTGAGACTTAAGTACGATATAGTCACCGAGCTATCTTCGGACGGCCGAAAGTGCCAGAAAACGGCGGAAATTCACGCGAATTATCGCTTTTCCAGTAGAAAATGACACGCTGAATCGAATGAGACTACGATCAGCCCGATAGGACAAATAGTTTTCGAGATATCGACGCTCAAAGTCAGCTTTCCGATTTCATTGCCAATAGGTGCACTCCGGTAGGCTACTACGTCTCAATTATTCAAAATTTCCTACTTTTCACCACAGATTCGTTCTTTTCGACATCGAATTAGTCTATTTGAATTTTTTCAGATTTTTAATAGGCCAAATAAAAATTTTCATTTTCCTACCTGAGACTTCAGTACGATATAGTCACCGAGCTATCTTCGGACGGCCGAAAGTGCCAGAAAACGGCGGAAATTCACGCGAATTATCGCCTTTCCAGTAGAAAATGACACGCTGAATCGAATGAGACTACGATCAGCCCGATAGGACAAATAGTTTTTCGAGATATCGACGCTCAAAGTCAGCTTTCCGATTTCATTGCCAATAGGTGCACTCCGGTAGGCTACTACGTCCCAATTATTCAAAATTTCCTACTTTTCACCACAGATTCGTTCTTTTCGGACATCGAATTAGTCTATTTGAATTTTTTCAGATTTTTAATAGGCCAAATAAAAATTTTCATTTTCCTACCTGAGACTTCAGTACGATATAGTCACCGAGCTATCTTCGGACGGCCGAAAGTGCCAGAAAACGGCGGAAATTCACGCGAATTATCGCCTTTCCAGTAGAAAATGACACGCTGAATCGAATGAGACTACGATCAGCCCGATAGGACAGATAGTTTTCGAGATATCGACGCTCAAAGTCAGCTTTCCGATTTCATTGCCAATAGGTGCACTCCGGTAGGCTACTACGTCCCAATTATTCAAAATTTCCTACTTTTCACCACAGATTCGTTCTTTTCGACATCGAATTAGTCTATTTGAATTTTTTCAGATTTTTCATAGACCAAATAAAAAATTTTCATTTTGCTACCTGAGACTTCAGTACGATATAGTCACCGAGCTATCTTCGGACGGCCGAAAGTGCCAGAAAACGGCGGAAATTCACGCGAATTATCGCTTTTCCAGTAGAAAAATGACACGCTGAATCGAATGAGACTACGATCAGCCCGATAGGACAGATAGTTTTCGAGATATCGACGCTCAAAGTCAGCTTTCCGATATCATTGCCAATAGGTGCACTCCGGTAGGCTACTACGTCTCAATTATTCAAAATTTCCTACTTTCCACCACAGATTCGTTCTTTTCGACATCGAATTAGTCTATTTGAATTTTTTCAGATTTTTAATAGGCCAAATAAAAATTTTCATTTTCCTACCTGAGACTTCAGTACGATATAGTCACCGAGCTATCTTCGGACGGCCGAAAGTGCCAGAAAACGGCGGAAAGTCACGCGAATTATCGCTTTGCCAGTAGAAAATGACACGCTGAATCGAATGAGACTACGATCAGCCCGATAGGACAGATAGTTTTCGAGATATCGACGCTCAAAGTCAGCTTTCCGATATCATTGCCAATAGGTGCACTCCGTAGGCTACTACGTCTCAATTATTCAAAATTTCCTACTTTTCACCACAGATTCGTTCTTTTCGACATCGAATTAGTCTATTTGAATTTTTTCAGGTTTTTAATAGGCCAAATAAAAATTTTCATTTTCCTACCTGAGACTTCAGTACGATATAGTCACCGAGCTATCTTCGGACGGCCGAAAGTGCCAGAAAACGGCGAAAATTCACGCGAATTATCGCTTTTCCAGTAGAAAATGACACGCTGAATCGAATGAGACTACGATCAGCCCGATAGGACAGATAGTTTTCGAGATATCGACGCTCAAAGTCAGCTTTCCGATTTCATTGCCAATAGGTGCACTCCGGTAGGCTACTACGTCTCAATTATTCAAAATTTCCTACTTTTCACCACAGATTCGTTCTTTTCGACATCGAATTAGTCTATTTGAATTTTTTCAGATATTTAATAGACCAAATAAAAATTTTCAGTTTCCTACCTGAGACTTCAGTACGATATAGTCACCGAGCTATCTTCGGACGGCCGAAAGTGCCAGAAAACGGCGGAAATTCACGCGAATTATCGCCTTTCCAGTAGAAAATGACACGCTGAATCGAATGAGACTACGATCAGCCCGATAGGACAAATAGTTTTCGAGATATCGACGCTCAAAGTCAGCTTTCCGATTTCATTGCCAATAGGTGCACTCCGGTAGGCTACTACGTCCCAATTATTCAAAATTTCCTACTTTTCACCACAGATTCGTTCTTTCGACATCGAATTAGTCTATTTGAATTTTTTCAGATTTTTAATAGGCCAAATAAAAATTTTCATTTTCCTACCTGAGACTTCAGTACGATATAGTCACCGAGCTATCTTCGGACGGCCGAAAGTGCCAGAAAACGGCGGAAATTCACGCGAATTATCGCCTTTCCAGTAGAAAATGACACGCTGAATCGAATGAGACTACGATCAGCCCGATAGGACAGATAGTTTTCGAGATATCGACGCTCAAAGTCAGCTTTCCGATATCATTGCCAATAGGTGCACTCCGGTAGGCTACTACGTCTCAATTATTCAAAATTTCCTACTTTTCACCACAGATTCGTTCTTTTCGACATCGAATTAGTCTATTTGAATTTTTTCAGGTTTTAATAGGCCAAATAAAAATTTTCATTTTCCTACCTGAGACTTCAGTACGATATAGTCACCGAGCTATCTTCGGACGGCCGAAAGTGCCAGAAAACGGCGAAAATTCACGCGAATTATCGCTTTTCCAGTAGAAAATGACACGCTGAATCGAATGAGACTACGATCAGCCCGATAGGACAGATAGTTTTCGAGATATCGACGCTCAAAGTCAGCTTTCCGATTTCATTGCCAATAGGTGCACTCCGGTAGGCTACTACGTCTCAATTATTCAAAATTTCCTACTTTTCACCACAGATTCGTTCTTTTCGACATCGAATTAGTCTATTTGAATTTTTTCAGATATTTAATAGACCAAATAAAAATTTTCAGTTTCCTACCTGAGACTTCAGTACGATATAGTCACCGAGCTATCTTCGGACGGCCGAAAGTGCCAGAAAACGGCGGAAATTCACGCGAATTATCGCCTTTCCAGTAGAAAATGACACGCTGAATCGAATGAGACTACGATCAGCCCGATAGGACAAATAGTTTTCGAGATATCGACGCTCAAAGTCAGCTTTCCGATTTCATTGCCAATAGGTGCACTCCGGTAGGCTACTACGTCCCAATTATTCAAAATTTCCTACTTTTCACCACAGATTCGTTCTTTTCGACATCGAATTAGTCTATTTGAATTTTTTCAGATTTTTAATAGGCCAAATAAAAATTTTCATTTTCCTACCTGAGACTTCAGTACGATATAGTCACCGAGCTATCTTCGGACGGCCGAAAGTGCCAGAAAACGGCGGAAATTCACGCGAATTATCGCCTTTCCAGTAGAAAATGACACGCTGAATCGAATGAGACTACGATCAGCCCGATAGGACAGATAGTTTTCGAGATATCGACGCTCAAAGTCAGCTTTCCGATTTCATTGCCAATAGGTGCACTCCGGTAGGCTACTACGTCCCAATTATTCAAAATTTCCTACTTTTCACCACAGATTCGTTCTTTTCGACATCGAATTAGTCTATTTGAATTTTTTCAGATTTTTCATAGACCAAATAAAAATTTTCATTTTGCTACCTGAGACTTCAGTACGATATAGTCACCGAGCTATCTTCGGACGGCCGAAAGTGCCAGAAAACGGCGGAAATTCACGCGAATTATCGCTTTTCCAGTAGAAAATGACACGCTGAATCGAATGAGACTACGATCAGCCCGATAGGACAGATAGTTTTCGAGATATCGACGCTCAAAGTCAGCTTTCCGATATCATTGCCAATAGGTGCACTCCGGTAGGCTACTACGTCTCAATTATTCAAAATTTCCTACTTTCCACCACAGATTCGTTCTTTTCGACATCGAATTAGTCTATTTGAATTTTTTCAGATTTTTAATAGGCCAAATAAAAATTTTCATTTTCCTACCTGAGACTTCAGTACGATATAGTCACCGAGCTATCTTCGGACGGCCGAAAGTGCCAGAAAACGGCGGAAAGTCACGCGAATTATCGCTTTGCCAGTAGAAAATGACACGCTGAATCGAATGAGACTACGATCAGCCCGATAGGACAGATAGTTTTCGAGATATCGACGCTCAAAGTCAGCTTTCCGATATCATTGCCAATAGGTGCACTCCGGTAGGCTACTACGTCTCAATTATTCAAAATTTCCTACTTTTCACCACAGATTCGTTCTTTTCGACATCGAATTAGTCTATTTGAATTTTTTCAGGTTTTTAATAGGCCAAATAAAAATTTTCATTTTCCTACCTGAGACTTCAGTACGATATAGTCACCGAGCTATCTTCGGACGGCCGAAAGTGCCAGAAAACGGCGAAAATTCACGCGAATTATCGCTTTTCCAGTAGAAAATGACACGCTGAATCGAATGAGACTACGATCAGCCGATAGGACAGATAGTTTTCGAGATATCGACGCTCAAAGTCAGCTTTCCGATTTCATTGCCAATAGGTGCACTCCGGTAGGCTACTACGTCTCAATTATTCAAAATTTCCTACTTTTCACCACAGATTCGTTCTTTTCGACATCGAATTAGTCTATTTGAATTTTTTCAGATATTTAATAGACCAAATAAAAATTTTCAGTTTCCTACCTGAGACTTCAGTACGATATAGTCACCGAGCTATCTTCGGACGGCCGAAAGTGCCAGAAAACGGCGGAAATTCACGCGAATTATCGCTTTTCCAGTAGAAAATGACACGCTGAATCGAATGAGACTACGATCAGCCCGATAGGACAGATAGTTTTCGAGATATCGACGCTCAAAGTCAGCTTTCCGATTTCATTGCCAATAGGTGCAATCCGGTAGGCTACTACGTCTCAATTATTCAAAATTTACTACTTTTCACCACAGATTCGTTCTTTTCGACATCGAATTAGTCTATTTGAATTTTTTCAGATTTTTCATAGACCAAATAAAAATTTTCATTTTCCTACCTGAGACTTCAGTACGATATAGTTACCGAGCTATCTTCGGACGGCCGAAAGTGCCAGAAAACGGCGGAAATTCAAGCGAATCATCGCTTTTCCAGTAGAAAATGACACGCTGAATCGAATGAGACTACGATCAGCCCGATAGGACAGATAGTTTTCGAGATATCGACGCTCAAAGTCAGCTTTCCGATATCATTGCCAATAGGTGCACTCCGGTAGGCTACTACGTCTCAATTATTCAAAATTTCCTACTTTTCACCACAGATTCGTTCTTTTCGACATCGAATTAGTCTATTTGAATTTTTTCAGATTTTAAATAGACCAAATAAAAATTTTCATTTTCCTACCTGAGACTTCAGTACGATATAGTCACCGAGCTATCTTCGGACGGCCGAACAGAAAACGGCGGAAATTCAAGCGAATTATCGCTTTTCCAGTAGAAAATGACACGCTGAATCGAATGAGACTACGATCAGCCCGATAGGACAAATAGTTTTCGAGATATCGACGCTCAAAGTCAGCTTTCCGATTTCATTGCCAATAGGTGCACTCCGGTAGGCTACTACGTCTCAATTATTCAAAATTTCCTACTATTCACCACAGATTCGTTCTTTTCGACATCGAATTAGTCTATTTGAATTTTTCAGATTTTTAATAGGCCAAATAAAAATTTTCATTTTCCTACCTGAGACTTCAGTACGATATAGTCACCGAGCTATCTTCGGACGGCCGAAAGTGCCAGAAAACGGCGGAAATTCACGCGAATTATCGCCTTTCCAGTAGAAAATGACACGCTGAATCGAATGAGACTACGATCAGCCCGATAGGACAGATAGTTTTCGAGATATCGACGCTCAAAGTCAGCTTTCCGATTTCATTGCCAATAGGTGCAATCCGGTAGGCTACTACGTCTCAATTATTCAAAATTTCCTACTTTTCACCACAGATTCGTTCTTTTCGACATCGAATTAGTCTATTTGAATTTTTTCAGATTTTTCATAGACCAAATAAAAATTTTCATTTTGCTACCTGAGACTTCAGTACGATATAGTCACCGAGCTATCTTCGGACGGCCGAAAGTGCCAGAAAACGGCGGAAATTCACGCGAATTATCGCTTTTCCAGTAGAAAATGACACGCTGAATCGAATGAGACTACGATCAGCCCGATAGGACAGATAGTTTTCGAGATATCGACGCTCAAAGTCAGCTTTCCGATTTCATTGCCAATAGGTGCACTCCGGTAGGCTACTACGTCTCAATTATTCAGAACCCGTTGCACCACCACCAGCTTGCAACAATTTTATGTAATTTTTTTAGCTATTGTGTAAAATATGAACAATCACCCTGCACAACCCCATTGACACTTCGAAACCGAAACCGCACATTCGACTCACCCGTCACCCCTACCGCTGCCGAACTCCGCCGCCACGTCCTCGATGTCGACGACGGGGCTGTCGCCTTCCGCGATGGTGGGCAGCGCGGGCGGGCCCAGGTGGGGCGGACAAGGGCCGCCCCCGGAAGTGGGCGGGTCTCCGCAGGGGGGCGGACGCGCGACTTCCTGCGCGAGGTCCATGTAGCGAGCGAAGCGCCGGCGGTAGCGCTGGTGCAAGATCAGGCAGCCGACGGTAACTGCGAGAGTTTATTCAATTATACAAGGCCAGGATAATGCTCTTCCGCAGAGCTATCGTCCTATCAGTCTCCTGTGCTCTCCATCTAAGATAACTGAGCGAGTGATTAAACAGAGATTACAGGAATTTATCGACGACAACGAGCTTATACCAGATGAGCAGTTCGGTTTCAGAACTGGCCACTCAACTGAACTAAGAACGACAAGTCTTGAGACTCATTGAGAACACAATATCGTTGAGAAATGATAGACAAAAGACCCATCTTGCTCTCCTTGACATAGCGAAAGCATTTGACAAGGTGTGGCATGATGGTATCTTATACAAAATGATCGATATGGGCTTTCCTGACGATTTGATTCAGTTGATGTGTTCATTTCTGAAAAATCGAACTTTTCAAGTAAAACTGATGATCAATGATCTGGTATCAAGCCCATTGAAGCTGGTGTTCCTCAGGGTTTTATCTCCGCTGTTGTACAGTTTATATACTAGCGATTTGCCAAGACCAGTGATGTGCAAGATGTCGCTTTTTGCTGATGATACGGCAGTTCTTGCATATTCGACAAATTTCGAGCAAGCAGCTATGAACCTCCAAAGCGCACTGAATTCTCTTCAGGAGTACTTCCTAAGATGGAAGATCAAATTGAATCCTACAAAAACACAATTGGTCGCACTTGGAAGGGAGCGGAGGCCTCCCAGAACCAGAATAGTCCTGGATGGTCATGAGTTAGAGTGGTCTTCACAAGTTGAATACTTAGGTGTGTGCATTGACAAAAAGCTCACCTGGGCCCAGCACATTGAACAGCAAGTTTCTAAAGCTAAACGAGCCATTAGTTTGAGACAAAAATTGAATATTTATATCATGGCTATCAGGCCAATTTTACTGTATGCCTCAGTAGTCTGGGGCCACACAGCTAAATCTCATATCACCAGATTACAAACATTACAAAACAAAGTCGCGAGAATGGTGACAGGATCTCCTTGGTATGTTCGGAATAACCAGATCGCTAGGGATCTGAAACTCCCTTCAATCGTGTGTCAGTCATTAAAGAACGAAACATCAAGACTTTCGAAAAAGCTGAGGTTCATGAGAATCAGCTTCTTCGAAATGCAGTTGATTATGACCCAGGTGATCAATCAAAGTTCAAAAGACCGAGATTGTCCATAAACTAGAGGAAATATCGACATTATGACCAAATTTACTATTCTCAAGTTTTTGATATTTATTTTTTCCGTTCGATCTCTTTCAATTCTCAGAATGAATGAAACTTATTTGGGGCAGAAGGGCTGTTCGCATCAAACTTCAATACCGTTTTTATTTTGTTACATAATAGATATCAGGATAAGAGGGACTCTTCCCTGGTCTGAATAAAATAAAAGAAAGATCCAATATATTCAATTATACAGTGTCATTTAAAAAGTTGGCATCATATGGATTTGAGTTGAAAGAAAAAACTTGAAAGTTCCACAATAACTTGCAGTAGGTACTCACCAATGAAGCACAAGACCAGAAGTGTAACTGCAATTATTGCTTGCGATGCGCCATACACGAAATTCGGGTCTTTTTTCTTGAAATGTGTATCGTCTTTACTGTCAAACACTAGAAGGAGAGCGCATATAAGCACTGGTACCCTAAAAAATAGTAGATTGTTTTATTAGGATCAAAAGTGACACTTTGTTTGACAAGCGAATTTTGCATTTGCGAGGCGGAGCGTTTAGCGAAGCCGAGCGAAAGCAAAATTTGCGAGTCGAACAATGTCACTTTTGATCCGAATGAAACATGCTATTTTTTCTGCAACCGAAACAATTAACTCAAATAAATATTGGGAGTAACCACCAATGCCGTGCCATATGTATATGCAATGCAACAAATATTGACAAATTATCCGTGTGGTGAGAATATTCTACCTGCATTAACAGCAGGTTTATTCAATCTTCAAGGATGTTCGAATTGTAGTTTCAATATAAATACAACCACAGAGTGACATATTTGTGTATGGACCAGGTGCTCTAATGGCAAATACCGCGCCAGTGCCAGCTATAGGAACATGAAGTGGAAAATGATAGGTTATTGAGGATAATAATCTCCCGCCTCAATAATAGAGATTATTTATTCCTCTCCATACTACACTGTGTTTGACTTCATTATCAACTGAAACTAAACAATATCCTTGTTTGTGACAAATAAACTATTGCTTGCCGTGATTAATCAAAAACAAGTTATCCATCCCGAGAATAACGAATGAAATACAGATCAAGCAAGTATTTGAATATTGAAGGCTTCCCTGATCAAAACAAAAATACTTAACTGAGATGTATATAATTCCAATACTTAACTATAATAAGGTGTATTTATATCACCAGCATCGGTATGAAATACCAAATCTGCCGAAATCGGAAACAAATCAGGTATGCGTCTCAACCCAAATAACCAACCGTCACAATGTTGTTTATTCTTGATGACGTCCAGTACATCGTTTTTAGTTCCTAGGAGCCAAAGTTCAACTTTAGCTCCTAGGAACTAAAGTTCAACTTTAGCTCCTAGGAACTAAATATGTTGCCTAGCAACATACCTCTTTTTGTGTCAGTAATAGAAACGTCAATTTGAGAGCTGATTTTGGTATCAAAATGGACGACTTTTGTGTCGGTTGCAGAAAAAAATAATTAGCCATCACAACATATAGATTTTTTAGGTTTAGCTTGGAAATATTGACGTATAGTAGTAAATATCAAATAAAAAATATCACAAAACGATGAATTATGGAAGAAAAAGGATGTTCAGCTTTGGAAATCATCCTTAACGATTATTTAGTTGATTCCTATAATGCGAGTATCTCGAAAACTGTTAAGTTTTGGAATTAATAACAAGTATAACTTTTTCTCTTCACATGATGTCTTAAATATTTTTCAATAGAAATGGCGCCAAACTAAACAGCAATCAACTTTTTCAAGTACAAAAATGGATTATGCATCCAAAAACCCCTAGTTTATTATGGAAGAAGTAGTTGGAATAAAATTTCCTGTGCCTTTGGTCTCATAATATGATGCAAGTCATCGTATATTTTTTAATTTTGAAATCATAGTTCAAAGTGTAACATTTTTTTTGTGTATGCCTTACCCCCAACCAATACCAATGAAAATAGGCTGCAGTTTGAGAACAAAACATAGGCTCCTACACTGTAAAAAGAGCAATGTAATAGCCAATATCATTGTCCATAGTCTGCAACTATACACTCCAATGCTGAAGAGAGAAAACTGGACATATCCTGACCATCCATCATTTTGTTTTAGTGTGTTCCATAAAATTGCGCCAAGACATGCAAAAAGCTGTAAAGTAAGAGATACATTGAAATTTCAATTCATTGAAAAAATATAATGATCAGTAAGAAATGAAATTATTGTGATTCCATCTTACTTGAGAAATCGCTAGGGCTGTAGTGATCTTATGTGGTACCCTGAATATTTTCTTGGTTAGAATGAAAACCAAGATTACCCAAATGGAGGTGATGAACCCCAAAATGCTGACGTCAAATGTGAAAGCATTCAGTTCCTTGATATATTCAGAAGGGTTGCAATTTGTGAGAGTTATCATTTTTGCAGACACAAACATCAAGGGAGCACTCACAAATGTACAGACAACCATGGCACTAGCAATCTGGAATAAAATGTTTGTCCAATTGTTGATCAGCTAGTGATTAATTTTTACATATTGAATTAAATGGGGAAGTTTCCTTCAGATGAATTTCCATAAAATAAGCTCGGAACTCTCTAGTTTTATGTACACGCTGTACAGAATGGCGACCGATAAAGTCCAAGTCGTTTTCATTTTCAAATTAAAGCAATTTCTAATTCTCGGGGAGGCAAACAGTGACGTACATTTTGAATCTAGTCTGAAAATAGCTGATGGTGAAGAATATAGCTAGCGAATAGCTAACGAATGAAAAACTAATAAAAAAATAGAAAAAGAAGTGAACAAAAACATACATAACCACAAATGCAATCGGAGCAGGAATGCAGAGGGTAGTTGGCTTCATTCTGACAGGTTATGGTTATGTTATTTATGCATTGAAATATCTCGAATACGGCTCGATCCTAAACGAAAATATCATTGAATCCATGAATGTCTATCGGCTACATTCAATGATACTATCCTTTCTAATTTACTGCCATCGGTCAGAACAGAATGAAGCCGACACCCATGGCTCCTTCCTCTTGTTGGGCCTGTCAGTATTTTGAGTGGTGTGGACGGACTCACGACAGACTAGAAGTATTAGGCGCTGTTGCAAGATATAATCTGCAAAACTCACTAGCAAAAAAATGACTGACAAGTTATGAATAACATATTGTGATATAACGATAGTGAAAAATTATAGATACTAATATACTATCGCAAAATATCATAATTTATCAAAGTAGGATTTAAGAACCTATTACCTATATCCTATTGCTGTTACAGTTATTATGCATTCAAAGAACAATTTCCGGAAATCTAGATATATTGATGATGTTGGCAACGTTGTACTGGCACAGTCAATCGCATTTTAACTCTGTGTGAATGTGGATTTTCAGAAAGTAAGTCATAGGAATGGTGGAGGAGCCAAGTTCCTCTTTTATTTATTTTTTTCTGAAGTAAAATTTGATCTTACGAAAAAAAGAAAAAATACGTATATACTATTTTTTTACAAACTTCAGTTAGATAAAAACGTCAATATAGGAAACTTCCCCATTGGCATTTACTCGATGAAAATTTATTATAATTATTTTCAGATTCATTTTTGAACATTCAGGCGAGTTGTTTCCTCATTGTATTAATTTTTAGTTTAAAATGAATATCAATAGTATTGGAGTCCAGCCCCTACATAGATAGTACAGGGTCATTCCGTATATTTATCAAAACAGAGCTTCTACAGTGTTCATCATTGATGTTCTGAACCTCTAGAAAATTATACGAGGTGAAACAAATGAATATCGCTGATATAAGAAATGGGTACCAACTTTGTATTTTCAATGGAAAACCCTATATATTTTTCGAAAAAAAGATCTTTCTTTCCTGATTTCAAAAATATATAGGCTCTTGAACGTTTTGAAAACGGCTAAACCGAATATCACCAACCTACAGGGTGGGCCACCAGTAACGCCTTGGTCTCTAAAAGGCTAACCACTTATCTTCTTGGAATTCTTCCTCTCTAGGAAGATGCATGTCAACATAGGCTACCATTTAAAATTATTTTGAAACATACAGGATGTCCCCAAAAATCACAAAACACTGAAGTTGAACTTTTTTCAATCGAACACCTTATATATTATTTCATTTTGAGATTCTCCCTGGTGAGCTGATTTCAACAATCCATCATACTCGGGGTCTAGCAGTTATAATTACTGAGATATAGGGTGTGAGAAATCGAGATTTTCCAAGTTCAAGAATTTTTTGTGTCTAAACCATTGATAATTGGTCAAAACGGCTCACATGTCCCTATCTCAACTTTTGATCAACTATCTACTGACATTTAATTGAAACAAATACAGGGTGGTGCAGAATTCAGAATCTTGATCACCCGGTATATGTCCCAATTAAATATCAGTAGATAGTTAATCAAAAGTTGAGATAGGGACATGTAAGCCGTTTTGACCAATTATGAATGGTTTACACAAAAAATTCTTGAACTTGGAAAATCTCGATTTCTCACACCCTATATCTCAGTAATTATAACTGCTAGACCCCGAGTATGATGGATTGTTGAAATCAGCTCACCAGGGAGAATCTCAAAATGAAATAATATATAGGGTGTTCGATTGAAAAAAGTTCAACTTCAGTGTTTTGTGATTTTTGGGGACATCCTGTATGTTTCAAAATAATTTCAAATGGTAGCCCATGTTGACATGCAACTTCCTAGAGCGGAAGAATTCCAAGAAGATAAGTGGTTAGCCTTCTAGAGACCGAGGCGTTACTGGTGGCCCACCCTGTATATATTTTTTAAATCAGAAAAAAAAGATCTCCATTTTTTTTCAAAAAATATATCGGTGTTCCATTTAGCATAACGAACTTGGTACTCATTTCTTATATAGCAACGATATATATTTGTTTAGCCTTGTACAATTTTCTGGAGGTTCAGATGAGCCCTGTAGAAGCTGTTTAAATATACGGAATGACCATGTACAATGGTAGCCAGCGAGCGAGAAAATGTATATACGAAGTGCAGCAGTTATTTGAAAAGTATCTTCTTGAGTATCCCCATCTCCATGCTATTTTCATTCATGTAACGATAGTACTTCTAGACACAAATAGATCCGATGAAAGCGCGCCAAGGCATGATAAATGTTCATAAAGGGGTTACTAGGTGAGGATAATGATGAGAGTAGTTGAATTTCATTAGATTCTGTTCTTGTTAAGTGGGCAAGTCAGGTGAAATGCCTATAGGTAAATACTTTTCAAAGGGGATTGAATCAAATTGATTATTTTGACGCTGCTCTTCTCAGGAATAATTTGTTCACATCATAGTTGATTATCTGAAATTTATTATTGAATGTCAGAGAAACATTTCAGTATTCTTTAGGAAGTTTTGTGTATGTAGTATAATTTATTATGATCCCATTAGGAATAATGAAACAACTCTATCAGTAGGAAAATTATGGGTAAATCAAGGGTACTTACTAAATCTACATCTATAGAATACTGTGTAGCAAAAACAAATACTGTGGGAGCACTAGGAAAAGTTCCATATAAAAATCCATAAGTGCTCAGATCCAAATTTTCAGATTCATTATAACCAGCATGTATCATACTTACAACCTCTCTAGTCACAAGAGGAAGAACAATTCTAAGGAAAAAATGTTATACTAATAATTCAGAAATACTGAGATTGAAATGTCTTCTTACAATTTAACCATTATTAAAATTCCTGGAACTACTAAGGTTGCACCTCTCAGCTTGTGTACTTTGCCAACCATGCGTAAACCTAACAAAAACAGTGCACTTGCAGAAAAAGCTGAACCCAATACCTGGAAAAATATTATATAAGTACCAAGTAATTATTTTCAAAGAAATAAAATATAAATATTACCTGTAGAGTTCCACTAAAAACTGTTGGAACTTTGTGCTTAAAAATAAAATTTCCTAAAATACCCAAGATAGTCATCAAAATAATAGGATTGAAAAAAATATTTTTAGCAACAGCCACAGCCACTTTACATCTCTCTTTGTGTAAATTTTCAGAGTTTGGTATGTCCCCATCTCTGATAGATAACTGTGAGCTTTCTGGTTGCCTATGCTTCCCTATTTCCATCAAAATGAAGGAAATTGGATTCAAAATAGCCAAGCTTATAGGTGCCATAAGATATAAATAGGTAGCATATTCTGGATGTGTTGTTTTATACAAAGCTACAACTAAATGAATAAAAATGAGATGATAATTATGTAACACACATGAAGGAGTTGTTTTTCTTACCAATTGGGTAGCCAATAGCAAAATCATTGCTCTGTGTACAAAAAATTGCAAAAATACCAGCACGGCCAAACTTCAGAGGTCTACCTACTAATAAACTAACAATTATCACAGTAAAAAATACAATACTTTTTGCTATTAGTATTGATAGTAGGAATAGCCAGTTCACTTGATCAAGTTCCAATTCAGCTAGAGACATAAATATGAGAGAAGGCAGTGCAAAAGTTCCAACAAATGTGTTTATGCCTTTTGCTTCTGTTTCTGAGATAAGATTCATTCTGCCAGCTGAATAGCTAGAAAAGACGGATTAATAGTCAATTCCTGACTCAGTAATAAATAAATGTTCTTACCCGCATATTATTATAATAAAACATTGTGCTAAAGCTGGATACAAGTTGTCAATAGCTGTCCCAGTGGTGTCTTCCTCCATTTTATAAACAAATACTGGAAATTTTATCATTCATTAATTACACATACCTAACATCTGCCCACTCAATATAGAGGAGAAAATCAATAAATTCCTGCAAACAAAAAGTATTGGACATTATATTCCATTTTCCATTATCAGTTGTCGGGAAATATTAATAAGGGGTATGGGAGTACCTACTACAGTATTCCATTTATTATTTTATTTTAGTAAACATTTAGTTTCAGACATGAATACACTGCCGTACCAATAAATTTTGGAATCACATCTTCACTCTTCAGCACTCAGCAGATATTTTCAAAATATAAACAAGAATGAGAAGGAATATCAGGGAATATTTTTGCTTCTCGTCTTGTTTTGACAAACATATGATTTTGAAGTTAAGGTCATGTCAATGATGATGTCAATGTCAAATGATGACAAAGGTCAGCTGTTCTACCCTAACCTCAAATTTTAGTTACATAAACGTCAGGATGTTCTTTTCAAAGCTCAAAAACTCATTATCCTTAAAGTTTTCCTACCCGATTTCCACAAATATCAAGTTGAGTGTACGACATGTATCAAATACGGAAACATTGGAACCAGTCAAGATGTCCTATGCCAGTTATGAAAGCACTGTTTCGGAAGGACATGATCAGGCAAGCCCATTGATAATAATGCATGGTCTTTTCGGTTCCAAATCGAATTGGAACAGCCTATGCAAAGCATATAACCAAAAATCCAACCCGCCCAGAAAAATAATAGCAATTGATGCCAGAAATCATGGAGACAGTCCTCATAATGAACACCACTCTTATGCCCATTTGGCTGCTGATATCAAAGCTCTATTTGAACAGTTATCAATTTCTAAAGCCACCTTGATGGGACATTCAATGGGTGGTAGGGCTGTGATGCTTTTTGCTCTGAAATATGTAAGTAAATTTTTTTGGATCTAGTAATATTAGTAGAGGTGTTGCTGTTTTAGCCTGAACTTGTTGATAGGTTAGTGGTTGTGGATATTTCACCTGTAACAGATAGTCCCAATATGAATAATTTGCCTGATCTCTTTCGGGCTTTAGAAACAGTGAGTCTACCAACAGAGGTATCTATGTCTCAAGCCAGGATCTTGGCTGATTCACAGTTGGAAAAATACATTTCCAGCAAGGAGTTGAGGTCATTTTTATTGACTAACTTGGTTCAAAGAGACAATGGAAGGTGAGATTATCAATTATGTAAAAGGACCAAGAAGTTTTACCAGAGAGAAACTTTACTGTTTTTCTTTTTTTGCTTGCCAACCAATTTAATACCAGTAGTCCAATAAATGAAGGAGGAAAAACAGGCAAAGTTAACGTTAATTACGCACTATTTTCATCTTCCGGTTGGAAATAGCTTTTGGTAACTCATTAAACATGAGACAAAGTTTGACTGGAAAACGCGTGCGATGGCGGAGAAAATGGTTCCAAAATACCAGGAAAATAGGTTTTCAGCCAATATCTCCTAAAATATGGCAGTTAGAGATTTTCGGTTCAGATAAAAATTGAAGTTCAGTTAATTTTCTACAAAAATGGTTCTCATCATTTTTCTCGAAAATTTGCCCGGTTTCGAGAAAAACGGCACGAAGCGCACCTCGAATAATGAGCTTCTGTGTTGTATGCCGGAGAGCACAGTCCGTGTATTTACACATCGGCGGGGGGACAAATTATTCAATAACTTTGTTAAAAATACATATTTTCTCATGATTCAAAGTTCATGTGAAAGAGGAATTCTGCTGCTATCATACCCTGCGTGGCCGCATGGTTTGTAGCAGACGACCCGAGCGCCACGTAGAGCACACACGCGGCGAACGACGGAGGAACGAAAGTAATAAATTATAGCGTGTACATTTAGATATACTGGTTTTTTCCCGGGATATCAAAGGTATGACTTATATACATCGATGGAAAGGTGGGATTTCCCCCGTTACACTAGTTGAGGTGTTGAAATGTTAGAAATAAAGAGCACGGAGAAAAAAACCACCGAAAAAAAAAGTGCGTTTTTCCTTGACCCTGCTTTTTCTAATTTTATTGAAAAATGGACGACTTCGTCTAAAAAAGTAATTGCACAATCGAAAAGTAGACCTTCTTAGCTTTCAAATGATGTATCATAGAAACCAATCGGATCATGTATAAATTTTTAATTGATGGTTGTTCACAAAATTTCCCCGCGCTCCAAAAACAGCAAAAAATTGGTTCAATAAACAAAGATTAAATGAAAATTTAAAAAAATTAGGGTATACAAATTTCAGGGATTACAAAGGACCTTATGAGGACCCATAATCAAGAGAATTTTGAGTAAATTGGTGCAATACAAAAAAAATTGGAACAAATTCCTGGCGAGGTCAAAATTGACCGGGAGCAGAAAGTTTGACCCATGTTCCGATATGGCCAAAAGAGTCAAGCGTGACTCAATTCACAGGGTATGATAGCAGCAGAATTCCTCTTTCACATGAACTTTGAATCATGAGAAAATATGCATTTTCAACAAAGTTATTGAATAATTTGTCCCCCCTCCGATGTGTAAATACACGGACTGTGCTCTCCGGCATACAACACAGAAGCTCATTATTCGAGGTGCGCTTCGTGCCGTTTTTCTCGAAACCGGGCAAATTTTCGAGAAAAATTATAAGGACCATTTTTGTAGAAAATTAACTGAACTTCAATTTTTATCTGAACCGAAAATCTCTAACTGCCATATTTTAGGAGATAGTGGCTGAAAACCTATTTTTCTGGTCTTTTGGGGCCATTTTCTCCGCCATCGCACGCGTTGTCCAGTCAAACTTTGTCTCAAGTTTAATGAGGTACCAAAAGCTACTTCCAACCGGAAGATGAAAATAGTGCGTAATTAATGTTAACTTTCTCCCTTTATTTATTGGACTACAGGATATATTTTCAAATTCAAAAACATAGATTTTGTGGCTAATTCAAAATCAAATTGTTTACTAATAAAATGAATATTTTTTTCAAGGTATGATTGGAGGGTGAATATTTCAGCTTTATTAAAAAATTACAACAATATTGCCAAATTTCCACTAGTTAATGAATTACAATATGATGGACCAACACTCTTTCTAGCTGGGACCAACTCTGATTTTGTACAGTAAGTATTCTATCAACATTACTATTCCAGCTGAAAATTTCCACAAAAATGTTCTCAATGTATCATAATGATGGTTTGGCATATTGTCATGTGTTTTGTACTTGGAAAATGACAAGGAAAATGATGATTTTTTAATGTAGGAACATAGTTGTTATTAGAGAACCACCCTGTATCACTAGATATGTTGATCATGCCTCATTTTAAAATTTTTGACAACTGTTCCAACCAGATTGAATGGAACATACCCAAGGAATTAGAGCATCAAATTATGCATTATTTATACAGGGTGATCCACGGTAGATGGTGTATTAGAAGTATCTGGAGAACTAAAAGACAGAACATTCTGAAAATTAGGATGCTTCGATAATAGAACATTCTCTATCCGTCTAAAATATTTTCATTGATACAGTGTTGCCACTTCTATCGGAAACAACTAGCAACTTCGTTATTTTAAATGGAGCACCCTGTATTTTATTGCATTTTTAGATTCTTCCTGAAGAGCTGATTTCATCAATGTATCACACTTGGGGTCTAGCAGCAATAATTACAGAGATATAGGGTGTTCAAAATCGCAATTTTTCAATTTTAGAATTTTTTTTGTGTAGAAACTATTCATTAGCGATCGAAACGTCTTACATTTCCCTATCTCAACTTTTGATTCACTATCTACTGGAATTTAATTGGAAGAAATCCAGGGTGCTTCAAGATTCAGAATTCCGATCACCCTGTATCTGTTCAAATTTAATGTCAGTAGATAGTGAATCGAATATTAAGATAGGGACATGTAAGCCGATTTGATCTATAATGAATAGTTTCCACACAAAAAAATCCTAAAATTGAAAAATCTCGATTGTGAACACCCTATATCTCTGTAATCATTCCTACTAGACCCCAAGTGTGATGCATTGATGAAATCAGCTCTTCAGGAAGAATCTAAAAATGCAATTGAATACGGGGTGTTCCATCTGAAATAACAAAGTTGCTAGTTGTTTTTGATAGAAGTGGCAACACTGTATCGATGAAAATATTTCAGATGGATAGAGAATGTGCGATTATCAAAGCATCCCAATTTTCAGAATCTTCTGTCTTTTCGTTCTCCAGATAATTCTATAATAGGCCATCCACCATGGATCACCCTGTATTTATCTAATGAGTCATACAACATCAAGGTAGTAAAATTTCAGCCGATTTGACCAAGAGCCAGTTTGCCATGTTTCCGTGCGGGGTCCTTTGCTGAATTGCGGTCTGAGATGTGTACCCCCTGTATATAGATATTACGTTCGTCATGTTCGTCACTCCTGTCATTCATCAGCAGTCAGTCACCAAATTCCTGTCATCATCACACCATCATCAAGAAATGTTCTCTCGCCATCATGTGAAAAGTTTATCGAGAATCATGAATCAGCCCGTGATCATACAGTCGCTGAAACACAAATCCTCTAATCGCCCCCATTTTTCAACCGACGAAGACCCTCTGGAGCTGGCTTACGCGTCGTACGAACCCACGGAAAGCTACTCGAAAACCAACCCCGAACCCACCCCTCTGATAGTCCTGCACGGGTACATGGCATCGAAAAACCACTGGAATAGTTTTTGCAAGAAATGCCACGAGAATACCAAGTCGAAAGTGGTGGCGATCGATGCCAGGAATCACGGGGATTCCCCGCATCACAGCGAAAATTCCTATGATAGTTTGGTGGTCGACGTTCGTCGGTTTATGGAGAGGATGGGGTTGAAAAAGGCGAATTTCTTGGGGCACTCGATGGGGGGCAGGACCGCTATGCTCTTCGCCCTCAAATATGTAATTATCATATATCTACTATTTCTATATATAGCGCATCGCCTATATGATATCTCAACGAAAATGGGACCAAAATGAGAGGTACTTTTTGAATCTATAGGTCGCGTGCACGATAACCGACCCTGGAGGCAAAATATTGAAACACAACACACAACCTCATTCTTCTGTGAATTATTGAAACACAACCTCACTTTTTTATTTGGTTACAGAGGAATCAAAGGATTGAAATAGTTTTTCACAATATTTTGGCATACGAATCGTGTTTTTTGCGCTATTCATTAATTCAAGCATGCCTTCGCATTGTGCTGTTGTACAATGCACAAAAAATGCAGCAAAAGATTAAGGAATATGATTTTTCAGGTAAATAGTAATCTCACATAGTTATCATTATGAAATGTTGTCATTTCTTATTAAAATTCCTTCTGCCTTCTGCCACTCTTGCAATACAAGCTAATACTGCTAATAGATTGAAAATGTCTACAACACACATGATCATATTTCGTCAGCATGTCAGACCAGTCCTCCCGTTTGATTGCATGAATCCAATCTTGCATTCTTTTAGAAATTTCAGGTGTATTTCTATTAGCACCTATCGCAGAAGGAATTCCGATGAGAAATCAGAGAAATTACCAAATTTCAAAAATGAAAACTATAGGTGTATAGTGACTATAGTAGGTACTTACTTTTAAATCATAATGTACCATCCGGATTCCTTCGTCTTCCGCTGCAGTTTTTGTGCATTTTACAACAGCACAATGTGATGGCATGAGCGAATTGATGAATAGCGGAAAAATACGATTCGTATGCCAAAATAATTGTGAAAAACTATTTCGATCACTTGTAAATAAATAAGAAAAGTGACATTGTGTTTCATTGTTTTGCCTCCAGTGTTGGTCATCTGACAGTTCTTGCACGCAACCCATAAGGACGGAATGTGAAGGATGGAAACTGCTGACGTGAGGTTCAGATTTTAAGTTAGGTTAGGTTCGTGAATAATTATTCGATCATAAGGAAATATTAAAAATCATCAATTGTTGATAATAGCACAGTATATAGTACCTTTGTGCCGGTCAATATATGAACAAGAACATTTGAAAATCCAAACTTACTTATGAAAAGAGGATTTCTGTCTATGCTGCATTTCGTTCCACTAGCCATGCTTAAAAAAGTTCAGTCTATGAAAAATGAACGAAAACACAAACACTAAAGAATTTTACAACTAATACGACAATATACGACAGACAATATTCGAATTCCAATCACATAAGCACTAAAACCAATTTAAAAATTTGAAATTCGTAGCCATATTGGTTTAACAAGTTTCATATTATTTTTTCCCTACGTCGGCATCAACGCCTATTGGTCGATTTCATTAGATATAGAGACAGAAGTTGGTCCCGCTTTGAGGACAGCTATGCTTCATTATACAGGGTGTTTCACAGGTAAAGGGAAATATTTCAATGGTAGATAGGGGTCACCAAGGTGGTTCTGAAAATACCATATTTGATAGGTCTTAGAGTTTTCATAACGGAGATACAGGGCAATTTATCGATTTCGAATAATTATTCATTCGTCTATAAGTATTGAACTACCTAGTATATTTTTCTAAAATTTGGTATGGAGCTTAAACTTGGGACGTTGAATTCATTCACCTATCGGGCGAAGAGAAAATCCAGGTTCGGCTTCAGGAAAAATTCACATTTATTCGAAATATTGAAATAACACACTGTATGTAATAATTGACAGAGTTCATCAAAAAAATCCTAAAGAGGAAGAAAAACTGAACTGGATTTGATGCGTTTTGTTTTCCCGCCACCAATTCTCATCGTAACAATCATAAACAGAAAGCTGAAAGTATGTCAATTTGAAGAGTATTGAAATTATGAAACCAGTGTCAATTATGATTATTCGATATATTTTAGTCAAAAAATCGCTCGAAAGAACTTACTAGGTCTCACAGTTTTTATAACGGAGATACAGGGTGAATTATCGGTTTTGAATAACTATTCACTCGTCCATAAGTATAAAACTACCCAGTGACATTTTCTCAAATATGGTATGTAGCTTACTTGGGACGATGGATTCATTAACCTATCAGGCGGAATTATAATTCGATAATTCACCCTGTATCTCTGTTATAAAGACTATGAGACTTAACCTGAAGCTGAACCTGTATTTCTATTCTACCAAATTTGAGAAAATATTACTGCGATGGGTAGTTTAATACTTATGGACGAGTGATAATTCACCCTGTATTTCTGTTATGAAGACTGTGAGACTAAGTAAGTTCTTTCGAACGATCATTTAACAAGAATATATCAAATAATCATAATTGAAAGTGGTTTCATAATATTAGTACTCTTAAAATTGACATACTTTTAGCTTCCTGTTTATGATTGTTACGATGAGAATTGGTGGCGGGAAAACAAAGAGCATTAAATCCAGTTCAGTTTTTCCTCCTCTTCACGATTCCTTTGATGAACTTTGTCAATTATTACATACAGTGTGTTATTTTAATATTTCGAATAATTGTGAATTTTTCCTGAAGCCGAACCTGGATTTTCTCTTCGCCCGATAGGTGAATGCATTCAACGTCCCAAGTTTAAGCTCCATACCAAATTTTAGAAAAATATACTGGGTAGTTCAATACTTATAGACAAATGAATAATTATTCGAAATAGATAAATCGCCCTTGTATCTCCGTTATGAAAACTCTAAGACCTATCAAATATGGTATTTTCAGAACCACCTTGGTGACCCCTATCTACCATTGAAATATTTCCCTTTACCTGTGAAACACCCTGTATATAGAGTAGTAGATATATAATGATAATCAATAAATCAATGGCAAACAAATTTACCAGGAATACAATTTCGAATTTGCTAATTTGATCGCCCTGTCACTTTTTTGATTCTTGTCCGATTCTGGCGAAATTTCCACTAAATCGTATATTCATATTTAGTTATGTTAACATGTATTTTGGTTCCCAAGAAAAGCTTCAAAAACTAACGCTTTTACAACACATTATTGTTAAGGGGATGAAAATTTTTTTACTTTCTTACTCTCCTATCTTCTCTCAAAAAGAATATATCGACGTGAATAAAAAACCATTGGGTTAAGAAGGGACTTCAATCCAAAACATAATGAAACAAAGTTTAACCACTCATTTTTTTCATTTTTCCCTGTATAATGAAGGAAGAAAAATTCACTCCGAAACATGAATCTACGATTTGGTCGAAGTTTCGTCAGAATTGGACAAGAACTAAAGAAGTTACAGGGCGATCGATTTCGCAAACTTTTTTCAGGCCGATTTTTTTTGCCGGTAAGTATATATATTTGCATTAATTTCAGCCAGAACTTGTAGAAAAATTGATAGTTGCCGATATCTCCCCTATTTCGACCAGTCCAGAACTCAAACAGCTCCCTAAACTCCTTTACTTCATCAGAAAAATTGAAATTCCGGAAAAAACTAGTCTTGCAGAGGCTAGAAAGTTGATCAGTCAAAAAATCTTCACTGTTTTACCAAATAAACAATTGGTTCAATTCATGCTAAGCAATTTGGTGCAGAAAACTCAAGGAAGGTATGTTTAATCGAACTTTTTTAAGATTTAAATAGCCAGAAGAGTTACTCAAAAATGCGAATATATTATCTATAAGTAGTGATTCATATGTTTCCTATAACCATATGTCATCGTAGATACTTTTTAACGGCTTCATCTTTGGCAGATGACTCAGTGTAGAGTCCCTGTATATACCTTAGACAAGAGTCCGGACACAAAACTGACAGCCGTTGGGGTTTTTAATATTTTGTTTCATTTGGTTTGACCACCTGACAATGTGACGAAACACCATAGTCGTCCCGCCCGCTTTTTTTAATTATTCCGAATGTCTATCACTGTCACTTTGGAATTTTATGACCGCCAAAATTCAGCATTTCAAATTATTTGTCCTGCTGCGTACATTATTGCGATAATTCATTAGAAAAGGGATTCAATTCTCCGAATGATCCTTCAAAGACAATGTCATGGAAGAATGCAATGACGTCCAGAATGGAAAATTAATTTCAAGAAATCCGCAATATGTGAGGTAAATATTCAAATTTACTTGTGAAAACAGTACAAAAAAGAATGCATTTTAGGCCCATTTTGATAGAGATTTTTTCAAGCTGATGGATTTCAAATTGAAAAAGTCTGCTGTGCCGTCAATTTATGAAATAGAGACGTTCAAAAAAAGAGTTCCGTCGTCATCGTATTGGGAATTACTGAATGATACGTTCGCAGAGAAAGAAAATGAGAATGAGATAAAGCGGAGAGAAATTGAAAGTTTGAAATCAAAACTCGAATCAAAACTAGAAGATTTAGGGAAACTGCAATGTGCTATATCATCAGTCCACGGTGTCATTAATTCAGATCCAGTTCAAAATGTACAGGTGAATGTAGACTGCAGGAAGAGGTGGGAAACACAATTAATAAAGCACTCGCTATCAAATATATTGTTGTTTTGATTTTGTCACTTTTATTTCTGATGAGTGTTATTAAATTGAGAGAATCGGAGAAAATTATATTGAAACAATTATATATCTTCTATTTTTTTATATCCGAACAAAAAACAACTATATTTTCTTGGCTATATGTGATACCACGTAGAACACTTAAATTATCTTTCTTATATCTGATGAAGTGAAGAAATATCTGATGACAAAAATTTGCAATAGCCATCTCAGGAATTGATTATGAAAATTATCGATTCGAAATTTGAACACCTTGTTGTTCATTATTCGAAAATCTATATAATAGTTATTCTATAGTTAAAATAGCCCTATTTCTCACTTCTACCTACGGCTATGAACGTTTTGACAAATAATCTAACCCTCAAAATTGTTTCTGACAATCATTGATACTAGGGGAATTGAGAAGACAGATCTCGATATATATGTCTTATTCCTTTATTCAGGCTATATTCCGAATTCAACTGGTCAGTACTGTAAGTTGATCCACTGACTCTGCTGAAAATCTGTGTTCCGAATTATAAAATCAAAAATTCACTACTGTAATTCGGGACACGTTTTCATGGTTTTCATCAGTAGTAGTTTCTCGTTTATCTGAACTAGATGTTTAGCCTCCTACTTGTTATAAATTTTGGAAATTTAATATTTAGCATGGAAGAGAAATCGATTCTTGTATCCTCTATAGTTTCTACGATTGTTGACGATGGCGATTCAAGCTCGAGTGATGAAGAATACTTGGACATTTTGTTGCCATAAATTTCTCATGATGCACCAGATTGAGAATTGAGATTCATGAAAATCGCAATATGCCTTAATAATGATGAATTTTAGGAGACATTCTATCAGGTTTATTTAGTTCATTTAGACAATGCTGCTCCTTTCCTTACCTGCTCTACTACTTCATAATCCAGGTATTTTCTGATATTGAGAATCATTTCATTAATAACGGAAATGAATGTTACATTCTTTCCCCCTCTAAAATATGACAGTTCACTGAAGCCACACTACCTTTTGATACTCAGCAATTTCAGCAGAATGTTGAGTCGAAATATTTGGAATGAATAGTATCTCTGCTGACAAGCATCTGTCACTTCCAGTGAATTTTTTGATTTCGGAATGGAAAATCAGCAGATTCAGTACTGTCAGTTGAATTCGGAATATAGCCTCAATCATCAATGCATTTTTTGAAAACAGAAAAGGACAGAAGTATAGCTGTGTCTGGACTCTTGTCTAAGTTATATACAGGGACTCTAACTCAGTGATATTATGTCCATTGAAATTCATTTGTATACATTCAACACCAAGTATCTCTACAGGGTGTCTGTTTTTCGAGCACCACCATGGGGATATCAGTCGGTTGAATTAAAATTTCATGCTAAACATTTATCTGCAAGAAAATTTGATGTCATTTTTGGTTTTTGAATTATCGGAAGAAAATTGAGTTTTTATTTTTCCAAGCGGAAACCAAGATACCTAGACGTTTCTGACTGGGACATTCTCGAGGCACTATTTCACAAGGAATCTTAATCTGTCTTGACGTTCTCGATACCAAACTTACAACACACAACATTGTTTTTTCTGTGACGGGAAAAAAAATTGGCATTTCATCTCTGTTGGCAGGTTATGAAATGTCACTTTTCATAAATTAATTTTTTCCCGGATATATCTCACATATACAGGGTGATTCACATAAGAACCGACATAGAGCAGGGGCATGTAGGGGGTCCCAAAATATGGCAATTCAACGCAACTCACCTCTATCCGAACTTGCTTCCCTAAGCAGTTATAGGCTTTGAAAGTGAAGTTATAAATTTTGAAAAAAATCAATATCTCCGTTATTCTTGAACTTAAAGCAACCAAATTTGGTAAACTTTGTGGATGTATTTAGGGCGTTACTTGACAGTAACTAGAGCTTAATTGAAATTTGTAAAGGGGGTATACCGGGTGGCGCACCATTAATATTCAACAGAATTTTGTTAACCCTTGATGGATTTCAAAAATCTTTGCTTTGTTGTGTGGGCAATTCAATTCTAAAACTTTTACTCTAGTAATTTTTCGAAAAACCCCATCATTTTCATCAAAAACTCGAATAACTGAAAACACGCGCTCTAGGTGTGTTATTTAAAATCATCGAAAATTCAAAAGTTGGCTATGAAAATAAACGTACAACAAGAAAGTAGGTCATTAATTGTGATAAGTAGAAATTGGCTGGCAAATTATTATTTAGATACGTAACAAAATACGTAGTAAGGACAGATACTGAAATGTGAAAAACTGGGATTAACAACTAACCAAAATAAACACAAAAAACTTAAACAACAACCAGAACAAACAATTGTTTATCGATAAATTACTTAATTGAACAACTTACTTGCTTCATTGTCAAGTTTGACGTTTATTTTCATAGCCAACTTTTGAATTTTCGATGATTTTAAATAACACACCTAGAGCACGCGTTTTCAGTTATTCGAGTTTTTGATGAAAATGATGAGGTTTTTCGAGAAATTACTAGACAAAGAAAAGTTTTAGAATTGAATTGCCCACAAAATGAAGCAAAGATTTTCAAAATCCATCGAGGGTTAACAAAATTCTGTTGAATATTAATGGTGCGCCACCCGGTATACCCCCTTTACAGATTTCAATTAAGCTCTAGTTACTGTCAAGTAACGCCCTAAATACATCCACAAAGTGTTCCAAATTTGGTTGCTTTAAGTTCAAGAATAACGGAGATATTGATTTTTTTCAAAATTTATAACTTTACTTTCAAAGCCTATAACTCCTTAGGGAAGCAACTTCGGATAGAGGTGAGTTGGGCTAAATTGCCATATTTTGGGACCCCCTACATGCCCCTGCTCTATGTCGGTTCTTATGTGAATCACCCTGTATATATACACTGTTGATGACTTTTGTTATGCTATAGTTCCGAAAAATGAGTCAATAATACCGTCTCCGAGAAAGAACTGCAAGTCCTTTTATCTTCCATGCGACTTCGCGGTTACGTGTATTACTAAATAACCACTAAATTCGCAATTTTTTGAAATCAAATCACAGAATTAGACTGACAGAAGTGACATCAGATATGTGATTACTTCAAAAGAATGATAAAGATACCTACCACGCAGGTGTCCCTACTGTTAAAAACTTGAAATTTCACGTCGATAATCTTCAGATTTCAACATAATGTAATATCTTCTCAATATTGATCCGTTGCTTCTTTTGTCACAGAAAAAAATAGTGCATTATACAGGGGAAAAATATTAGATTTTAGCTCCAGGTTGTGTTGTCTCCCGACGCTCGAAAAACGGGCACCCTGTATATTTCATATTATATCAAACTGGACCTGTATGTTCTCGCCTAGATAACACTAATGATATTTCTTATTATCAAGATAGTAGTGAACTTGGTACAAAATGATGAAACCATTATTCAGTTATTTTTTTCTTAATAGTTATGGTTGGCGATTTAATGCAAAATCTCTGATTGAAAACTTTGAATACATCGCGTCGTTTCCTGATATCCACAATATTTCTTATGATGGCCCAGTTTTATTCATCGGAGGGTCTAAATCGGATCATATACAGTAAGTCTCCGTACATGATACACATTTTTATGGAAATTTTCAGTCGTTTTTTCGCCATTGATAGGAATTTGTGTGTTTATGTTCATTTATTTTTCAGGAAAAGTGACTATCCTAAGATTATACGATTATTTCCTAATGCTGAACTCAAGTATATAGAGGGAGCTGGACACTGGCTGCATAGTGAAAAACCTGCGGAATTTTTGAAAATAACTTTGGACTTCCTCAATAAAACAGTTCCTTCAAGCAACTGAATCAATCTGTGATAACTTTTAATTTATAAAATTTCAAAATTCAATCAATTCATCATCAAATTATAATGAAGTACCTACATGAGATCATCTTTTCATTTTACCCCAATGAGACAAGTTTTAAAAATAATGTTTATTATAATATCGATTCCACCTTTTCAAGGAAAACTGTACAACATTATATACAAAAAAGTTAATAAAACGCTATATACAATAAATAAATTTATAAATTTGTACATTCAACAATTGAGAAAACAAATGATACACAACCAAACCTCAGCAAGGAGCCATGACTCAAAATGGCCGAACCTTCCCAACCTTTCTTCAACTCCTCTGGATGATTGGCACAACAACATTCCAACCTAAAATCGAATGATAAAAATTATCATGATTTGTAATTTTTGTTCATATTAGTGTTCCTAAAGCAAACTTCTAATTAGTGAAAGAATGCCAAGAAAAATGTTCGTTTTGTAGATGAAAACATTTTTTGTCTGAAACATTTTGTTGTATCTATCAAAATAAAGCGGTGGAGGAAGTTCAATTGTTTTTTTAAACAAACCAAGATTTCTCCCGTTTATTTCGACCGATTTTAGCACTTAGGCTCATATGAAAGAGCATAATTTTCCCTAAAAAACGCTTATTTGGTTTTGAATTTTTGACTTTTGCTGTCGCCGCTAGATAACTGAAATGTTAGCAAATTTTTTAGTTTATTTAAAAAAAAAACAGATGGTGAAAGTTGAATAAATGGTGAATAAATCTTCGAAGAAATAGTGCACAGAAGCAAGAAAATTGCAGGACACAAAGGAATTGGCATGACACCAGGTATTTATAACTGATTCAATTAAGTTTTAAGAACGAGGATCGTTACATTTGGCGCCCGAGCAGGGACCATATTCTATCTATAGGATCGTAGGTCATAATTCATATCAATTGAGGCATTATGACAATAGTAAGATCAGAGGAAATTCCAATATAGTAGATAAAACGCCATTTTTAGAGTAAATATATTGATACACAATAGCAATTATGATTATTTTAGAAAAATGCAAAATCTCAGTTTTGTCTACGTTCTTGTAATTTGGGGGGAGCACAATGCAACGGTGAATTATTATAGAAAAAAAAAGAAATATTTCTATTATAATAATTTGGGGGGACAATGCAACGGTGTTATTAAAAATTTAATGAAATATACTCGGTATATAATCATAAATAAAACACGGTGATCTGAAAACAATAAGAATAGGGGTAGTATAAGAAAAAAAAAAGGAAAGAAACAAGTAGTGAAAAATAGGGATTTGGGAAGTAAATGGGATGATAAAAGGAAGTGTAGCAGAAAGGAGATGGTGAATGGTGAAGAAATCTCGGAAGAAATAGTGCGCAGAATCAAGAAGATTGCAGGAAACTGAGGAATTGGCAAGACACCGGGTTTTTGGAACTGATTCACTTAAGATTTAAGAACGAGGATCGTTACATTTGGCGCCCGAGCAGGGAACATATTTTATCAATAGGATCGTAGGTCATAATTCATATCAATTGAGGCTGGAACTGATTCAATTAAATTTTAAGAACGAGGATCGCTACAAGTTTCTCGTTTTATTTGAAAACGTCATTCTGTTCCCACCACCGCTATAAGAATGGAACAAATAAAACCCAACTATGGAGAACGACGATGGTTATATGAACAATTCTGATTCCTCGAGTAAGGATCTTAACTGTATCATCATCGCAGAACTGCCAACTTACTTTTCAACAGAATCAACTGAGGACATTTTCGCTTCCACGGAATTTTTCCTGGCACGACTGATTTTCCTCTTCTTATCGATAATTTCCCTAACTTGCTTCTCCACGTTGATGCACTTTTCGTCCGTAGAAACATTGTGATTCGGCCGTTTGGTGGAAATATTGTTCGAATACAGTATGTTGTTGACATAAGTGCCGCAAGGTGAGTAATTTATCAGTTCATAATGTTTTGTGTACTGAAACAAATTTGAATGATTGAATCACTGACCTATAAATAACAAATGGCAGAACGATACATGATATAGTAGAGGATCCGAAGTAAGGTCGACCCTCATCCATCTGTTTAATGGTTGAACATTATTTTATTAGTATATTAGAAATTTGTTTAGTTGCTATGGCAACAATACAAAAAACAGGCTTTAAATTGATCGAAAATGTTTGGCGTGGAATTTTCAAGAGAATATTGTTCACTTACCTCATCGAAGAAAATGACCGCGTGCCTCGCCACCACGTAATTGCAGAAGCCGAACTTCTCCAAATCCACCTCGTTCGCCGACCCCTTCCCCACATTGAGTACCCTGTATCGCATCGCGACGGCCTCGGGAAACCTGGTAGAGACAGGATGCATTTTTAGACCAGTAGGCAATTTCACTATGATTGAAAATAGCCCTTCTTATATTGGGAACGGTCTCATACATGACTCAGTATATCAAATAGCACTTCCTCTCATCAATTGATTCATTTACAACCGTTCAATTGATACTTCAAAAGTGCTACAAATTGAAAGAGTTCCAAACGACCATTTTTCGCGGTGTGACGTCACTTGTATTTTCATGAGGCTCCCTCTGACTAGAGTTCCTAAATGTACTTGACACTGCTATTTTGACGTTTTTTGTATATTAGAGTACGGACACTATGACAAGCAGTGACATTTAAACATAACCACAAACGATTTTGAAGCAAATCATATGTTTTGCCAGACAAGGACAAGAATATGTTTTTTGCTTGGATAAAGGATCCTCTCATCTTCCTTCCTCCACAAGTCCTGGGAAGAGTACATCCATATATTATATCTTTCTCTGTCTTTGATTTTTGTACTAGAGTGCATAACGTCTCCTCGAGTGGGTAAAAGGGTACGATAAATTGATTAGAAAATTATTTCTTCTCGAAATATTGAATAAGGCTGAAGGACCTCAATGGAGGTCGATATCAAGATGGTATGTACATATACACCAACAAAATACATATACTATTCCTATGAAATAAGTCTCTTATATGTATATATATTGGAATAAGATTATTTTCGATACACGCTCAGTTTATAAATTGTGGGTTCGGCTCTTTCTCTCAACGCGATCGTATTCTGCAACATCAAATCTTCCGTTCTGAAGTGTACCTGATAAAAATGCGTTGAAAAATGTTCTATATCCTACTGTAGAGTATCCTGTATATAGTTAAGAATTACAGATAGTAATCTTTGAAATGTCATGACATGGTTGTCAGGATACACATCTTGGATTAGATAAATAAATAGACATTCAAATTAAATCTATTTGAATTAAGTCATAATTCTATAAATATTATAACATATTTACATGGCGCAGTCGTCCTACGCTTTAAAACAGCAATAAGACTGGTAATCAATTGGAAAGTATGGGTGATAGTCGCGGAATAGCACCTATGTCCATGGTAGGTAGCATTGCCGAAAACTGGAAGATATGGAGAGCACGCTTTGAAAACTACATCATAGCCAGCAAAATTAGTAAGGAAGAAGAAAAAGTGCAATGTGCTCAAGTACTTCATCTCATTGGAGAGGATGGTTTCAATATCTACACAACATTCACATTCGAGGATAATGAAGAAAACAATCTCAAGGTACTGCTAGATAAATTCGAAGCACATTTTCTACCAAGAGAAAATTTAACTTATGAGCGCTACAAATTCATATCATACAAACAACAACCAGGACAATCATTGGATCAATTTGTTACTGAACTGAAGAGAATGGCAATACAATGCAAATGGGGAACTCTGCGAGAAGAAATAACAAAAACTCTTCTAATCTGTGGTATATCTGATTCTGGAATGAGAGAAAAACTTTTACAAGAAGATGACAAACTGTCTTTGGAGAAAGCTATTGAAAAATGTTCCATCATCGAATCATCAAGACTTAGAAATGCAAGTTTGGAGAACCACTTCAATGAAAATGCGTGGAATAGTAATTCAGTGAATATTATACGTAAGGGAACATTTAACTATAAAAAATCATCATCAAATAATGAATGTCAGTTTGACAAAAGTTCTGATACAAATCGTAAAATTAAGTTATGTTATAGGTGTGGAAAATCTCATGCAATCAACAAATGCCCTGCATTTGGAAGAGAATGTAGTTATTGTCACTTTAAAAATCATTTTGAAAGTCAATGTTTCAAAAAGAAAAACAGAATTCATGAAATAGCAGCAGACGAGGTGGTGGATTCTATAAAAACTAATGATGATTTTTTATTTGTTGGATCAGTTTTGGAGGTAAATGGAGTAGAAAACAATAAAGAATGGTTCACTGATTTAGAAATAAATAATAGAAATCTCAAATTAAAAATTGATACAGGGGCTATGGCAAATATATTGCCTTTGAAATCATTCAGAAGATTAGACATTTCATTAAAAAAAATTTGTAATACTGATATAAAACTGAAATCATATACTGGCAATGAACTCAATATCGTAGGTAAATGTACCTTGCCTTGCTTTAAAAATGATATGATCCTGGATTTAGATTTTTTTATTGTTGAGACTGACACTCCAGCAATCTTAGGTTTATCTGCCTGCATCGATTTCAAATTAATTAAAAGAATTGATTCAATTGGTGATGAGAATATTGAATATAAAAAATTGATTGATGAGTATGCTCAGCTATTCAAAGGAATAGGTTGTTTAAATAAAGCTTATGAAATCAAATTAGAAGAGAATTCCCAACCAATTATCCATCCCACAAGAAAAGTTGCAATTCATTTGTTAGATCCTTTGAAAGAAAATATTGACGAATTAATCAAAGAAAAAATAATTGAGAAAGTAGAAGGTAGTTCAGACTGGGTTAATCCATTGGTGATAGTTCGGAAGCCAAATGGTAAAATTAGAATATGTCTTGACCCAAAGGAATTGAATAAAGTGATAAAACGTGAATATTGTAAGATTCCAACATTCGAAGAAATTTCTGGGAAATTAGCAGGAGCAACATTATTCAGTACTCTTGATGCCACATGTGGTTTTTACCAAATTCCTCTAACTGAAGAAAGTTCGAACATTTGTACTTTTGGTACACCTTTTGGCCTATATAAATTTCTTCGTCTTCCATTCGGCATCAAGACAGCTTCTGAAGTTTTCCAAAATCGCTTTAGAGATATTTTCAATGTCAACGGTACTGAAGTGTACATAGATGATGTAATTGTATGGGGAAGAACAAAGGAAGAACATGATGAAAGATTAAAAAAAGTATTTGAACTCGCTAAAAATAATAATATCAAATTTAATCTCAGTAAATGCAAATTTGGTAAAAAAGAAATAAAATACATGGGTCATATCATCTCAGTAGACGGCGTGGCTCCAGATAAATCCAAAATAAAAGCAATAGCAGAGATGCCACGTCCAACATGTAAAGAGGATGTTCAAAGACTATTAGGAATGCTAACATACGTAAATCGATTCATAAAAAACTTTTCTGACAAAACTTCTCCTCTAAGGAATTTATTGAAGAAAGATAACGAATTTATTTGGCAAAAAGAACATGAAGACTCATTTGAAGATCTGAAAAATGTATTGATGAGTAAAAAAGTTCTTCAGTTTTATGATAGGAATAAAGAAACAGTTATTTCGGTTGATGCTTCAAAATCGGGTGTTGGGGCTGTCTTACTACAAAATAAATTACCTTGTGCGTATGCCTCAAAAGCATTAACTGAAACTCAGACCCGATATGCTCAAATAGAAAAAGAGCTATATGCAATTTGCTTTGGAATGAATAAATTTTATGAATATGTTTATGGCAAAAGAACTATCGTGGAAACAGACCATCAACCATTAATTTCAATTTTCAAGAAACCATTGAATAAATGCCCAGCTCGTTTGCAACGTATGATGTTACAGTTGCAGAAATTTGACATCGAACTGAGGTTTAGACCAGGTAAAGAATTACTTTTAGCGGATGCTCTATCTAGAGCATACTTGAATGAGAAATGCAATAGTGACTTTGATTCAGAACTAGAAAATCATGTTTGTTTGGTCAAAATGGAATTAAATGCAACTCCTGAAAAATTAGCACAATTAAAATTGGAAACTGAGAAAGATTCTGAATTGAGAGACTTGAAAGAGATGATTTTGAATGGATGGCCAAACTCAAATAATAAAATTAAAAATCATTTAAGAATATATGCTAATTACAAAGGTGATTTAGTAATTGTTGATGGATTAATATTCAAAGATAACTGTTTACTTATTCCAAAATCATTAAGACAGGAAATGTTGGATCGAATTCATTGTAGCCATCTTGGCATTAATAAATGTATAAAATTAGCACAAGAATCGTTATTTTGGCCAGGTATGATTGATCAAATAAGACAAAAAATTTCTCAATGTCACAGTTGTCTCACTTTCGCTAACTCACAAATGAAAGAACCGTTAATTTCCCATTACATTCCAGATATCCCCTGGAATAAAGTTGGATGCGACATATTTGAGTTATACAGTAGAAAATATCTCCTTGTAACAGATTATTTCTCAAAATACGTAGAAGTTATTAATTTGGAAAATAATTTAAGCAGTCTTAATGTAATAAATTCTTTGAAAAGAATCTTTGCGAGACATGGCATTCCTTTAACTGTTGTATCAGATGGAGGACCTCAATTCTCTTCTAATTTATTTAAAGAATTCTCGCAAGAATGGGATTTTCAACATTCAATATCCTCACCCACTAATGCACAATCAAATGGATTGGCTGAGAGACATATCCAAACAGTTAAAAAATTATTAAAAAAAACTTTGGATGAACGAAAAGACATCAATCTAGCATTGTTGCATTATCGAACAACTCCAATTTACAAAAATATATCTCCTGCAGAAATACTTATGTCAAGAAAACTTAGAACTAATCTGCCAATAACAAGCCAACAACTAAAACCTATAGTTCAAAAAGAATATAACAAAAAGGTAATTACAGATAGACAAGTCAGTCAACAAACATACTATAATAGTAAAGGCACTAAATCACTAGGTATACTTGAAGATAATTTGGAGGTTTATGTGCAAATAGAACCACAAGGTATCTGGTATCCCGGAAAAGTATTAAAAAGAGTCAGAGATAGAACTTATATTCTAAAAATGAGAAATGGATCAATCTTAACGAGAAATCGTAGATTCATAAAACCAGCTAATCTTTCGAACAGAAAGAGTGATATAAATAATTCATCTTCTTCGAGAAATCAAATAGTGGAAAATAAGGAGACTAGGTATTTCATTGAACTCAAGAATAATGAAAACAATATTGGGGATAATGATAGTTCAGAATTGGAACCTGAACAGCATATAGTAGACAGAGATGATAAGACAAATAATTCTATATATTCGAGTTCAGATAAATACCTTGCTTCTACCTCCAATAGCGATCATAGTAGTGTCTCTATAAATAATGATGAATGTAAAGATTCAAGTTCAGAGGAGAACATTGTTGAAAAAGAAACAATCACCTCATATGGTAGAGTTTCCAAGCCTCCTCAGAGATTGGGTCTATAATAATAATCGTGTTATATTTCATCTTCCGAAGGAGGGGGATGTAGAGTATCCTGTATATAGTTAAGAATTACAGATAGTAATCTTTGAAATGTCATGACATGGTTGTCAGGATACACATCTTGGATTAGATAAATAAATAGACATTCAAATTAAATCTATTTGAATTAAGTCATAATTCTATAAATATTATAACATATTTACACCTACCAAGAAATTTGAATACCTCGCAAATTTTGTGGCCTGAGCCTATATTGCATGCCGACCGCATCATATTCTGTTTCCATTTTTATAGAATTACGTTTTCCGATGGAAATTCGAATAGCGAATTGCATCTTTCTCCTAATTCTCTCAATTTGTCAAAACTTTGAAATTTATATGTCAAGTACGTCCGTGTACTGTCAGTTCCCGCTTTTTCCATCAATTTATTTGTGGTTATGTCTGATTGTCAGTGCTTGTCATAGTGTCCGTACTCTAAGGCTATATTCCGATTTCAACTGACAGTACTGAATCTGCTGAATTTTCATTCCGAAATCAAAAAAATTGACTGAAAGTGACAGATACTCGTGAGCAGATATACTATTCATTCCAAATATTTCGACTCAACATTCTGCTGAAATTGCTGACTATCAAAAGGTAGTGTGGCTTCAGTGAACTGTCATTATCTTTGAGGGGAAAGCAATGACACATTCATTTCCGTTGTTTTTCAAACATTAAGTCTTGGCTTATCAATAATACATTTATAATACCATTTTGATATCAGAAAATGTCTGTTATTTATTTAGCTCAAGCAGGAGCATATGCCAGATCAATGACAACTGACAAATTTCACCAGCTGATTAACTGCTGCTGATTACTGATGAAAACGTGTTCCGAATTACAGCACTGTATTTTTGATTTTATATTTCGGAACACAGCTTTCCAGCAGAGTCAGTGGATCTACTGACAGTACTGACCAGTTGAATTCGGAATATAGCCATATATACAAAAAACGTCAAAATAGCAGCGTCAAGCACATTTAGGAACTCTACATATCCCTAGAATCGTTCTGATCGGTCTAAAAATGCACCCATACCGAAAGTCAAGGTTATCTGAATGGTTACCTCAGAGAGACGGTGGGCCGGAAGCCCATGAAGCTGGCGTCGTGACGGACGTCGGTCGGGTCCACTTCGGCCGTTCTCACGTTGTAGAAGTGTTTCGAAACGACGGGGCACATCATCGCTCGCGCTCGAATGGCCGATTTCGGTTTGATTTTCTTCTTGGGGCTGCAAGTGGTTGAATGGAATATTCCACATGAATTTGTTCAAAATATCCCAGCAGATTTGTATAGAATTGGGTATTGCATCACTTATTCTACGAAATCTTTGGCAATGATCAAGTTCACGAGAGCCTAACGTTTTCGAACAATTCCCAAAACTTATTCGCGAAAATCACGAACCAATAGATGGCTCTATTAAACGTCAAATCAACGTCAAATTTCAAACTGAGTATGAACAACAAAAACATTGCCGTATGCACTCATTGCAAATTGGTTATTTCGAAATCATTTTGCAAAATAGTGAATAATGAGTTGACTTCGTGAAATACGTACAAGGTTTTCAGTATGGAAGAAATTACTTTTTGTGCAGAGAAATTGCCATTTTGATGTGGACAATAGTATTCATCATTGATAATTATTTCATTTATTTCAGTTATTGCATTACATTCTTTTCTTCATTGATACATTTCATACAAATAATATATAAAGTATAATTAATTTTCTAGTAGGAATGACATGAATGATCAGACAGTAATTCCTGGTATAAGATCATTCATGAAGTATTATCGACTGTTGTATAATTGAAATTACAAATAGTGAACAAAACTTACATATCATTAAGATACAGTCATGGACTGGAATGGAGCCATATAAGCAATCAGCTATTACAACAATATGGTATAGGTATGAAGAAATAATTGAATTCATCAAGAAATGTCACTGGCTTTTATGAAGGAGATGGAATTCTAGTGAAGGGGCTGGGCAAAGAAGATATGGTTGGAGAGGCTGCTCAGAATGAACAATATCATTGATTTACATAAACAAGGATCTCCAGCAATTGAAGACTTGAAGTTAATCTCAAGATCGAATCATTGCAACCAACATTTATACAAGGATTCTAACTGTGCTACAGAAAATGTATATTATATTATTATAAGGTAGGTACTGGCTTCTTCATTGTGAACAATAAAAGTTCATGCAATAATTCGAGTTTTTTCATCAGGGAAAAATGAGGTTCTGGAATATGCACTTCAACAAATAAATTATTTTCAAAAAAAACACAGAAACTCAAAACAATGTTCGCCATATTTGTTGTTCATACTCGCAAGACTTGTAAAGTTAGCCACCAGAGGCCGCACACTTCGTGATTTTCGCGAATTGCCAGATTGGTCAAAGTGAATGACGTACAATATGGACGCATGCGCATTCGCTCGTAGAAAAACTTGGAATGATTAACGACAGCCTCGGGGCCTCGAGAGGAAGGACAAACATCTTTGAAAGCCTAAATCACTACACACAAATGATAACAGTGGGCTGACGCCATGCTATTAGTGGACCAGAATAAAACTTTCTGACCAAACTTAGCCTCCACAATTTTATTGCGAAAAATAGTTATAAAAAAACAGGAATCTCAACATACAGTGTGACCCATTTAAGATGGAAGCACCCTTATAAAACTTACATTTTTCAACCGATTGGAATAATTTTTTTTTGTTAGGTAGATATTCAAAAAGTCTATTAGGACACCAAATATCATGAATAAATCTCCATTTCCAGGGCCAACTAATCTGATTTTTCAAGGTCAAAAATCTAAAAAATTACTAGCGATTTTTTTAGAAAAAATCTGACTACACCACTGGATTTGTGACATTTTCAAATGGGTAACATGTAAATTACGTTGAAATGCGTCAATCAATAAAAAAGTTATAAAGGAATGAAATTTGAAAAATATGCCGTTTAATCAACCCACCAATTCATGTTCAGGAATTTTATGAAAATTCTGTATACTCCACTGGATTCAGGATGTCTTGAAATATTACTGATCACAGTTTCATCGAAATCTGTTCAGTAATGAAAATTGATGGGTTGATTAAACGGCATATTTTTTAAATTTCATTCCTTTATAACTTTTTTATTGATTGACGCATTTCAACGTAATTTACATGTTACCCATTTGAAAATGTCACAAATCCAGTGGTGTAGTCAGATTTTTTCTAAAAAAATCGCTAGTAATTTTTTTAGATTTTTGACCTTGAAAAATCAGATTAGTTGGCCCTGGAAATGGAGATTTATTCATGATATTTGGTGTCCTAATAGACTTTTTGAATATCTACCTAACAAAAAAAAAATCATTCCAATCGGTTGAAAAATGTAAGTTTTATAAGGGTGCTTCCATCTTAAATGGGTCACACTGTATATCACGTGTTGGGAATGGTTCGAAAGATTGAGGCACTTCTATCAAATTCCTCACCAAGTTTTACGGGATTCCAATCATTTGATGGATATGAATAGCAGGACGGGTGAGGTTTTATGGAAACTAAAACATTTTGTGTAAGTCTGATTCAAGAGATGCAATTATCTTGATTCAATGTTGATATTAGTATACTAGAAACTGTCCCAAATGAATGAATTTTCACCGCTCACTTTTTTGGAAGTAATTGGAACATTTGCTATTTTTGGACCAACTCTGTATATCGTGAGTACGTGCAGGTATCATTGAACTCTATAGTGGATTCTCACCGGCCTCATGAACAAACAAAACGTAGTTGATTTGGTTTTGGTATTCCGAGAACGACATTTCACAATGGCCATTCGAAATTTTGAAAAAGTCAACTTCAGCTCCCTGTATAATCCAAACTATTGAGTTTAGAGCGTTGATAATGGGGAAGTTTCCTTTATTGAGGTTCTTATCTCACTGTGAACTTTGTAAAAAATTAATATATACGTATTTTTTCTTTTTTTCGTATGATCAAATTTCACTTCAGTAAAAAATAAATAAAAGAAGAACTTGGCGCCTCCACCATTCCTATAACTTACTTTCTGAAAATCCACATTCACACAGAGTTAAAATACGATTCCCTGTGTCAGTAAGACATTACTGACATCATCAAAATGTCTAGATCTCTGGAAATTGTTTTTTGAAAGCATAATAACTATATCATAACAGCAATCTTCAATCCTACTATGTCAAGTATCATGAAGAATTCCCATAAATCTCTCATTGGCTGAATGAAGTTGATTACTAATACAGATTAATTATGATATTTTGCGATAGTATCAATAATTTTTATAGCTTATCAGTCATTTTTTAAATCTTATGTAGAAGTCCATAATTTTCTCTAAGTGTAGTGTAGTGATGGAAGGATTAGAAAACACATTTGTGGTTATGTATGTTTTTGTTTACCAGTTTTACTTCTTCTTCTATTGTTTTCATTCGTTTTTCATCAGTTAGCTATTCGTTAGTTATTCGCTAGCTATATTCTTCACCATCAGCTATTTCCAGACTAGATTCAGAATGTACGTCACAATTTGCCGTCCCGAAAATTAGAAATTGCTTTAATTTGAAAATAAAAACTGGAGAGTTCCGAACTTATTTTATGAAAATTAATCTGAAGGAAACTTCTCCATTGGGTCGGTCATCTGATCAGCATCACGAACTCAACAATATATCGAAAATTCGAGCAAATTCACCGAATCTATTCTGAAATACAATAATTGACGCTTTCTGAGATTAAACTGACTATTCTAAAAAATGATACATTGTCATATATAAATGGTCCAAGGATGGAAAAAGAAGGGCAAATTGTTCTAAATGCGATCCAAAAGACAGGCGGAAAAGAAGGTGAAATATGTAACTTTATAGTGAAATATCTCAATGAATAATGGTTTGTTCACATTTTCATTATCAAATTCGTGTTTTTCAGACAAAAATGCGTGAATACCATACAAATTTTCGAAGAAAAAAAAAAACCTTGCATGATAAGTGCAGTTTCACCGAATATAATTTTCAGACAATAAAGTATATCAATCAATCAACTTCTTGTGCTTGTAGAAATTTCGGTAAAACTGCATTTATCATGCGTTGGGTTTTTTTCGAAAAAATTTTTCGGTACTTACGTATTTTTGTCTGAAAAACATGACTTTGATAATGAAAATGAGAAAAAACCACTATTTATCGAGATATTTCAAGAAAAAGTTCGAAATTTCGCCATCTTTCTCCCCCTGTGTTGGGGGCTTTCAAAAGAAAATTCAACAGGAAATATGATTTTTATGGCGAGTTTTTCATATTTAGTGAACAAGCATTCCAGATGACGCCATTTAATCAATAGTCAATCAAAATACGAGATGTCAAATGTCAATAGATTGCTTTGGAATGACATTACACACGCCATTATTTTAAATGATATTCTTCCTTATTTTCACTAAATATGGATAAATCACAAGAAAATCATATTTCTAGTTGACTCATATAAAAGAAAAGAATGTGTCATTGAAGTACATTGTGATATATAAATTGTCCAATGATGAAAAAAGAAGGGCAAATTGTTCTAAATCCAGGCCAAAAGACAGGCGGAATAGAAGGTGAAATTTGCAACTTCAAAGTGAAATATCTCAATAAATAATGGTTTGTTCACATTTTCATTATCAAATTCGTGTTTTTCAAACAAAAATACGTAGGTACCAAAAAAATTTCGAAAAAAAAACATCGCATGATA
The DNA here is from genome assembly GCA_918026855.4 of Phaedon cochleariae. NCBI lineage: Eukaryota > Metazoa > Arthropoda > Insecta > Coleoptera > Chrysomelidae > Phaedon > Phaedon cochleariae. Next base: position 41,817,777 of record OU896717.1, on the reverse strand, counting down.
AATGCACTGTTACATAAAGTTCAAACTTACCTCGCAAATACTCTGGATATCCTGTCGATATCAGCAGGAGTGAGAAGCTCACTGGGTAGAGGCATATGGCGCAACTTTTCCCTATAGGCTGAATAGAACTGAGAGTTGGGAGATGACGATGACGAATTATTCAATAGTTGTTGGATACGTTGATAAGCGAGAAGTCTGAGTAACTTATCGTCCAACTGCCTCAGGTCCAAATCGACTGCAAAAAATTGTGAATCTGACAAAGATATCGGATGATAGGATGAATCGATTTGTAATTCACTGAATAATCAGTAAGCTATCACAACAAAGCCTCTACTATGAAGTACCTGTGATGGATGCTTTCAAAATGTCACTTTCAATGTCAAATAATAATGTTTCCACAGCCGGCTCGACAAAAATAGTATATTTTAGACAATAAAGCGAGTGGACTACATTTGTTTTATTCCTTCAATAGAATCATCACTGAAATACCTTTGAATTTCATTTTTTTTTTTAGAAGTTTTTGGCCGATTTTACACCACACACATCACCATTTATTCGACGTATCGCAAAACCTGTCCAAATGCAAATTTCGATCGTCATCTGATAACGAAATGGTGGGTTAGGTAAATATTTTTGAAAATAAGAACAAGTCAACTAGATTTTTGAATCATGAATAAGAAATGATCTATGCTTTTTTGAAATACCCTTAAGCGAGGTTCACAACCAAACTTTCCACGTTTCGTATTCTGATTGGTGAAGGGGAATATGAAATTAAACGTCATGTTAATTCCAGACTCTGCTTCACCGATCAGAATGCGAAACGTAAAAAGCAAAACGTAAAAAGTTTGGTTGTGAACGCCGCTTTATAGTCCAATAAATGAAGGAGGAGGAAAAAAGGCAAAGTTAACGTTAATTACGCACTATTTTCATCTTCCGGTTGGAAGTAGCTTTTGGTACCTCATTAAACATGAGACAAAGTTTGACTGGAAAACGCGTGCGATGGCGGAGAAAATGGCCCCAAAAGACCCGGAAATTAGGTTTTCAGCCAATATCTCCTAAAATATGGCAGTTAGAGATTTTCGGTTCAGATAAAAATTGAAGTTCAGTTAATTTTCTACAAAAATGGTCCTTATCATTTTTCTCGAAAATTTGCCCGGTTTCGACTCCGTCGTTCGCCGCGTGTGTGCTCTACGTGGCGCTCGGGTCGTCTGCTACAAACCATGCGGCCACGCAGGGTATGATAGCAGCAGAATTCCTCTTTCACATGAACTTTGAATCATGAGAAAATATGCATTTTTAATAAAGTTATTGAAAAATTTGTCCCCCCGCCGATGTGTAAATACAAGGACTGTGCTCTCCGGCATACAACACAAGCTCATTATTCGAGGTGCGCTTCGTGCCGTTTTTCTCGAAACCGGGCAAATTTTCGAGAAAAATGATAAGGACCATTTTTGTAGAAAATTAACGGAACTTCAATTTTTATCTGAACCGAAAATCTCTAACTGCCATATTTTAGGAGATATTGGCTAAAAACCAATTTTTCTGGTCTTTTGGGTCCATTTTCTCCGCCATCGCACGCGTTTTCCAGTTAAACTTTGTCTCATGTTTAATGAGGTACCAAAAGCTACTTCCAACCGGAAGATGAAAATAGTGCGTAATTAATGTTAACTTTTTCCCTTTATTTATTGGACTATTATTCTTCCTGTAGCAATGAATCATCGCTGACGTCCTATATGAAACATTAGGAAAAAAGTAGTCAATTTTTCGAAAATTACCACCTAAATTTTGAATGAATTCGCCTGCTACTTACAGTTGGAGATGGAAATTTGAACTTTGAAGCATCATGAGTTTTCAGTAGAACATTTCATCAGAACTTTGAAAGTATTACACTTATATTAAAGTCCAATGACAAATTGCATTATAATCAAGCCAAATCACCTTTGATATCATTTTTTGTGAATGTGTTGATTACTTACCAAAATTCAAATACAATACAGTAAAATGAAAGATGCAATATTAGATTAGAGGAATTTTATTTAAACAAATCACAGCTCACATTATTTGTACCCACCTGTGCTGAATCAATTTATTTATCATCCAGCATTCCAATAGTGATAAAATGGTTAATAATAGACAATAAGTCACTCAACAACAAAAAACTCACCTTCAGTAGTCATTCCAGCTATCACATCAGTAATAAAATTATGTTCTTTCCTCATAAGCTCTTTCTCATAATAACCACCATTGAGATGTTCAGTTTTTGCATATCCATTCATAGTACTCCAATCAACATTCGTATAGCTGTTATTTTCTTCTAAATTCGCATTTGTACAATGTCTAATTTTATTACTCTTAATATCACAATTTGGATCACTAACTTCTTCATGATCGTGTTCTACCTTAATGGTATTGTCTACAATAGTCTCATCCTCTATTTTTATTATGTCACTTAGACCCCTTTTGTTCTCAACATATTCTAAGCGTAGCACGTCTCTGAGTCTGGGCAGTAATTTCACTGGTTTCTTGTAATGGTATTTTACCATTTCTGGTACTTCGACAGTGCCTTTGGGGGGTAGGCGCGTTTTGATCCGGAAGGGGGGATTTTTTCTGTGTATTTTTCGGAAGAATTCCAGTTTGACGCAGTCTTGATCTACAGGGCCCGTGAATTTGTCCCACAATTTGACTCGTTCGGTGGCCGAGACTGATGTGAGAAGTTTAGTATCCTGCAGAAAAGTGTTCAGGATACATTATTTGTACGAGGGGGGCCGTGGTGGAATTTTAATATACAAACAACTGGAATTCCAAGACATATTTTGGAATATTTGCACATATTTGGTAATCTTTGAACTACATTGCAACTTGCAACTACCTAAGAATTAAGAATCCTTTGGAAGCTGGTGATGTTTCTACAGGGTGTCCGCTAAAAGGAGGTCATTAACCATATATTCCTTGAACAAAAATAATATGAGTTTCTAAATACCATTTTTCATTCTAGCCCTTCTTATTCGATATACAGGGTGTCAAAGTTGAAAATTAAAAACTGTTTTTTTTCTAATTACTCGCGTATTTGATAAGATATTAATCTCAAAATTGGTACATTACTTCAGCACAAAGAGTTACATCGTGTGAGGAAAACAAAACAGAAAATAACTGTCAAATATTCAAGATACTGGGGGTCAAGTTCACACTTACCCCTATATTTTGTTTGTACGTGCGCTAATGACTTCCTATCTATTTTCCTTCATGTGTTCAATCATTTTTGAGTATTTTTTGATTTTTGTAAAATTCCGATAAAATTATTTGTTTTTAAGATAATTCGAAAAGTACTGGTTATTGTTTGATGCCTTGCGGCTTACGGTAATCTCATAATGTTCACATACTCCTATTTATTCCGTCGAAATTGGAAGAGGGCGTATCTTATTACGTACGGAAAGGTGAATATGGAAATACCGGGTGCTCAGAGCGAATGTATTAAAATAATTTTTACACTTTTTAAATCTTTTTTTTTTTTTAATTATTTTAGTACATTTGCTCCGAGCACCCGGTATTTCCATATTTACCTTTTCGTACGTAAAAAGATACGCCCTCTTTCAATTTTGACGAAATAAATAGGAGTATGTGAACATTATGAGATTACCTAAGCCGCATAGGCATCAAACAATAACCAGTACTTTTCGAATTATCTTAAAAACAAATGATTCAATCGAAATTTTACAGGAAACAAAAAATACTCAAAAATGATTGAACACTTGAAGGAAAATAGATAGGAAGTCATTAGCGCACGTACAAACAAAATATAGGGGTAAGTGTGAACTTGACCCCCAGTATCTTGAATATTTGACAGTTATTTTCTGTTTTGTTTTCCTCACACGATGTAACTCTTTGTGCTGAAGTAATGTACCAATTTTGAGATTAATATCTTATCAAATACGCGAGTAATTAGAAAAAAACAGTTTTTAATTTTCAACTTCGACACCCTGTATATCGAATATGAAGGGCTAAAATGAAAAATGATATTTAGAAACTCATATTGTTTTTGTTCAAGGAATATGTGGTTAATGGATTGACCTCCTTTTAGCGGACACCCTGTATATCTCAGAATCCTTTGAAATTCCTTTAAAATCCCTAGAAATTCATGAAAATTCAAATTTAATTACTAGGAGTGATAATATAAGACATGTTTTCTATGTTTGTACAATAAATGAATAAATTTATTCAAACTAAATTTTGATCATGGTTTATTTCTTACATTTGCTAATGAATAGATACATTAGTAAACATTTATTGAATTATATTTCATTAATTGGTTAATGGTATAGCCTCGGGTATAGCCTACAAAAATGTGAAATCCCTTACAGAGTGACATGACTACAATGAATGAATGAATAGGAAATTAAATGACTTACCAAAGCATGTTCAACATGCTGAGGACACATCCATCTACCTGATGGTGGATTTGTGAGCGGTGGATCAAGGCAATCCAGATGGTAAAAAATATCGCAAAAATCACAAGAAATCAGCGGTGCTATCCTGCACGACTTCTTACATTCGCTACATTTTTTCGCCGGCAAAGCTATTATACCACTGGAGCCTTTCTTGTGGTCTTTTGAGATTTTATTATTTTTTCGGCCAACCTTGGAGTACGGAATTTCCACTGGAAAAATGCATAGCCCAGTGAGAACATTTTGGCATATCAAGAATTATTTTTGAATTTCCACTGGAAAATGCATAGTCCAGTGAGAACATTTTTGTATATCAAGAATTATTTTTCCAATCAGTATACAGTATACATGTTGGATCGCTGAGTGGGCCACCCGGCATATCGGTTTCTTTCATTTAATATTCATATCTAGATGATGAATCTCATGAATCCTGCTATGAGGCACTGTGATCGATTCTTTGGCATTTGAATACTCTACTTCCCTAATTATTATGGAATTGAAAGAATCAACAAGTTAGATTGAATGTCAAGAAATAGCAGAAACTCATCAACTCAAATTTGTTTTCTCAGGATGAAAATAAATGTACTGATTTTGCAGTGTCATAAAATCTGGCGGAGTTTACTGACTCCGCACCCCGCACCAACTGTAATGGGAGGAGCATGCGCGAGTCAAGCTAATGTCTATCCACAATGGAAAAAACCGGGAAAAACAGTTCTACAATGGATAATATAACAAAAATATGCTGAAGGGATACATTTTGAATATCATAATGAATTTTAATGATGTATTTCTTGCCGCTACTAATTTATTATACGTTTTCAAATTCGATTTTGGACGTGAACTTGAACAAGTACGTTAGACTGGAGTAGCCATCTTGACGGATTTGATTTGAATCCTTATCATCAGTTTTTGTTTAAAAAATTATCAATTTTCAATTGGAAATTACAAATACTACAATTTTTCCAACAAAAATATCCTTATGATCTGTCTGGTGATCGTTTGTATTGTAATATAATAATATAATATAATATATACAGTGAGGCTAACAAAAGTATTCCAGAACCCAGAGAATCCTGCAAATCTTGGTTTGATTCCAGAAACTAGGGAAACCGGAAGAATCCTGGGTGAGTGCTTACCTTGAAATTGTTCTCTTTACAGGTAAAAGTAAGACACAAGAGTAATTTTTTGGCAAGCAATGTGATAACATTACCTTATGCATCACCAGTATAGTCCTGATATTAATGAATATTTCCCTCATATGTGATATTATGTCCCATAAGAGCAATGCAATTATCAGAAACTTACAGGGGTAATTGCACTGCAGAGTGAATTACATTGGTGCATAAAAATTACCAGATAATTTTGCATTAGAGTATGTTATCTAATACAAATTGAATTTGTTTCATAATTTGTAAGAGAGCCCCTCTCCTTGGGACTCAGACTCTTTTGCCAAAATATGAAAATACTCTTGCAATTTTTAGATAACATGCTTTCTTGCAAAATGATCTGGTAATTTTTATGCACTCATGCAATTATATTCAATAATGGCATTCACTACTAAGCCAAATAAATCAATACTCAATGGAATATAATATAATTAGAGTATTTTTTTCTATGTTCTTTTTCTATTAAAGCTGCAGTAGAACTTGGTTGTTGAATAAAACATATCAGTTGGTACTTCTTCTTGTTCTTGTTTTAAGATTACAGAAGGAAAGAAAAACTCATAAAAATTTCAAAGATTGAAGGTTAATCCTTCACCACCTTATAATATGTACCATACACATACAGTAGGAGATAAACAAAATTGGCTTATTAAAAATTGATTTATTGACTGGGTTTCATCTTCAGTAGGAAAATTCATGCTTTGATCAATGTCTTCAATGAATAAATAGATTTGAACTGGAAAGCAGGGAATAAGGAGTAGGAATTTTGGTCTTGGTACACAGAAATTGGACTGAAAAAGAAACAATGTTTTAGAGTTGTATTGACCCATGGATAATCCAAATTTGCATATTCATTCATGTAGAATAATTGAAACTATTGAAAGAAGTTGAGGCAATAACATATACCTATGGTAATTTTTCATTATAACTTCTTAGAAGCAGAATAACTGTAATATATTCCTATCCTCAACTTTTTTTCATCAGTTTTTTAAGAGAATCTGCATCATGGAAGTCATCAGTTGAATTTCAAGCTCATTGATTTTATGCTTATTGATGTACAAATTTGGATTCATTGAGCTATGCATGCCTATAATAAATATCCTATGTAGAAATGAAAGTTCAGTTTTTGAATTTTTCCAGGATGAAATGGAAAAAAGATCATCTCATATATTCACATAGGTATCTTATATATTATTATTATATTTACTACCTCTAACAATGTAGTTCAATCCTGATGACCACATCTGACATAGAACCTTTTTGCAAAGGTAATATTCATTTGTTTTCAAAAACATGGATAGTATATGAAACAAATTTGGGCCCAGTAGTGATAATGCTTATTACACTGGTTTCAAATATGGCAAAAAGAACAAATTGTTCAATTTCAATCCCTCTTTTCCTTCAACCACTATCTCCCCAGCCATCTTGACTAAACATCCCTGCATCTAACCCTTTTTTGAATCTATAGCATCTGTATAAAACTCATACATGGTGAAATTTCTTGAAACCTCATACAAGCACACAAAATATATGGAGCCCTAAGGGACTAACCTTTATCAGTCCCAGGAAACAGGCATGGGACACTCATACTCCTAGGTAGTTCAAACTGTTTAGGATTCATTGAGTTGGCAGCTTCTATCAAAATTTCCATGGGACTCATCTTTTGTTTTTTGGATAGCTTGATGGGAAAAGGAGCACTCACAGGGGTGCTATTTGACCTTTTACTCCTCAATTGTGGTGGAAGATTTACTTTGCTAGTATATTTGCAGGAATGACAGAGCCATTCACCTCTAGGTATGTCTTGTTCTTCCAGTGGGGGATCACTGAAAGCAAAAATAGCTAGATGAAAGAAAACCAGCTGGGCATCATCAGTATTAGTTTAATTAAAGGATAATATACTATGACTTTGAAATAAAGTATAACTATTATTATTATTATTATTATTATACTCACTGGCAACCTAAATGGAAACTAGAAGGGCATTTATCACAACAAATTAAATCTCCACCTTCTCCACAAGCATCACAACTGTCATGGTTGTGGCCCTTTCCTGGTCTTCTGTAATATGGATGCTCCTGTTTCTTACTCTTGTCTTTTGGGTCATCACTTACAGGAGGTGCAATTAGTGCTTGGATTTGCTGAAAAGCATTAGAAATTTTAACCAAAATGAGTCTGTATATCTGGTTCATATACAATAAATAACATTTTCTTCATGGAATACCAAGGCCCTGACCCATTTCATATTCACCTTCAATGGTGATTAAGCTGGGCTCGAATCTAGGCTTGAATGAGGACAATTTAGGGCTTCCGCCATTTCCTAGCCTTATTTTGTCAAAAACAAAAGAATTATTACTTACGTCCATGAGACCTCCAGTGGTATCTAGATCGTATCCTATTATGGACATTTTGTAGTTTGATGGCCTACAATAGTTTATTTTTGTGAAATGCTGTGGCAAACCACTTTTACAGCAACTTTTCAATTTGGAATTTGGTACCAGCTAGGTAATTATCATCTATACATATTCTGTCTAAAATTAAAATAACTGATATCTACATTGTAATAATTTATTCACTAGTTCACTCCGACAGGCAAATAATTCATCTAGTGTTTTTCATTTATTTTTCGAATAACGTATTCTTTATTTACTAGAAATGGATATTATGACTTTATAAAGTAGTTGGCGCCTCTGTCGAAGCTGCCATTTTAATTTTGAAGAGTATCACATGCGCCTGCGCGTACTCATAGAACACAGAACTTTTGTGACAGACAGTCTACGTGACGTCAACTTGACACCAACCTTAGATTGATAAACTAACCAAGGTTGCCTCATAACTCGACATCGTGACGTACAGGGTCTTCACGTATATATAACAATAATTGAACATCTCAATAAAAAGTTTTGGGCAAGATGTATAAATTTTCAAATGGAACACCCTGTTTTTTATTGCATTTTTAGATTCTCCCTGAAGAGTTGATTTCATCGATCTATCACAGTTGGGGTCTAGCTGAAATGATTACAGAGATATAGGGTGTGAAAAATTTTTCAACTTTAGGAATTTTTTGTTCCGAAACTATTCATTATTGATCAACAGTTTTCATGTCCCTATCTCAACTTTTGATTTACTATCTATTGACATTTAATTGGAACACATACAGGGTGATCAGGATTCTGAATTTTGAACATCCCTGTATTAGTCTGTGATATAACTTTCTTCCCAACAAAATGACTTTTTTCTCATTAAAATTACTTTTCTCATTATAATGACTCATCATGCTTTCATTTTATAATCAGAAATGATTATTTGAAGAGATTTCTAAATTAGATTCATCACATTTATTCACTTTGCAGTTACAGCAAATATATTTCTCCTGAAATAATTTATTCACTGTATAATACCTTTGATAATACATGCCTATTTCTACTAATTGGTATGAGGTAGTGAAAACTATAATATCTCAACAAATATACATTTTTATTTGATAATAAACAAAATACAAATATTTTCAACACTTGCAGCTGAATAATATTTGATAAATGCATCCACATTCAATAAATAATAATCTGAAATATTGTCAATTAAATGTTTTATAAAAATGATATGCTTTCATAAAAATCAATATTAAAATCACATTGGATGACACACCATAATTGATAATTTGGAATATTGATGGAAATATATCAAGTTAGGACTAAAAAAAATTATACATTATATAAATGTCATCATATGTGTGATGAATAATTTTTATTCACATATTTAAAATTTTCATGGGTAGGAAAATAATTTTCCCATCATAATGTATATTGGAAGATTTCTCATGCTAAAAAACTGTAAAATTTTGGCTAATCTACCGGGGATCCAAAAGAAGTATACAGTATAAATAAGATATAGGGCTCCTATGGATTATTTAGGATTGACATCTCAATGATTCATAAACAAGTAGCTATAATGATAATACCACATAATACTGTGATTGTGAATCAAAATAATAATATATTGAGATAATTTCATTTGAATCAACTATATTTTCCTTTATCCACTGAAGTTTCAGATCCCCTGGACTCATATTTATAATTTGTACAGACATACATTCACTAAAACATCAATACAAAGTACAATAACAACTAATGCCATATTAAATATTTGTTATAACAAAATGAAATTCCCAATGACAAATATAGTGGCTGAACTGATTTTTCTCATATTCATGAATATGTGGTACAAGTTAACTCAAGAGATATGCACAGGAATGTTTGTTTCAATTAATCCAACTTGGACCACAAATTAGGATCAATTTCTAAGGGCACCATCATTCATAGCAAGTTAGTAGGCTCTCTAGAATATATTTATTATTGTATTGAGGAACCTAGGTAACATTGTAGAGAGCTGTCAACCTGATTACCCTCCAGACACAATTCTAACAAAACAATTTTGGCTAGTTGAAATATTATCTTTAGCACCTATTTACACATTCTGGTTATATACAAGGGCTCCTAAAAAGATTCCATCTGAATTTCCAAATCGTTGTAAAGCCTTATTTCTTTGAACAGTAATTATCACCCACATGAACTCTAAAATATAAAAGGAATACCTTGGCTAACAACATTTATTCTTCTTGTTTTGTTTATTGGTTTTTCTTAAATTGACTGTATCATTTTGTGTGACATTTTGCCTTTCCATCATGTCTAATTTTGAGCGTAGCACCAATCTTGTGATTGCTAGGAACATTTCTTCTACATTGATGTTATCTTTTGCTGATGTTTCAAACAGCTGGATATTCATTGTATCTGCAAAACGTTGAGCATCTTCTGTGAGCACTACTTTCCTTTCTGGAGTATCATTTTTATTGCCAACTAAAAAAAAATTACTGGTAGAACAAATACCTTTGATCCATTGACATCATCAATCTGTTGTCCTCATCCAAAGATGAAATCACTGATGAACAATGTTCAATTTGCCTAATTTTCTCAGTACTCACCTAATACTTTATTCACTAAATCACAGTTCTGTTCAATTTCATGAAGCCAACGTTTGACATTGGCAAAGCTTTCCCCATTTGTAACATCATACACTACAATAACACCATGTGTCCCCCTGTAGTATGTGCTTGTAATTGTTCTGAACCGTTCTTGTCCAGCAGTATCCCATATTTGGAGTTTCACCTTTTGGCCATTCACATGGACAGTCTTGATTTTGAAGTCGACTCCTATGGTGGTGATATAGCTTCCTGTGAAAGTATTATCGGAAAATCTGAGTAGCAAGGAGCTCTTGCCTACTCCTGAAACAAAAGGCATACATACAGATTTGTAAGATTATTGTTGGATTGAAAAGAATAGATGAGAATGAATTGATAAATTAGGTATGTAGTTAGTTTTCTTGTATGTTAAATACACCCTTCCTAACCCCGCCCACAGATTCTTACCACTATCGCCTATTATGAGTAATTTGAATAAATGGTCATAGTCTCTTGCCATATTGTCTGTGTTGTTAACTCCCTAACGTTACTTTGCTTCTTTTTACGGGCATTAATGCAGCTACTTGTATGAAAAACTGCCACTTTGTTCGAAAATAATCGAAAACAAGATTAATCTTTTAATTCCTATTTATCGTGTCTTGTCAACTGTCTTATTTTTGATGTAAATGAAATGGCAACATTGGCAACAATGACAGTGACAGCTGGCAGATATCTAATACTGCAAGGTTGCCAGACTGATATCTGATAAAAGCATTCGAGGGAGCGTCTAGCTAAACCAGCGTAGATTGTTGAGTTCATTGGCGTAGGGTCCCTTGATGTAGAGTCCCTTGATGGAAATTGAGAGGGTACGGACAGATCCTCGTCTCCTCTCACTCTAAAGTGTTTGTGAAACAGTTATATAGTTCCATCCTTATTTAATTCTGGGAATAAACACTAGATTTGTTGTTTTTTAGGTTATATTGAATGACCTCAATCGTAATTCATACGTAATTTTAATATGGAATTCCTGATTCAACTATACCAAGATTTAGTTGAACAATCCTCTAGTTTTAAGAGTTTACTACTCCAGCATAATCTTTGCGAGGTAGGGAACATATAATTTGTACTAAAAGCTTAATATATTCCACCAAAAGAGACTGTTCTTAGACTGTATACCAGGGTTGACTGAATTTACTGAATGAATTCTGATCTCAAGCTGGGCAGTAGTTTATCTAAGAGCTAATTGAGCTGAGCCTTATGATTGAGAAATGGTGAAAACCTCGATGTGGGTATCTGAACTACTGTACTCATGTCATGTGTGCTATAAAAAGTAATACGTGAAATTGCAGGAAAATGAAGAATAGAATATACTTTACCCCCATGATATACATATGATTTTTCCGTCTCCCTTAAATGAAAAATCATTTCCAAATGATTTATTGATGAAAGTAACAAAGAAGTAGGTATACAGATTGTATACAGTATAACTTATGGGCACGTTATTTTCACTCTTGCATCCTACATATTTTCAATTTGTGGTAGAGTAATAATTGTATAAACTAATGTTAAAAGTGCAGTTTTGTGTCAGACTATCAAATCATAATATACCAAGTATATAACATAACTAGTCACCATAAGTATACTCTGGTCAGTTCACTTTGTGAATCTCCTGTTCGGTTCGTATGGACTGGATGATTTTCTCCGATTGAGTGGCAAGTATCAAATACTGCTTCTCTGATCTGCAACAGAACATCACATATCAATCGAAGTACATACATTCATATCAGAAAATAAATATCATTAGATGAATTACATGGATGTTGAATCTGAGACATACCTGAATAATATATTCTATATCGCCCATAACTGGATTGCTACATATCCGCTTTTTTTCCGAATAGTGTTTTTTCCAGTTGGCATCTTCCACATTTTCAATTACGTGGGTTATAATAAGGACCTTGCATGCCAAAAAATGTGCTGCATGAATCTAAAACTAAGGATCAATTTCAATTTTGAATCGTGAGACCTACATAAAATATAAATCTATGAAAAGTCTGGATATTGTTTTCAAGATTCGTAACTGGAACGCGATATATTTTTGTAATTAATCAATTCATCAACTATCTCAATGAAGACGAGACAGGCAGATAAACAACAATTTCCTCTGCAATGAAGAACACTGAATATACCTAACTCACCATGCGTCTACCTCCTTTGCAGAGAGGGTTTATAAACGCCGAGTTGATACTCTCCCCTCGTAAGGGTACCTGTCGTGTTTCCATAGAGACATAAAGGTGGATATCTGTCCATCTGTTTCCTTGAGAATCTGGAAAGGATGTCAATATATCGCCTTCCGTACGAATATAAAGATCTGAATTCTGTAAAGTATACTCTGGTCAGTTCTCTTTGCGGATCTTCTGTTCGGTTCGTCATGACTGAGTGGTTTTCTCCGATTGAGTGGCATGTATCAAATACTGCTTTTCGGATCTGCAACTAAACATCACATATTAATCGAAGTACATTTAACTGAGACATACCTGAATGATATTTTCATCGTCCATAACTGGATTGCTACATATCCGCTTTCTTTCCGAATAGTGGTTTTTCCAGTTGGCATCTTCCACATTTTCAATCAAGTGGGTTATAATAAGGACCTTGCATGCCAAAAAATGTGCTGCACGGATCTAAAACTGAGGATCAATTTCAATTTTGAATCGTAAGACCTACATAGAATGTAAATCTATGAAAAGTCTGGATATTGTTTTCAAGATTCGTAACTGGAACGCGATATATTTTTGTGATTAATCAATTCATCAACTATCTCAATGAAGACGAGGCAGGCAGATAAACAACAATTTTCTCTGCAATGAAGAACACTGTATATACCTAACCCACCATATGCGCCTACCTCCTTTGCAGAGAGGGTTTATAAACGCCGAGTTGATACTCTCCCCTCGTAAGGGTACCTGTCGTGTTTCCATAGAGACATAAAGGTGAATATCTGTCTATCTGTTTCCTTGAGAATCTGGAAAGGATGTCAATATATCGCCTTCCGTACGAATATAAAGATCTGAATTCTGTAAAGTATACTCTGGTCAGTTCTCTTTGCGGATCTTCTGTTCGGTTCGTCATGACTGGGTGGTTTTCTCCGATTGAGTGGCAAGTATCAAATACTGCTTTTCGGATCTGCAACTAAACATCACATATTAATCGAAGTACATTTAACTGAGACATACCTGAATGATATTTTCATCGTCCATAACTGGATTGCTACATATCCGCTTTCTTTCCGAATAGTGGTTTTTCCAGTTGGCATCTTCCACATTTTCAATTACGTGGGTTATAATAAGGACCTTGCATGCCAAAAAATGTGCTGCACGGATCTAAAACTAAGGATCAATTTCAATTTTGAATCGTGAGACCTACATAGAATATAATTCTATGAAAAGTCTGGATATTGTTTTCAAGATTCGTAACTGGAACGCGATATATTTTTGTAATTAATCAATTCATCAACTATCTCAATGAAGACGAGGCAGGCAGATAAACAACAATTTTCTCTGCAATGAAGAACACTGTATATACCTAACCCACCATATGCGCCTACCTCCTTTGCAGAGAGGGTTTATAAACGCCGAGTTGATACTCTCCCCTCGTAAGGGTACCTGTCGTGTTTCCATAGAGACATAAAGGTGAATATCTGTCTATCTGTTTCCTTGAGAATCTGGAAAGGATGTCAATATATCGCCTTCCGTACAAATATAAAGATCTGAATTCTGTAAAGTATACTCTGGTCAGTTCTCTTTGCGGATCTTCTGTTATCGGTTCGTCATGACTGGGTGGTTTTCTCCGATTGAGTGGCAAGTATCAAAAACTGCTTTTCGGATCTGCAACTAAACATCACATATCAATCGAAGTACATTCAACTGAGACATACCTGAATGCTATTTTCATCGTCCATAACTGGATTGCTACACATCCGCTTTCTTTCCGAAAAGTGGTTTTTCCAGTTGGCATCTTCCACATTTTCAATCACGTGGGTTATAATAAGGACCTTGCATGCCAAAAAATGTGCTGCACGGATCTAAAACTGAGGATCAATTTCAATTTTGAATCATGAGACCTACATAGAATATAATTCTATGAAAAGTCTGGATATTGTTTTCAAGATTCGTAACTGGAACGCGATATATTTTTGTAATTAATCAATTCATCAAGTATCTCAATGAAGACGAGGCAGGCAGATAAACAACAATTTTCTCTGCAATGAAGAACACTGTATATACCTAACCCACCATATGCGCCTACCTCCTTTGCAGAGAGGGTTTATAAACGCCGAGTTGATACTCTCCCCTCGTAAGGGTACCTGTCGTGTTTCCATAGAGACATAAAGGTGAATATCTGTCTATCTGTTTCCTTGAGAATCTGGAAAGGATGTTAATATATCGCCTTCCGTACGAATATAAAGATCTGAATTCTGTAAAGTATACTCTGGTCAGTTCTCTTTGCGGATCTTCTGTTATCGGTTCGTCATGACTGGGTGGTTTTCTCCGATTGAGTGGCAAGTATCGAAAACTGCTTTTAGGATCTGCAACTAAACATCACATATTAATCGAAGTACATTTAACTGTGACATACCTGAATGATATTTTCATCGTCCATAACTGGATTGCTACACATCCGCTTTCTTTCCGAATAGTGGTTTTTCCAGTTGGCATCTTCCACATTTTCAATCACGTGGGTTATAATAAGGACCTTGCATGCCAAAAAATGTGCTGCACGGATCTAAAACTGAGGATCAATTTCAATTTTGAATCATGAGACCTACATAGAATATAATTCTATGAAAAGTCTGGATATTGTTTTCAAGATTCGTAACTGGAACGCGACATATTTTTGTAATTCATCAACTATCTCAATGAAGACGAGGCAGGCAGATAAACAACAATTTTCTCTGCAATGAAGAACACTGTATATACCTAACCCACCATGCGCCTACCTCCTTTGCAGAGAGGGTTTATAAACGCCGAGTTGATACTCTCCCCTCGTAAGGGTACCTGTCGTGTTTCCATAGAGACATAAAGGTGAATATCTGTCTATCTGTTTCCTTGAGAATATGGAAAGGATATCAATATATCGGCTTCCGTACGAATATAATGATCTGAATTCTGTGAAGAATACTTTGGTCAGTTATCTTTGCGGATCTCTTGTTCGGTCCGTATTTACTGGATGGTTTTCTCCGATTGAGTGGCAAGTATCAAACACTGCTTCTTGGATCTGCAACTAAACATCACATTTAAACGAAGTACATTTGAATCAGAAAATATCATTAGAGGAAATACATAGATGTTGAATCTGAGACATACCTGAATAATATTTTCAACGTCCGTAACTAGATTGCTACATATCCGCTTTCTTTCTGCATAGTGGTTTTTTCAGTAGGCATCTTCCACATGTTCAATTACGTGGGTTATATTTAGGACCTGTCTTATCTGTGTTCTTGAGAATCTGGAAAGGATATCAATATATCGCTTTCCGTACGAATATAAGGATCTGAATTCTGTTAAGTATTCTCTGGCCATTTTTCTTTGCGGGTTCTTTGTTCGATTCGTCGTGACTGGATGGTTTTCTTTGATTCAGTGACGAGCTATTATTGAAACTACTAAGAATAATAATTTTGAAATATAAAACTAAGTAGGTACAAAAATAATTCAAGAGTGTAAAATATTTTTATACAAAATAATCGAAATGGATTGATATAAAAATAAATGAAATGAAAGAACTCCGGTGTTAAACAATCACAAAAACTTCGGAGGCGTATAATATATATGTATATAAAATTACTGACAATACTAAAATGAATAATTTCGGAATATGCATCTATGTAGAAAAATTCAAGAGTGTAAAATACTTAATTAATTTGTGTGTGTGAAAATGTAATGAGCACTAGAAAATATCTAAAATAATTGACAAATCGTTCTATGGCACGGAATCCATCGATAGTTCACCTAATTTGGCTCTAATTAAGTTGAAATTCAAGGACTGGTTATTTTTCTGTAATTAAATCGGATTTTTTGAATAACGAGTTCAAAAAAAATTAATTTTCCGAATTGGTAGCGCACTGTTAAATAAAAGAACTTTTTTGTTTTGCCTGAAAACGGATCTAGATAATGAATTCGATTCATATTTAGTTTTGATGAGAAATATGAGTTGAATATACCTACCAAGTATGAATCGATTATACACAGTGGTTCAAAAGTTATGACCTGACCATATAGATGAAGCTTTTACGTTCTGTATCACAGTTATTGAAGATGGTGAATCCCCTAAAAGATAAAGTTTCGAATAGGAAGCACGAAAATCAGAAGGAAGTATTCCTTGATCGGAGAAAATACTACAAACGGTACGAAACATACAGGGTATGTCACCACGAGCTAACACTATCTCTATATCGAGAATCAGTCGGGAGAAATCCATGAAAATATGCATGTGATCAGAATTCTGAATCGTGAACTACCCTGTATCTGTTCCGATTAAATATCAGTAAATAGTGAAACAAAAGTTGAGATAGGAACATGTGAGCCGTTTTGACCGATAATGATTATTTTCGACACAAAAAAATCCTAAAGTTGAAAAATAGCGATTTTGAACACCCCATATCTCTGTTATCATTTTCGATAGACCCCAAGTACGATACATCGATGAAATCAACTCTTCAGGGAGAATCTTAAAATGCGATAAAATACAGGGTGTTCCGTTCGAAATATCGATGTTGCTACTAATTTCTAGTAGAAACGGCAACACTGCATTGTGGATTTCTCCCGACTGATTCTCGATTTAAAGATAGTGTAAGCTCGTTGTGACATACCCTGTATAAGGTAATGAATACAGAGAAATATGAGGGAAAATTGAGAGAATTTCTCTGCACTTACCAGCGTGAAAAAAGTGAGGCTCTGATGAAACAACACGAAACACAACAACACAGGATCCCGATATTATTATTATTGAATCGAATGAGGAATACAAAAACACTATTTACAGTGTGGTCATTTAAGTGTGCAACATATGGGAATCTTTTCAATGAATTGCACAACCAAAATACAGATAGTGCCGAAAGTTGGTGCATGTTCGGTGGTGCACTTAGAATGGTTGCAAGTCACACAGCATACAGGGTAGGTCAAAAAATATGAAAATTGCTCAAGAGTAAAGTACCCGTATTTCAGGAAATTGAGCAAAATGTTATTGGGAAAAAGTTGTTAACAATTGAAAGTTATGCCTAAATAACAAAACATGGCCTCCTTTCAGTTTCTCAATTTTCTTCGTTAATGATTTCCCAATTTGTAATATTTTAAATACAAAATGTTCACATTGAATAAAAGTTTTTGAATAAGCATATTATCATTAATGATGTATTACCTTGTTAAAAATATAGTTGACGAAATTTTGAAGTTAAGCTGAATATCGTTGCAACAAACATAAAGTTTGTGATTCCCTAAAAGAATTTAAATTCAAGTTAATTGCACAAATATACTTGAATTTGAACAAAGGTATGCTCAACTGATTTTGTTATGATTAACTTATGAAAATATTCAGGGTGAATTTAAAAAAATTACAAATTGGGAAATTATTCACGAACAAAATTGAAAAACTAAAAAATGTCTTAGGAGGCCATGTTTTGGTATTAAGGCATAACTTCCAATTGTAAACAACTTTTCTCGATAACATTTCGCTGAATTTTCTGAAATAAGGGTACTTTACTCCTGAGCAATTTTTATATTTTTTGACCTACCCTGTATGCTGTGTGACTTGAAACCATTCTAAGTGCACCTAAAATAATTACCGAAGATCCACCAACTTTCGGCACCATCTGTATTTTGCTTGTGCAATTCATTAAAAAGATTCCCATATGTTGCACACTTAAATGACCACACTGTATACGAATTAATACGATCACTCAGTTTTCAGGGAACACTCGCAGTTTGGAACGATAAATAATTCCTTTCGCGTATTTCTCGATGTCGATCACAAAATTGGCAAGGTGACGATTCCGATACGGCACCTGGTGGGCAAATTTGAACCAGTTTAGGACGTAATTCAAGGTCATGTTTGTTATTGTGTTCAGTGGGTTTCATATTTTATGAATACCATTCAACAAATTACGTTAATTTTCTCTTCTTGCTTCTCTTGAGTACAAGACATGAACTTTATATCAATTGCCTAATCAATTCTATATTATTTTATAAATTAGTATCAACAAATCTCTGATGATACGCAAAATCAACTGTGTTTGGTTGCTGGTTGAACTAGTAGAAGGTTCCAATGGAAAAATGTAGGACCTATAATTTCCTCTAATATGAATTTCCTGCACTCAAGAAGTCTTTTCTGATGATGAAAAATCAGTTCAGTTGAATGGAAAAAATGGACAAACGTTGAGAATCCAATATGAGTTTGAAAAAATGTATGCAGCTCCAGCTCCAACAAAAACTTCCTACCTTTCTTCACTTCATTGGTCCAATAATGGAAACAATAAGGTAAATTTGTGATTCATTGATATATTTATTACTGATGAATAACTCTTATTTGCAGTGCCTATCTGAGAGAGAACATGATTGAAATGATCAATGGTTCATATTCTGTTCATGGGGAAATGTCTCCAGAAACTAGGACTTGGAAAAATAAGTATGGTTGTTTCTCTTCCAAATATTCTCATAATGAAAATAAAGAAGGAAATT
This sequence comes from Phaedon cochleariae, assembly GCA_918026855.4. NCBI lineage: Eukaryota > Metazoa > Arthropoda > Insecta > Coleoptera > Chrysomelidae > Phaedon > Phaedon cochleariae. Next base: position 41,798,486 of record OU896717.1, on the reverse strand, counting down.
CAATGCCTTTGACTTTTGAACTGCAATACACAAAGCTGGGCAAGAAAAAAGACATTATGAACATGTGCAGGTGGGTAATTTATAGTTTTATTTGTAATGCTTGACTCATATGAAAATCTTGTTCATGACATCCTGCCTAGGCCTCTATAGATTCCTATTCTGTAGTATCATCTTTGTAGTAAAATAGCCAATGCAGATTGCATGTACTTCCAAACTGATTAAGTTAAAATACAGCTCCCAATTACATTCATATGAGCAAAAACAGTAGCATATTTTATACATAATTATATAATAACGCTGGTACAAGCAGGTCATCATTGTAGGTAGCTTACTTCATAGCTTGAATTAAATCTTTGAACATACATTGAAGTGACACAATCTATATCTATTTGACTATTTAGATTGTGTTATAGCTAATAGATATGGTTTGTTCATAGTAGGTACTAACATTTCTTTAATTTTTCAGCAGGGGAGGAGTTGCCATCCAGGGTATCTTGCAATTGAGTGCAAATAGTTACACAAATTGAAACCAAAACCCAGATACCATGAAGTTGAATTCAAGTTTTTAAGGAGATATCACTGATTATTTGGGTACTTGAACCTATCCATGACATTTCATATTGTATCTTGGAAAAATGTATTCATAATTTTACTGCTTGTATGTTATTATTAAACTGTATTTATTCATAAGTAAAAGTTCTACTTTTTTTTTCTGTTTTGTAATGTTTTATTGTAGATTTTAAAAATTCATATTTCAATTCCACAACTACCTCAATCAACACCTCATTCTTTTTTGATGCAATTTCAAAGTTTCACTTTATAATCTTTACTGATTCCTTTTAAAATAGATACCTACCAGGTAGATAGTTACTTTTGCTCATTGTTAATTTATTTCTACATATATGAAAGTCCTGGATTTCAAATTCATTTATAATTGTAAATTTTTATAAAGGTATCTTGTAAAATAATTCAGGGAAAAACAGTATACATGAGCACTGAGGGAAGGAGTGTACAGGAAGATCCTTCTATTTGTAGGTACTTCTTTCTTGACTTCTTTGGAGTGGCATAAGTACAGTAAAACACATGTTATGTCAATGTACTTGAAAATTATTATTAATTCAGTTCCAAAATATACAAAACATAATGAAGTATACATATTGATAAGTGATATTTTCAATTAGATGAATTTAGGATTACAAAATGATATCAAATCACAAAATTTATGATAATGTACTGTGTAAATACATTAACTGAAATCCTAGGTCATTTGATCAATGTTTTATGTGGTGGAATTCCAAATTATTCAATGATTTCATCAATATGGTAAAAAAAAACTAGCTTTACAAGATATTAAATGAATTCCAAGAAGAAAACTCAGTCTAGGATGCCACCTACCTCAACTCTAAGTATATTAGGAATATTCACATTATGAAAAGTGTGTTATATGGATAGAATTCACACACATGACACATAGGATCATGACAATTTGCTGTTCTGTTATTGCAGTGAAGCACCATAATATATGAGGTATGGGAGTTGCACTGTAAACAATCCTCAAAGCCTGGAAGTAATATTGTTGAAGATAAGCCATTGATAGTTGTATCTACTATTAAATCCACAGTAATGTCAGGATGCCTCTGGTGTTGAATTATTTCTTGGTTTAGACTCATTATTAGAGCTGGTTGCTGCTGATTTCTATTGTATGGATCAATTGCACATGATTCTGATGGCTATAATATTTAGCACAAAATAGTCGAATAGGTTAACACATTGTTTAGGGATGGTTTTCAATAATTTCACAGAAGGCTGTTCACTGTTGAAAAACTTCACTCCTGGTATCACCATTTGTGTTCTGTAGGATCCTTTTTCTTGAAGAGTTAAGTTATAGAGGTATTATGGTGAATATATCAGCTTCTGATGATAGTGGATATGCTTGTGATTTTTTATATCCCATAAAGCTGTCCCACAGAAATGCACTGGTTTGAAGAAAGCTCAGACTATTTGGTCCACGATTCAGTCAGTAGGTAACAGTTATTTTCCTCACATCACGATGAAACAGTATGATCCGACAAAAAATATTATGATTTCAGTAAAAAGTTCAACAATAAACACGAATAACACGATGAAATATCAAGAAGAAAATGTATGCAAATCTCAAGAAATTTTGTAAACAAACTACACACTCTTTGCCGCCATCTTGTTTTGAAACAGCGCCCCCAACGGTCGATCACCTTGCCAATTCAACCGTACGTGATGACATCTAATATAAGACTGTCTTGATTTACCACCTGGTACCGAATGAATGACAAATAAGTTGAATCATGCTGCCAAGCGATTAAATTCCGAACAAAAAAAGATTTATCTATGACTAATGATGATAATTAAATTGAACGAGGCAGGGGGGAGATATTTTGTATACAGGTGCTATTTTTTTTCGAAAATCATGGAAGGACTTTATACAGGGTTGGCCACCAGTAACGCCTCGGTCTCTAGAAGGCTAACCACTTATCTTCTTGGAATTCTTCCTCTCTAGGAAGTTGCATGTCAACATAGGCTACCATTTGAAATTATTTTGAAACACACAGGATGTCCCCAAAAATCACAAAACACTGAAGTTGAACTTTTTTCAATCGAACACCCTATATATTATTTCATTTCGAGATTCTCCCTGGTGAGCTGATTTCAACAATCCATCATACTTGGGGTTATAATTACTGAGATATATATAGGGTGTGAGAAATCGAGATTTTCCAAGTTCAATAATTTTTTGTGTCTAAACCATTCATAATTGGTCAAAACGGCTCACATGTCCCTATCTCAACTTTTGATCAACTATCTACTGACATTTAATTGAAACAAATACAGGGTGGTGCAGAATTCCGAATCTTGATCACCCGGTATATGTCCCAATTAAATATCATCCCAGCAAACACAATTATGTAAAATTGACATAAGTGTTACATAACTGACAATACGTGTTATGTAACTATGTTATGTAAGACTTACATCACTGTTATGGCGAAATGTCCGCCACAAATACTACATGATTATTACGTAACAATTATGTCACTATTTTATATATATTTTATATAATTTCATTGCTATAAATAAGATGTTACGTATATAACAAACTGACATAAATATTACATAACATTCTCTAGATGTTATGTAAAATTTACATCCCTATTATGTAAAAATGTCAGCTACAAATATGACTCCTTTTTAATATAATATTGATGAAACTACTTGACTAATATCCGAAATGAATATCGGAATTTCACGAATAACCTCTTCACTTCACTAACTCACTTCACAGGCATATGCACAGATTGATAACTAAGTATAATCATCTCAGTAGGTGATCCAAACTCTACACTCCATAATATCTATACTGCAGATATTACTGATGATGATATATGGTTATAGAAATGTGCATGAGAGTTGGAAGTGGGCTAGTGTGAAAAAGAAGTTATTTGGCAATTTTTGATTGTGTGGGAAAATGTAACAGAGACAGATTAGTCATAAAATGCTTGATGGTTTATTATCTCCTATATCATTCAGTATTCACTTCAATTCTCCTCATGTACAAAAAAACTCTGCTCGAAAATTTTCAAGACTTTCTGTTCCAAATATTATGCATTATAGTACACAGTATAATTGATCAGTTGCTAACTTTCAAACAAAAAAATTGTCTAAAAATTATAGACTGAATAATGATCAAATCGAATAAAATGGAATGTCCTGAATAGAAGATGATAAAACAACATCAACTATCAAATGAAAAACATGACCTTTATTTTTCTTTGAAAATAGTGAGACCATTTATGTATACTTCAAAAGTTCAAAAAATCAAAATTGTGAGTAATCAAATTATATCTTTCTTCTTGATCTCCCAATTCAACCCTCCATTTAACCTCTGGTGACTAAATCAGAACCACCTTCCTGCTGGTTTATCTATCAGAGTATGATATGGAAGGGTGTGTGATAATGATGGAGTCTGAAAAAATATTGCTTTGTTCTTCATTTTTCAAATTAAAATCTAAAATATATATTACCAGATAATGATATTTCGATTGATTTCAAATCTCTGACTTCAATGTTTCACCTCTGCCCTTACCAGGAACATTGTGTGGCCCCTATATAGATAGTCTCTCCCATCTTTACCACCTTGAGTTTTGAAAAGATGTACCTACCTGGAAAAGTATACATTTTAGGATTCATCTTATTGGGGTTCCTCATGAACTTATTTATGAAACAAAAAATAATAATCACTGACAAAATGATTAAATTTCCATAACCAATAATAATAACTTTAATCCAGAATGTGAGGCACTTTGGGGTTTTCACTGGGGTTTTCATCAGCCATCATAATCAATCACTGGCTTTTGTTCAATTTCATATGAGAATTGGAGTTTGACCAAGTATACCTCGGATTCTATCAATACCTACCAGATTCATCATTTATTCTAGGCATATTTAAGAGGTCCAGGATAGATATGTAACTATTTCTTTCTTGTTGTTTTCACAGAGGTTAGGAAAATCTCAAGGCATGTTTTATTCTCACTCACCTCCACTTATTCTTATTGACACTTTTAGTTTAGTTTAATTCATCAAACACAGCAGGTAGAAACAAGAAAAACACTCGAAATAGTTATAAAATACCGAAAATGCCTTCAGTGTAGTTTGTTTATGGTCTCGTCTTCACTTATAATTATAACTCATAACCTCAAAGTAGTCGACCAATAGGAATTGGGCATGTGGGATGGGGGACCACTACAGCGCAGAAAATTGGTGGAAACAAGAAAATTACTCGGAATAGTAAGAAAATCCTGAAAATGCTTTCAGTCTCCAAGTCTTCACTCATTACTTATAACCTCAGAGTGGTCACGGAGAAACGCTACAGTGCGAGAGCGAAAAATAATAATCATCGCGGTGGGGGAACATTACAGCGCGAGACCACGGGTACTGATCATCCCAACGAATATCCTTAATTGACGCAGAATCAAGTCTGCAGAGAATTTACGGCCGAGAGTCCTAGTAAAGTCATGTAGCTATCATATAAGCTTTTATATTGATATCAAATTGTCACATATCATTTACATCATAGTTACGTTACATTTTTATATAATTATGGGGTTCACATATTTAAGAATTGTTACGGAATATTTACGTAAATATTTTATATAAATAGGAGGTACACATATTTCAGAAGTATTATAGAATATTTACGTAAATATTCTATATAAAAAAGTTCCGTTGATTTTATATAACAGTGATGTAAATATAACAGATGTGTTTGCTGGGGCAGTAGATAGTTAATCAAAAGTTGAGATAGGGACATGTAAGCCGTTTTTGTTAGAGTAGACTCCAGAAAGGCGAACTTCTATATAAAACACAAATTAAACTGACAAGTTCAATATATTTGACAAACTACTTTTTTTTTTAAACAACTACACAGTTACATCAATAACCAACACACTTTGATTAAACTTGATAATGATAAATATCTCAATACTCTCCCTCATTGAAAAGTTTTTTTATTTAAGAGAATACTCCCATTTCTTGGCAGAATTTCTGAAATCGGAGTCTAGGCATCGGTTTTGTCATAACATCAGCAAGTTGAATCTCAGTCGGTACCTTCTTGACATTGATTTCACCTTCGGTGACAAGTTCCCTCACGAAAAAGTGTCTCGTTCTTATATGCTTGGTTCGACGATGATATTCGGGATTCTGAGCTAGTTTAATTGCAGCTTCGTTGTCAATTTGTAGTTCAGGAAGACATTTCAATCCAGAAATTTCCAAAAATATTCGTTTCAACCAAATCATCTCACGTGCGGCTTCACTTGCAGCTACAATTTCTGCTTCTGTTGTTGAAATTGCAACTGACGTCTGCTTTTGACTCAGCCATGTCACTGTACCTCCTGAATATAAACAAATAACACCCGAAGTAGATCTTCCAGAAACATCTCCTCCGTGGTCTGCATCACTGTAGCTTTCCAGTAATCCAGGTTTATGATCAGCTTGGTAATGTATTCCGTAGTCTACAGTCCCCTGTATATAACGGAAAATACGTTTAACTCGTACAACATCTTCTTTTGTCGGATGTTCCAAACTACGAGAAACAACTCCAACTGCATAAGCTATATCGGGTCTGGTAGCAATCATCAAATACATCAGTGATCCTACAGCTTGTCTGTAAGGAAAATCAGAAAGTCCTTCATTTTCAACTTCTCCTGTCCCAGAATTATCTTTCGTTATTGGAGTAGATACTGGTCGGCATCTTTCCATACCAAATCGCTGTAAGATTTTCATGGTATATGATTTTTGATGGATTTTTATCGAGCCATTGTCAAATCGTTCGATTTGAATGCCCAAGAAGAATGTCGCAGGCATCACTGTTATTTTAAATTCACTTTTGAGATTTTCAATAACTTCAGCAACTGCTTGTGGATTTGTAGCAGCAATTAGTCCATCATCCACATAAAGAGCTAGCAAAATTTTACTCGAATTCGTATTTTTTATGAAAAGACATGGATCAGCTTGACTTTTATCAAAACAGAGTGTTTCTAGGAAACCAACAAATCGTTTGTTCCAGCAACGAGGCGCTTGCTTGAGACCATATAGACTTCTCCTTAATCTGCACAGTCTACTGGTTCCATCTTGATAGCCTTCTGGTTGATGCATGAAGATTGTTTCTTCCAATTCTCCATAGAGAAACGCAGTTGAAACGTCGAACTGGATAAGTATCAATCTTTCACTTGCTGCAACACTCAAAAGCACTCGTATGGTTCCTGCTCTTGCTACTGGGCTGAACGTTTGGTCATAGTCGATTCCTTTCTTTTGCGAAAACCCTTTGATCACAAGTCGAGCTTTATATCTATCAATGGTGCCATCCGGGTTCGCTTTCACCTTGAATACCCACCTACAGGGAAGAGCTTTCATTCCTTCTGGAAGTTTTTCTAGAGTCCATGTGCCATTTTCATTCAGTGATTGAATTTCGTTGTCCATAGCTTTCCTCCACTCATCTTTCTCTACCGAATTCATCGCTTCTGTGAATGAGGAAGGTTCAGGTACTTGATTCACGTGTGCTATGGCTGACATGACGAAATCATTGAACCTCTGTGGCTGATTCATCTTCGATCTTTCTCGCAATTGTCTTCCTGTATTCTCTTGATCATTTTCTTCACTAGTTTTTCCTACTTCAATTTCCTCTTCCGATGAAAATGATTCATTGTCTTTTATGTCTTCACTTCTACAAAATGTCTCCGTTTGGGACTCCATTTCGGCAGTATTCTTCAGATGGATTTCTTTGGTCGGAAGTGTTTTTTCTTCAAAAGTTACATCTCGGGACCTTATCAACTTATTGTTTTCCTTACACCAAATCCGATAACCATCATATCCATCGTAGCCGATTAGAATACCCTTTATGGCTTTTCTGTCCATCTTCTTTCTATTTTGTTTAGGAATGTGAGCATAACAGGTACTGCCGATAATTCGAAGATGCTTTATACTTGATTTCTTCCCGGTCCATACTTCCAAAGGAGATTTATCTGCAACACCAGAGGGTCCGCTCAAATTCAGGATATATTTGGCAGTATTGATCATTTCAGCCCAAAGACCTTGTGGAATTTCTCCATGAGAATGCATCAGAGTTCGAGCAGTCTCTACTAATGTCCTGTTTTCTCTCTCAGCACAGCCGTTCTGTTCAGGAGTATACGGCATAGTGAAACGTTGATTTATTCCATATTTGGACAGAATTTCTCTGACATTCTGGCTGTCAAATTCTCCACCATTGTCACATATGAGCTCTTTCACAATGTGACCTGCTGTTTTTACTTTTTGAAGCATTTGTATCAACATTGTAGGCACTTCTGATTTTTCTTTCAAGAAAAACACTTCTCGAAAACGTGTAAAGTCATCTTTAAAAAGTACGTAGTAGCGGTAACCTGAAACTGATCTAAGGAATGGCCCACAAACATCAGTGTGTAGGATTTCTCCAGGTTGACCTGCTCGCTCTCTTGTGCTAAATTTCTTACGATGAGCTTTTCCATAAACGCAGCCTTCACATACTTCGCTATCCAGATTAACTTTAACTCCGAGATCACGTTCGATAACTGATCTCACATGTCTCTTGTTTTGATGTCCTAGTCTTTCATGGAATAACTGAAGTTGGCATCCATTTGAAACTATATTTGATTCAGCTTGTATTGGTTTATTACTGACTGCTAGCATATAAAGTCCATTGTTTTTAGTTCTGAAGCCTTCTAATATAACCGTTTCACCTATTATGAAACTGCATTTGTCCACTGTTGATATGAAACGGCTATCAGGATGCTTGTCTTGGGCAGCTAGTACTGAGAAAAGATTCTTCCTAATGTTTGGAACGTACCAAACATCACTCAAAGTTACTTCAAACTTATTTCGAGCAACCTCTGCTTTGAGAATGATGGTACCTCTTCCTAAGGCCTGGACAGATTCACCATTAGCAGTTGTGACACTATGGATAGTGGTGAACTCTTCAATGGTTTCGAAAAGATCCAAACGATGAGCGATGTGATTTGTAGCTCCATTATCAACGAACCAACTGTCGTGATCGGAATCATTGGCCAAAAAACATTGGTTAATCAATATGAGTACTATATTTGCTCTTGACTTGTCTGCGTTTGCCTTCGAAGAATCTGGTTTCGGTGGTTTTCCGTCAGCATGCCATTTGGGACAATTTCGTACTCTGTGACCTTTCTCGTGACAATAATTGCACAACCACTCGGTAATTGACTTCTTGAACTTACTGGGTTTCCTTTGCTGTGAGGATTTGGCTAACATCACTTCTTGGCTTACATATTTACTTCTCTCCTGCTGCATAAGAGCTCTCTCATAGGCACATAATTGATTGGTGAGATTGTCGATAGTTCTATCATTCTTAGCAATCAACATCCAACTGGATCTGAAGGAGAAGTAGTTTTCTGGCAGTGTTTCCAGAATTTTACAAATAAGTAACAGCTCTGGTAACACTATGGCATCTTCTCTTTTGATCTCCAATTTCAATTCATTCCAGAGATTTTTCAGCTTGGACATATGTGTAGCTACATCATCACTGGCTTCCTTCTGATAACTGAAGAACTGTAAGCAGGTATCATAAGCTTTGTTTTCAGATATTCCGTCGAAGAGTCGGTGCAGCTCTTGCCATATTTCGCGAGCACTAGAAAACCTCATGATCTTTTTCAGAGTCTCTTCTGTCATGTTGGTCGTAAGTATAATCATTGCACTACTTTCGGTTTTTCTGAAGTCGCACAGCTCTTTATTGTACTTGGTAACATCTCCAGCACTAGCACCAGCCTCCAAAGCTTTTGGTTCTTCGAGAGTTCCTTCTACAACTTCCATAGTTCCGACAATACCTCTTAGTAGCGTATAGACTTTGTACTTCCACGTTGACCAATTTGACTTGCCTTCTAATAGTCCAATTTGTATTTTGGTGAGTTCCATCTTTCTGCGACTTATACGTTTTTACTTTTACTATTAGTATTGCGTATCTGGGCCCATAACCTGTTAAAGTAGACTCCAGAAAGGCGAACTTCTATATAAAACACAAATTAAACTGACAAGTTCAATATATTTGACAAACTACTTTTTTTTTTAAACAACTACACAGTTACATCAATAACCAACACACTTTGATTAAACTTGATAATGATAAATATCTCAATAGTTTTGACCAATTATGAATAGTTTCGACACAAAAAATTCTTGAACTTGGAAAATCTCGATTTTTCACACCCTATATTTCAGTAATTATAACTGCTAGACCCCAAGTATGATGGGTCGTTGAAATCAGCTCATCAGGGAGAACCTCAAAATGAAATAATATATAGGGTGTTCGATAGAAAAAAGTTTAACTTCAGTGTTTTATGGTTTTTGGGGACACCCTGTATGTTTCTAAATAATTTTAAATGGTAGCCTATGTTGACATGCAACTTCCTAGAGAGGAAGAATTCCAAGAAGATAAGTGGTTAGCCTTCTAGAGACCGAGGCGTTACTGGTGGCCCACCCTGTATATATAGGCTGAAAATATCTTTTTTCCGAAAATCTCGTTATCATGGAAGAACTTAACATACAATATGTAGTGAAGAGATTGAACCCTTTCCATTACCAAGAAATAATTTACCACTGTGACATACAGGCAAACAATTTTTGTTTTAAAAATATTGGTCACACGTAGTGGAAATAAATCAAAGGAGTAGCTACTCTGAGATTTCTAGATGTATCGAGTGGTATCGGCTCAAAATACCTATCAGATTATACTATCACTAATAATGAAAAAATCGAAGAAAAACTCACCAGCGTGAAAAAAGTGAAAAATGATTTCTTCAATTCAATTGTTTGGAATTTTCGATTTCCAACAGCAGGAAACACACGATCGCGATCGCTCACTTGATTGTTTTAATTTAATAATTTACGAATGTGTTTGTTATATACTTGTATTTTATATCTGTATTTGATATGTACTGACTTGTCCAATTGCTTTTTAAGCTCGTTTTAATGGATCAATAAAAAATTGAATTGAATTGAATATTAATTATTGAATGAGGAATACAGAAACACATTACTATCACTCAGTTTTTAGGGAACACTCCGTTTGGAACGATAAATAATTCCTTCCGCGTATTTCTCAATGTCGATCACAAAATCCGACCGTTCGTGATGAAAACTAATATAAGACTGTCTTGATGACTTACCACCTGGTCCCGAATGAATGACTAATAAGTTGAATCATGCTGCAAACCGATTAATTTCCGAACAAATGATTTATCTATGACTAATGATGATAATGGAATTATACGGGGGGAAATCTATGCCTATATAATGATGATGAAATTATACGGGGGGAAAAGATATATAATATACAAAATATAAGATGAAGTATTGAACACGGATATACTCTGACAGTTATTATTTTCAGTCACGCATAAGACATCGTTGAGTACAGACGTGTATTAAGCGATAAGAGCGAAACAAAAGTGAATCATAAGTGAATCATCATGGTGATTAGAAGAGTCAACACGCTAACATTAAATTTTAAAAATGTTAGGAAGAAACCATCGAATACAAATCTGCATATGTGGATCAAAAATGTGCTCAAATGTACGGTGGATCAAATAGTGGGAATCCAGTTCGATCATGTCAAGCACAAAATTTTCCTGAAGCTGGTATCCAATTGGCAGATGCAGGCAATCCTACAGAAGTTCAAGGATGGTATAGTTAAATACGTAGAAGACGGAGAAGAGTTTGATGTATACATTACTGAAGATACCGATGATATTCTAATAAAAATTTTCGACTTCCCTTTGGAACTCGAAAATAATAAAATCAAGGAGAAAATGTCACAGTACGGAGTTGTGAGGAGTATGAGAAATGAAAAATATGCTGGAGAAGGTCTATTTAATGTGGAAACCGGAATTCGATCGATGTGGATATCAATGAAGAAACCAATCCCATCGTATATTACCATAGAGGGGTGTACCTCTCTGATAACATATGCCAATCAGGTGCGTACCTGTATGATATGTGAAGAACCTGGTCATGAAAGAAAAGACTGTCCGAGGAGAATAACGAATAGGATTAATGAAATCAGAAGACCAAGTGCTCCAGTAGTCACAATGATCAGTAGTGAAATATTACAGCAGGAAAGTACGGACTCTCAGTTAGAAATTCCGGAAACACAGCTTACACCAGTTATAGATGTGATAGTGAATAATGAAGAAGTGCATCATGAGGAGGAGGAAAAGGAAAAAAGTGAAGAAAGTTTGGATTCAGAGTTAGAAAGTGATACTATTGGTGATATCATTTCACCTACACAAAAGTGGCAAGAAGTTAAAACGAAAAATACTGGACTGAAGAAAAAGAAGCGAGAGGAAATGGAAACGAGTTCTGAAGAAGAAAGAAAGGTACCAAAACTGACCATCAAACTTCCACCTAAAGCTGGAAGGAGCTCAAATGGTAACGAGAAACCACATGAAGGAAATTTTGGAAATATAGATATAGGCGAAAGGTCAAGGGGAAAAGATCCATTTTTCTGAGTGAGTGTTTAGTAGGGACTTACTGTATTTTGAATATCACCGTATCACTGAAAAAATTTTTTTCATATTTGTTTCTTCTTCCGATCTGGCTTGGCAGTTTTATGATATGTATAATTAGATATCAATTTCTTTTGCGATCATATATCATGTCACATTTACAAACTATAGCTACCATTAATTGTAATGGACTGAAAAACCCAGCAAAACAAAGTCTCTTGTATGATTTCATTAAGAAAAATGATATAGACTTACTTTTCGTTCAAGAATTGAATACGGAAGTCTTGAACAACATATTTGGATATTCAATGCTGAGTAATGTAGGGAATTCACAAAGAGGAACAGGCATAATTTACAGAAACGGGTTTGATATAAAAGATGTTTTGTGTTCAATGGACGGGAGACTAATATCAGCCACAATCAATAATATCAGATATATAAATCTTTATGCGCCATCCGGATCACAAAACTATAATGAGAGAAAAAACTTTTTTCAAAACGATATCACCATGCACTTGAATTGTAATCTTCCCATGTTCTTACTAGGTGATTTCAATGCTGTAATACACAAAAATCAGGCACGTAACCAAACGAATATATGTAAAACTTTGCTAAACTTAGTGCAAGGGCTCAGATTGACAGATACATGGAATTTGATACAAAAGAATAAAATCGAGTATACCTATGTTAGAGAAAATACTGCATCTAGGATAGATAGAATATATATCACCCAAGAAAATAAAAGCTTAATTCACAGATGTGAAATAAAACCGGTAGCCTTCTCGGATCATAATTCGGTCATTGTAAATTTCAAGTTAAATCCAAATGATAAAGTACACGTCACAAATCACGGATGGGGTTTTTGGAAAATAAAACGTTCTGGTTTTTCCGAGGAAAATATTGAAAATTTCAAAAAAGAAATCACATATCTCAAAAATAATAAAAAATACAACGACAATTTAAATGGATGGTGGTTTGGGATTTTCAAAAAGAGAGCTAAGGCTTTCTTCAAAAACATCGAAATCAATGAGGCTATTGAAAGTAGGAATTTGATAGAATTCTATCAAGAAGCTTTATTTGAAACAAACGGGAAATTGAGTAATGGTGAAAATGTGATAAATGAATACAGAGAGATTAAAAACACAATACTGCATCTCAAACAGAAACAACTGAATGCTAGGTACAATAACAAAATCAATAGCGAAGTGAATGATAGATATAGTTTATACGACATTATGAAACAAAGAAAAAACAAAAATTCAATAATTTCATCTTTGAAAACAGAAAATGGCATCCTGCTCACAAACTCGAAGGAAATGATCAGACATGCCAATAATTTTTATGCAAAAAAATTTCAAGAATCACAAGTGAACGATAGAGATATGAGATGCCTTCTAGCATATATTAAAAACAAAATTCCAGCACACGACAGTATAAGATTAGAAAACGAGATAAGCTTAGAAGAACTCAAGACAGTGCTCCTGGAGGCTTCTAAGAAAAAAACACCAGGCATAGATGGACTCTCATACGAATTTTACACGATATTCTTTGACGAGATAGGCTCGGACCTGACAAAACTTTTCAACTCGTTTCTGTCTGGTCTGTCATTGCCCCCGAAAGAATTTGCGGAAGCAGTTATAACGCTCATACCAAAGGTGAAAAACGCAAAAGAACTGAGAGATTTTAGACCAATTACACTCCTCAACTCTGATTACAAACTGCTTATGAAAATTATGGCATCTCGATTAAATAATATCAGTAGTAGGACGATCTTTGGATCAGAACAAACAGCTGGCAACAATACATCTATATTTAATAACTTAATGCAAACCCGGGATACAGTGCTCTACTTTGAGAAAGAAAAACGAAAGTCCGGTGCAATTTTGTCTCTTGATTTCAAACAAGCTTTTGACAGGGTAAACCATAAATACTTATGGGCAGTAATGGAGGCAATGGGTTTCAATGAAAAAATAATAACTCTTTTCAGGAATTTATATAAGACTGCCAATTCAAAAATTCTACTCAATGGTTTTTTGTCAAATGGTTTCAATATCAATAGCTCGATCAGACAAGGCTGCCCAATGTCAATGACACTTTTTAGTATATCAATAGAACCATTCATAAGACTAGCTGATTTTGTTATGAAAGGCATCAATATTAATGGAACTGTAAGAAAAATTTCATCTTATGCGGATGACGTGACATTATATATTGAAGATGAAACAGATGTTAAAAATATTGATAGAATAATAAAAATTTATGAAAATGGAGCCAATGCGAAAATAAATTTTGATAAATCGGCAATTATACCTCTTGGAAAAATGACGACAGTACAACAGAGTTTCATTAGTAACTTCCCTATAAAAAAGGAAATAAAAATCTTGGGGTTGATTGTTTCGAATAACTTTAGAGATATGGTGAACGCGAACTGGCAAAAGGTGATTCAAAATATAAACCTAACATTAATGTTCAGTCATGTCAGGGATCTAGATTTGATCAGAAAGATCTGGTTTGTTAATGTTTATGTCTTGTCAAAGGTCTGGTTTCTGGCACAGGTTATACCACTACCTAGAAAATACAGTCAAAGAATGGTTCTCTCAACAGGGAACTATATATGGCAGGGAAATTTGTACAGGGTATCTAGAGAACAGTTATACTTACCTCATAATAAAGGAGGGTTAAATTTAATAAATATCGATAAAAAAGCATTGGCACTCTTTCTGAAAACACAAGCTTTATCATGGACGAATGTGGGAAACAAAATAGTCTATAAATCGTTAATCAATAATATTTTTGAGGATGATCATAATGACGTTCACCCATTGATCAAAAATATCGCGAAGAATATAAGAGAGTTTGATTTTCAATTCTCCAAAGATACAGTCAAGACAGCTAAAACAATTTATCGAACAGTCATGGAAGAAAGGATAATGACTCCTACGATAGAGATCAAATGGCCGCAATATAATTGGACTCGTATCTGGTCAAATATTTTGGGAAATTCTGATATCTCAACAAAATGGGTGTCTGCTGTATATAAAGCAATAAATGAAACTTATCCAGTTAACGAAAAACTCAAAGCACATAGGTTAAGAATGAGCGAAGATTGCAATAAATGTAATGTAACTGATAACATATCGCATAGACTAACAATGTGTGGAACAGCTAGAGATGTATGGGAGTGGACAAAGAATAAATTATCTAAAAAATTTGGTTTGTCAATCATGGCCACTGACCTGAAAGATTTGTTCAGTTTTGATATGAGCAATAAACTAGATAGGAAGGTTTGGGTATGGTCAATTTCTGGACTAATATATCAAAATTTTGAGCGTCAAACCCAGTTGGATGAATTTATCAATTTATTAAGGCAAGATAGGTATATCAAGATAAAATCAGGAAAACTAGATACATTTTCCAAGAAAATATTTTATTTTTGATAGGACTTTTCCTACAATGTGCTGTGATACCCTTATTATATATATAATATGTATATAACTCACATATACAGGGTGTTTCCTAATTGAATGTCAATATTTGAGGAGGCGATTCTTGGGCCCATTTTAAGAAGAAAATTTCATATGAACGTATGACCTAAACGTCTTAACTTTTGAGATACAGGGTGGTAAAGTTCTCAAAAATAAATAGTTTTTTATTAATATCTGTAATACCACTTTAAATATTCTAATGAAATTTGGTATACGTGTACTAGGTATCAAGAGGCATCAGTTAGTGTACCACATTTTTTCTTGTTGCCACCAGTGGCGTTCGTATGGAATTTCACATACCTATTTTGGCAGACATTGATGGTACGCCACTGATTAATCTCGAAATTGAAATAATTCTTGAGATTCTCAATCATTTCTAAGCAAATTTGATCTCTACAATTTTTTCAATCTGATGCAGGGTTTTCGCTTAAAAAAAATAAAAACCTTTTCACTGCATGATCATAACAATATCCTTAATATGACAATATCACAATGCAGAGAAATAGATTTTATTTTTTAGGTCAAATTTCAGAAATACAATTCATAGTTTATGAACTTCGTATTCGTACTTGGTATTTTGAAATTATTACTTTTCATTGTAGTAGGCTGTGTCTGTAAGAATTATTAATTCTATGGTCAAGACAGTTGTCATTATTTTGTATGACAGTTCGTCAATTTTCAAATTCAGTTTTTCGCGTCTTATTAATTTAGTGTTTAAAATATTCGAGCATTGTTATTTTGAAAAATAATGGTCGAGTTTACAAATGAGGAGTTGGCAGATATGCATTACATGTATGGTTTGGCTGATGGCAGATCGCCGGAAGCTAAGCGATTGTATCGAGAGCGGTTCCCTAATAGAGTAATACCAGATAGGCGAACATTTGCAAATGTACATAGGAGGTTGACTGAAACAGGTACTTTGCAGGCGAATAATCAATTAAAAGGAGCCCATTGCACTGTAAGAACTCCAGAAATTGAAGAAGCAGTTTTAAATTCCATTGAAGAAAATCCTGAACTGAGTACTAGAAAAATTGGAAATAATCTGAATATCTCGCACGTCCTAGTTTGGAGAATTTTGCACGATTTTCTATTATACCCATACCATATTCAACGGGTCCAAGCGTTACTTCCCCGAGACTTTCCCTTGCGTGTTAATTTTTGTCAATGGTTTCTGGAGAAAATTGCTCATAATCCCTTGTTTGACCGTGAAATAATGTTTACAGATGAAGCTAACTTTTCCAGAAACGCAATCAGAAATTTTCACAATAACCATATTTGGGCAGACGAAAACCCTCACGCAGTTGTAGAATTCAACCATCAAGAACAATTTTCGGTGAATGTCTGGGCTGCAATTGTTGGAAATTACTTAATTGGACCTTTTTTCTTGCCAGAAAGGCTAAACGGCCATAATTATCGCCGGTTTCTAGAGGAGGAATTGTTCATATTGCTAGAAGAAGTACCAGTTTTAATTAGAAACAGAATGTGGTTCATGCATGACGGCGCGCCCGCTCACTTCAGTGTTGCAGCAAGGGAATATTTAAATCACACATTTGAAAATCGATGGGTAGGTCGTGGCGGACCTCAACCATGGCCCCCTAGGTCCCCAGATTTGAATAGTTTGGACTTTTTCTTATGGGGGCATCTTAAAAGTCTGGTTTATCGCAACCCAGTGAACACTCTAGAAGAGCTGAAGGATCGTATAAGAGCTGCATTCGATTTAATAAGAAATACTGGAGGTATACTTCAAAGAGTGCGTGACAATATGAGGAAAAGAGCTGAAGCGTGTATCCTTCAAGGTGGAGGCCATTTTCAACAACTCATCTAGTTTCTATGTTCTATAATTTTGTTAAAATTATTAATGGTAGGTATTGTTTTTAAATAAGAATCGTTTATTAGTTATCTTTTGTTGTTGAAGAATGTTATGTTATTCCATTAAATGTGTAAAAGAAAAGAACAGTCTTCTAACAAAATCATTTAGGTACATAGTGTGGTTGTGGTCACTAATTGGTGACTAAAGACTAGATATTTTCTTGACATCTTTCACAAAAACAAATTATTGAAATTAACCAGTGGCCACCCAATTAACCTATTATCTGTACTTAGACAGTAAGTGGCATGCCATCGACTTTTCTTAAAATAATGAGCAGATTTGATCTCTTGAATTATTTCGGTCCGAATCACGGTTTTCACCTAAAAAATAAAATCTATTTCTCTGCATTGTGGTATTGTCATATTAACGATATTGTTATGATCATGCAGTGAAAAGGTTTTTATTTTTTTTAAGCGAAAACCCTGCATCAGATTGAAAAAATTGTAGAGATCAAATTTGCTTAGAAATGATTGAGAATCTCAAGAATTATTTCAATTTCGAGATTAATCAGTGGCGTACCATCAATGTCTGCCAAAATAGGTACCTATGTGAAATTCCATACGAACGCCACTGGTGGAACCAAAAATTATGTGGTACACCAACTGATGCCTCTTGATACCTAGTACACGTATACCAAATTTCATTAGAATATTTAAAGTGGTATTACAGATATTAATAAAAAACTATTTATTTTTGAGAACTTTACCACCCTGTATCTCAAAAGTTAAGACGTTTAGGTCATACGTTCATATGAAATTTTCTTCTTAAAATGGGCCCAAGAATCGCCTCCTCAAATATTGACATTCAATTAGGAAACACCCTGTATACCTAATAAATTTTATTGTATAGTAGACACTAAAGATACTCTACATTAGTGTTATGGCAGAAAATTCATCTATTTATTTAGTTTAGTTAGTTATGGTATAGTACTCACTCTATACACCAGGTTATATGTTATAATATTATCTATTATGTAAGTGAAATATTTATTTATTTCAGTGTAGTTAATGTATTTTGTTTGATATTCTGTATCATATTTGTTTTTTTTTATGAATAAAGGTTTTGAAAAAAAAAAAAAATTATTTTCGAAAGTCTAATGATTTAACACATGCTGAAAATATAATCTTTCCCAAAATCTCTAGATATGTTTTGATAACTGGAAAGAGTAGGAAAATAATGAACAATGTGGCCTACTTTTTATAAGTGCGCACCAAATTTGACATTTATGTGTGTGAAAATGTAATGGGCACACGAAAATAACTAAAATAATTGACAAATTATTCTACGGAACAAAATCCATCGATAGTTCACCTAATTCAGCTCTAATTAAGTTGAAATTTGAGGAAAACACCTAGATGATCCAGAAAACGGGGTACAGTATAAAATATATTTGGACCAGGAGGACCAGCGAATAAGGTCTAACCTAAAGCGGCGTTCACAACCAAACTTTTTACGTTTCGTATTCTGATTAGTGAAGCAAAATCTGTAATTGAAATGTCGCAAAAAGATGAAAATATCCAGCTTTTTGCGTTGCAAGAAGCCATCGTCTGTGAAAATTGTAGAAATAGACAAATGATATTGTTATAAAAATGGAAAATACTAATATTAGTTCTGATAGAACAATACATGTATGGAACATTCTATATATGGAAGTTGTGAATCTAATCAAAAGTATTCTTTTGATTATTTAGCTTCATTTCAGGATGAAACACAAATGACAAATAAGAACCAAGGCAACTGAGAAAAGCTTAAAAAGTCACGTTGATTTTTTTTGTTTTGAATGGCACTTACATAAGTTCAATTCACGTTCTATTTCAGATTCTGCTTCAACAATCAGAATACGAAACGTAAAAAGCAAAACGTAAAAAGTTTGGTTGTGAACGCCACTTAAAGCTCTCAGCACAACAACACAATATTTTCATTTTCGATTCTAATTATTTTTCTTTTATCGTAATATCCACTTCAACCTCATCATCAGAATTTTCACTACCTATACTCTATAGTGTTTCGATTTGCTTCATCATCATTTCCTGTGGATTATTTAGTATAAAATGTGCGAGATGAGACATAACGCAAGTTTTTCCATCATAAAAATACCACAATCAAAAATTCAAATTCAAATTTTGAGCCAAATCTGCCAATAAAATGTCACTGTAGTGTCCAAACTGTTTGAACTTTTTTCGCTTATTGACCTTGAAACGAACTTTCTGTTATTCCGGCCAATCAGAATCCAAAGCGTTATAAGCTGAAATGCGAAAAGCTGTCATCTGTACCCAGCATATGTCTGTACCAAGTACATGGGGCAACTTGTGTCAACGTGGCAACGTTGTGGAATGTTTCCAAAAGTCAAAACAAACCTGTAAAAATTAAAAAATAAGGTTAGGTTACGTGGCTGTATTTTTGATTCTTTCTTTAACAAAAATCATCAAAAATGAACACATTATATTGCGGATTAATTCTCCTATGTTTCTATATAAATCATAGTGTCGCTTACTTCATCACAGTAGATGCACATGCCGAAGAATGTTTCTTTGATAAAGTGGAAGCTGGCACCAAAATGGGTAAATAAAGTTTTCACATTTTTTCTTTACGGGCAATTTTGAGTATGAATTGTTATTTGCAGGTTTGACATTTGAAATTGCTGAAGGTGGTTTTTTGGACATAGACGTACGTATCGTTGGCCCAGACAGTAAGAATATTTATCAAGGGGAAAGAGAAACATCTGGGAAATACACCTTTGCTGCACACACTCAGGGTGTATACACATACTGTTTCTCCAACAAAATGTCAACTATGACTCCCAAGGTGGTGATGTTCAATATGGCTATTGGAGAATCACCTAAATCTGAGGCACAGGAAGGAGAAAATCCTAATAAAATGGAAGATATGATAAAAGAACTCAGTGGTATGTTCCAAGAGACAATCAACAATTATTTTTACATAATATTGAATATTCATCTAAATTTCAGGTTCTCTTTCTGGTGTTAAACAAGAACAAGAGTATATGCAGCTCAGAGACAGGATTCATAGGTCTATCAATGAAAGCACCAATTCAAGAGTAGTCATGTGGTCATTCTTTGAGGCCCTTATTTTGGTGGCAATGACAATTGGACAGGTTTACTACCTTAAAAGGTTTTTTGAAGTCAGAAGAGTGGTTTGATTCTTTCATCTATTTATTTTTTGTTAACTTTGTAAAATTGTTTTCTTTTTCATTTGTTTCATGTTTCCAATGATAGTGATGGTTCATAAATTTTTTGTAAATAATTTCAGAATAGTAACAATAGATCTGTTACAGGTTTTCATGTCAAAAACATGGCAAAACCAATAATTATTTGATACTGAATAAACTATATAATGATGAAATGAAGTTTCTTCTTGGTTAATAAGACAAAATAATGGTCAATTACATTTAATTAGATACAATTAAATACTATACAACATTTCATATAGGTATTCTGCTAGAGGCCAATTTATCTAAACAAGTGATCTGCATGAATGTTAGCAGCAATTTCAGATTCCCATACTCAAAAGGTTTTTTGAAGTCAGAAGAGTGGTTTGATTCCTCAATCTATTTATTTTTTGTTAACTTTGTAGAATTGTTTTCTTTTTTCATTTGTTTCATGTTTCCAATGATAGTGATGGTTCATAAATTTTTTGTAAATAATTTCAGAATTGTAACAATAGATCTGTTACAGTTTTTTATGTCAAAAACATGGCAAAACCAATAATTATTTGATACTGAATAAACTATAAAATGATGAAATGAAGTTTCTTCTTGGTTAATAAGACAAAATAATGGTCAATTACATTTAATTAGATACAATTAAATACTATACAACATTTCATATAGGTATTCTGCTAGAGGCCAATTTATCTATACAAGTGATCTGCATGAATGTTAGCAGCAATTTCAGATTCCCATACTCAAAAGTTTTTTGAAGTCAGAAGAGTGGTTTGATTCTTAAATCTATTTATTTTTTGTTAACTTTGTAAAATGGTTTTCTTTTTCATTTGTTTCATGTTTCCAATGATAGTGATGGTTCATAATTTTTTTATAAATAATTTCAGAATTGTAACAATAGATCTGTTACAGGTTTTCATGTCAAAAACATGGCAAAACCAATAATTATTTGATACTGAATAAACTATAATATAATGATGAAATGAAGTTTCTTCTTGGTTAATAAGACAAAATAATGGTCAATTACATTTGTTTCATGTTTCCAATGATAGTGATGGTTCATAAATTTTTTAAAAATAATTTCAGAATAGTAACAATAGATCTGTTACAGGTTTTCATGTCAAAAACATGGCAAAACCAATAATCATTTGATACTGAATAAACTATATAATGATGAAATGAAGTTTCTTCTTGGTTAATAAGACACAAGAATGGTCAATTACATTTAATTAGATACAATTAAATACTATACAACATTTCATATAGGTATTCTACTAGAGGCCAATTTATCTATACAAGTGATCTGCATGAATGTTAGCAGCAATCTCAGATTCCCATTTATCTCCATTATTCAAAAGTTTTTCCTTATTGTACAACAACTCCTCATGGGTTTCAGTAGAAAATTCAAAATTGGGCCCTTCAACAATTGCATCTACTGGGCAAGCCTCTTGGCAAAAGCCACAGTAAATACACTTGGTCATATCAATGTCATACCTTGTGGTACGCCTAGAACCATCAGCACGTTCTTCTGCCTCAATAGTAATAGCCTAAAAACAGTAAATTATCACTGGTAATCAAGAGGTGTCTCTGGTTGTTGAAATAGTACTTACTTGTGCTGGGCATATAGCTTCACAGAGCTTGCAAGCAATGCATCTCTCTTCTCCAGAAGGATACCTTCTTAAGGCATGCTCCCCTCTGAACCTGGGACTCAAAGGCCCTTTTTCAAATGGGTAGTTGATAGTGGCTGGTTCCTTGAAAATGTGGGCAAGAGTTACCCCAAAGCCTCTGACAAGTTCAGTAAAGAACATCGTTTGGGCAGCACGATCTAAAAGAGAATTATTTAGCATCCAATTGTAGAGTGAACTGTGAGGAATGCTTACCAGTTATGTCATTGAAATCCATACTAGGTACCTTGTTGTTTACATAGAGGTATCCATCTTTTGGGGGGCTCCCCAAGAGCCTCTGGTGGTGGTGTCCTGGATGATAAGTAGGTCTCACGAATTTTGAGCCTGGAACACAGATTGATGAGCCCAGGTATAGAATTTGAGATAATTAAATTAAATATTATCTCACCCGTTCTAGCAGCCGAAAATATTTTAGAGAAACTGCAGGACATTTTCTTTCTAATGTATAATCTAAAATAATATCGATATTTTGTTGTCGTTATATCATAATGTAAGGTTATGTTGGTGATGTCAGGATGTCGCTGTCAAGTGTCAGTAGTCCAATGTTGCCAAAATCAATTTCACATTGAAGGTAGGATTCAAGTCCACCTCAATACGGACTTATCTATACAGGGTGTTTGGTTCACCGACGTATATACAGTGTGTCCCACTTACCATGCTCACCATGGGTATCTTTTTAACGGTGAGAGATACGAGGTCGGTTAAATGACACCAAATGTGGAGTTTGTCAAGGCCAACTATAATGTGAAAAAATATTTTGATAAAATCTATACGTTTTTGTTTTATACGCAAAAAACAGATTTTGATCATTTTCATGTCTCCTCCGTAACTTCTTTATTTATGATAATATTCAAATAGGAATTTCACATTCTCATGTCAGTTTTTAAAACTGATTTCGAAAAAAATATGAAATTTATACCAACACTTCTAGAATTTGAGATATCAGCACCAACTTTAGTTTTTCAAATGTAGGTCATAGCTCACTATGACTTAGTTACGAATATCTTTTTTTTCTCTTACAGATGATATGTCGCAGTAATAGTTTTGTTTTGATAACATTGGAGTTATCGTCATTTATACAAAAACAAAAAATTATTTGGAAGTCGCCATCTTGAATTTATGAATTTTAACAAAAAAATCATGATCTCCGACCTCATAAGCCCCCACTCACCAATTTTGAATGGAATCGGACCAAATGTTGTACGCCATCTTGGAGCAGCCATTTTTTTTAATTTCAACATAAATTCCATTGTATTGTCACCAATATTATGAACACCTGCCAAATTTCAAGTTAATCGGAGTTATGGAATTTTTGTTGAATTTAAAAAAAATGGCTGCTCCAAGATGGCGGACAACATTTGGTCCGATTCCATTCAAAATTGGTGAGTGGAGGTTTTTGAGGTCGGAGATAATGATTTTTTTTGTTAAAATTTATAAATTCAAGATGGCGACTTCCAAATAATTTTTTGTTTTTGTATAAATGACGATAACTCCGTTGTTATCAACACAAAACTATTACTGCGACATATCATCTGTAATAGAAAAGGAAATTATTCGTAACTGAGTCATAGTGAGCTATGACCTACATTTGAAAAATTAAAGTTGGTGCTGATATCTCAAATTCTAGAAGAGTTGGTATGAATTTCATATTTTTTTCGAAATCACTTTGAAAAACTGCCAGGAGAATGTGAAATTCCTATTCGAATATTCTCATAAATAAAGAAGTTACGGAGGAGACATGAAAATGATCAAAATCTGTTTTTTGCGTATAAAACAAAAACGAATAGATTTTATCAAAATATTTTTTCACATTATAGTTGGCCTTAACAAACTCCACATTTGGTGTCATTTAACCGACCTCGTATCTCTCACCGTTGAAAAGATACCCATGGTGAGCATGGTAAGTGGGACACACTGTATACAGTATAGACCCTTGTGAGGGTTTATACTGTGGTATATCTGGAAGAAGCTGGTAGGTAACGTGATTTTGAACATATTCAATCATATACACGTTTGGCAAGAATAATTATGTGCATGGGCAGATACTTCTGTTGATCCATTTTGCCAATTTCATTTAGGGCTTTCCATCATCTTCATTGTTACAATTTCATTTATTCCTTTGGAATTGGACTGAAGGTCATATACTCTTGTTCCCGAAATGCAAAATAAACATTTCTGTTTATTATCTTGCATTGAAGGATTTTTTTAATGTTCTTGTGGAGGAAGAAAATAATATAGGGAAGGTATACTTCCTCGCACATGTCCAAACTAAATTTTCTACGGAGTCGTTGAAGGGCCACTATGAATATTTTTCATCATTCCAATAAAGCATCTCGGAATTTTTTTATCGCTGAAAGGACTTATCATCTCGGAAATTATTCAATTACGACTTATTATGTCGGAATTCCGACAAATATCGAGCTCAATTTGGAGTAATTATTGACCTTTTCTGTTGTAAACAGACATCAATGAAGAATAATTAAATAAAAATATGTGCTTTTAATTCATTGGTCATACGATATACAATTGACAGTAGAAAAAATATATACAAAATTCAATAAATAATAACATACTACTCTACAAATATTTACATGGAACAATTTTTTTAAAACTCATTCATTACCTACTTTGTACTTGTTGAAAATTATATGCATAAAATAGTTTTTTTTTATATATCAACTGAGTAAGGCGGTTAATGCATCAAAAAACCTCGTCCTGTCTTTAGTATGAATTTCAAAATCTGAAAAACAAAAACAAAATATCATAAAATAGTAACAGAATGAAGAGAAAAATAATACCCACATGAAGTGTCAAAAAAATCACATGTGGCATCACAATTTATTCTTTCTGCTGCCTGTTCAAATGCTTTCCCAAAAAAACTGAAATCAAATAAAAGAAATACAGCCAAACTCAATCAATTTATCATATTTTCAAATAGACAGCAACTGCTGCCAACAAATAGAACAAAATTTCTAACTTTTTCCAACTGAAATATGGTCCTTTATTGGGCCTTTCCAGTATCGTTAAATTTGACCCTTTTCACTATAATGTCATGAAGGGAAGATAAAAACGTTGTCCTGACCACATATTTATCTATGAAATCGAACAACAAATGAAAATTATTTATTATTGAAAATGCTATTTGAATATCTGTGAATTCAAGCTGTTGAGCTGTGACGTCAGTGTCTCCGTGCATTTTGATTGGTTGGAGTTTGTGACGGTTGGGAAGCACTCCGCCATGATTCGAAATTATTATGTAGTAGGAGATTAGTTGATTGGTAATTTAAAGCTGATCACATTCAATTCACTCAGAACTCCGAAATATTCCATTGGTTGCAAGATTAACTAGGATACAAAATGTGATGAAGACATCTAACAGTAAAGATGCTTTTTATATGGTTTAGTTTGAGTTATGATTTTGTTGCCTAATTGTTATAATCACCAAACTAAACAGTGTTACTAGATCTCAAGTACTCATTCCCGGAAAATTTGATGGCTAATATGGCAACTATGTTCACATGAGAAAGAGATGAAGCAACTGGCGCTAAGACAATGTTGCCAAGTTAAAATACCACATTCGCCGCATAACTTCACTGTTCTCATTTCTCAATATTATTGACAAGAAGTAAGACAAGTAAGCAATGTAGTATTGATTGATAAAAAATTGTTTCCTTTCCCTATGGTAGGTAGGTATCAGAGATTAGACAACATGAGTACCTAAACTTGAAAGTACTTTACTGGAAGGGATTTTCAACTGAATGAGATGAATATCCGCAATGAAATTCGTTCATTGAGCTATCTAACAGCATCTGTAATATTTGCTGAAATGAAAAAATCGAGAAATGAATATCCGACTAATCATAGCTGTCTGTCCAAATTGGCATCATTGTCAAGTCCATTATGAAATTTATTGGCACCCGCGAGGAGCTGAGGTTATTACCAATCCAAATTGCTTGCGCACTGACGTCACAAGTTTCGCGGCCATGTCTCATCGTTTGAACTCGCTCGTTCATTTTGACGTTTTCAATATTTTTTTATACGATAAATTGATGGAAAAAAATTATTTTAAGGTATTCCAGAGCAAGATATATTTGTTTTTCTAGAAATGACTGGAAAGGCCCATAAATTTAACTTACTTCTTTGGTGAGTTTTCACCCAACGGTGGTATTCCGAGTAGGATACATGTACCCGTTTCTATATTCTTAGGTGCCGAAACTATCAGAGGTAGAGTTGAGGCTTTGCGATTTCTCGACATAGCAACATATGCTCGCAATAAAAAATGCGATAGCAGTGACAAAATGTGCTGATGGGAGAACATGTACCAATCCAAACATCCCTAAAACATACAAGCATTAATTTTGGGGAAACTGGATATCATCTAGCTCATGCAGTATGATTTTATCTTCAACAATATACCATTGGGAATCGGGAATCGGTCAGACAAAGTTTGGATCAATGAACACTGAACAGACAATATTATAAACAGTGTCCGGAGATAAAACCGACAAAACTTTATGGGTTATAGGGACTGTCAATATGATTGCAAAATGCCATATACAGGGTGTTTCTCAAGTACGTGTAAAAAATTCAGGAGCATGTTGCTGACGTCTAAATATGAAGAAAAGTTCGTATAAACATATGTCCGAAAGTTATCCGTTTCTGAGATACAGAGTGTCAAAGTTGAATTTTTATTGGAAGAGTTCAAAAAAGCAGGTACAAATAAGTAAGAATCATATTTTGCCTACATTCCAATGTTGAATGAAGAAGAATATTGAATGAAAGAAGTAAAATGCACTGGCGTATATTTTCTGATATTCCCTTGAGGCGACTTACGAGCCACATGGAAATAATTCGAATGCATTGATTATTTCGAATCCCAATAACTCGAAAACAGTTGCTCGCAGCGACCTCTACCAAGAATATATTTTTTACACAAAAGTGTTCTAGAAATCTATTTTTTTACTATGAAACGTTATACAGGTACGCACAAAAAAGTTATAACTTTTCAAAAGACTCAAAAGACATGTAGGTGGCGCCACTGCCACGAAAGAGACAAACTAACATAAAATTTGATATTGTCATTGAAAAATACCCCTAGATACCAAATTTCATTCCGATATCACAATTATATTGAAATTTATCAACAAAAAACAAAAATAAGAATTCAACTTTGACACTCTGTGTCTCAGAAACGAATAACTTTCAGACATATATTTATACAAACTTTTCTTCTTATTTTGACGTCAGCAACATGCTCCTGGATTTTCTACACGTACTTGAGAAACACCCTGTATAAATGTCCAAAACCGCTTTGTTACTGACATACAGAGTGATTTATGGATTTTGACATAGGAATCAATCCGCCATATTAAATACAGGGATTACCCGATTGGGTTCAAAATTGGTACATGAATTGAACTCAAAGGCTTCAACAAGTAGCCCTTTGAACGAAACCAATAACAGCACCGGAATATTATTTTTTCCTATGTTCAGTTATTGTGAGAATAACTCATCCTGTATATTTATTATCAAAACTCAGGTCATATTATGAATTTACGGTACGGGAAAAATACTATAGGAGCTTGTTGAGAAAGTTTCTGGCATGATTCACATTACAAAAATTTCATCCGTTTTCGAGATATTTGAGTTTTTGTAGTCAGATACCAGCAGATTAATTCACAATATTTCAGGAGGCCATGATCAATTTTGTTCCTAATTCTGACCTTCTTGATATGATATAGGGTGGTTCAAGATTCAGAATTCTGATCACCTTTTGTATCTGTTCCAATTAAATGTCAGTAGATAGTAAATTCAAAGTAAAGATTGGAACATTGGAGCGGTTTTGATCGATAATGGATAGTTTCACCACAAAAAAATTCTAAAGTTGAAAAATCTAGACCCCAAATGCGATAGATCGATGGAATCAGCTCTTCGAGAGGAGAATCTGAAAATCCAATAAAGTACAGGGTGTTTCATTCAAAATGAGGAAGTTACAAAAAAATCCGGAATAACTGAAAAAGTGGCAACATTGGCTATAACATTTTCAAATCCGCCACGTTTCGAAATCACACTGTACATAAATTCAAAAAAATCTAACAACAGGTTACCGAGATATTCACCTGTTTCCATACATATCAGCGACCCTGTATACATTTTGGGCCATTAGTTTATTATTCAAACTATACTCATTTTTCAATGTACTATCTCCTCCAGAAAGCCCCAATTTTGTTCTATAGTCTCTATAATCAACACTCAGGGTGTTTTAAAAAATGGTCCGGACGCTACCGAAAACTGAAATCTTTTGGATTTTCCATATCACAGTATGAAAATATGTTGATGTCATTTGGATTTTTTTTTTCAATGCATTTAACAGTGTTTTGGCACTAGCAAAATTGAGTATATGGTGGAGGAATGGAAAGTGAATTTTGAAAATCCGAAAAATATACTGGGTGAATCGATAGTCAGAACCTTATTATAAACATATGAGAGTTGACGTATTTTCGATTCCCAAAGAAAAACCCTGTATAATTTCATAACTAACCTCTTGTATAATGTAATATACAAAAGGCCCAGCATTGATGATCTGTTTCATATCCAAAGCACTCTGGACAGTTTTGAACAGTGTTTTGGCTATCACTTTTGCCCTTTCTATAGCCCCATCTAAAACCTCCTTTTTAGACCTTGATAAGCAATCCAAGGCAAGATTGAACAGTTCTTCTGGTTTCTTATCTCTAGGCTAAAATGATTTTAAAAAATTGATATTTATAATTCAGTTCCTCTCACTAAGAAAATGAAGAAAACAAAGATGCATTTTGAAATAATAACTTACTGATGATTCCAGTATTGCCATTAAGGCAAAAACAATATCAGAAGCACAATATTTACTCCTGTATCCATATTGTAATATAAATGATGCATAAACTATATCTTGAAGACCGTATTTTTCAGAAAGTTTTTCTAGAGATTCATGAAATTCTTTCCTCAATTGTAAGTCCATGCTCTTGAAAGCCTGTCTGCTTTGAATGAGGGGAAAACTACAAAAATTCATATCATGAGAAAAAATATCCAAAAGTAGCAATGTACAGTGTGTCCAGTTTTTGAGATACAGGGCGATTTTCGGAAATTTATACTTTTTGGACCCCCTCTATATCTACGAAGTTTCTCAGCGAGTATGTCGAAATAGTATTTTAGCCCATAGAGAATTTTACGCAGGATCCAGTGGCGCACTCAAATTTTTTTTTCGGGATATCCTTTTGGAGATAGGACTCAAACTTATGATTTTTTAAAAGGAACATCCTGTATTTTATCAGCTCATTGAATTCCCTATTTTTTTTCCTTCAAATTGATATATAATGTATAAATATAAAAATCTCAAAAAGCTCCAAAATCACTAAAACATTGAATTTTAAAAGGATTTAATGGATTTTTCAAATGAAAAAGTTCCAATAATTGAAGGAATATTTCCTTTGTTTTTTCCATGAAGAGGACAAAACAATACCAACACCAATTAACTAACAAAATACAAAACTTAGTTACTTGATAGCAACAAATAAATAGTAATAAAAAGTTCATAATTTAGAATCAGCACCTGATTAAATATTTACTGAAACAATTGGATTTCGAAATTATTCAGTAACTCATTCATTGAATTGTTCAAATTGATGTCCATTTTTCCTCACAGACTTTCTCAAAATCATTTTGTTGCACGAAGTTCTTCAAGATTGCTGTGCCTCTTTCTGTATTGAGACGTATTGAGGAAGAGTGTCAATTGTGTGTTAGGGAAAATGGACATCAATTTGAACAATCCAATGAATAAGTTGCTGAATAATTTCAAAATTCAATTGTTTTAGTAAATATTTAATCAGGTGCTTATTCTACGTTATGAACTTTTTATTACAATTTATTTGTTGCTTTCCTTGTACCTAACTTTTGTGTTTTATTAGTTAATTTTAATGTTGATATTGTTTTTGTCCTTTTCATGGAAGAATCGATATAAATATTCCTTCAATTGGAACTGTTTTTATATGAAAAATCCATAGCCCACTATCAAAATTCAATGTTCTAGTGATTTTTGAGCATTTTCGAAAATGTAATATCTATACATCATATATTATTTTGAAGGAAAAAAATACGGAATTCATTGAGCTTATAAAATACAGGGTGTTCCATTTGAAAATTCATAAGTTTGAGTCGCATCTGCAAAACCGTACCCCGAAAAAAAAATTGAGTGCACCACTGGATTCTGCGTAAAATTCCCTATGGAATAAGATCTTAATTTGAGATGTTCGCTAAGAATCTTCGTAGATATAGAGGGGGTTCAAAAAGTATAAATTTTCAAAATCGCCCTGTATCTCATAAACGGAAATAGTTATGCAAAATCTGATTAGGCCATCTTGAGTTTAAAAAAAAAAGGCACAGGACCGCGAAAACCACAAGGTTCTATCTCCAAAGATAACTGAGATATCATGTAAAAGCATTGAAAACTGGACACGCTGTACAGAATAATGCAGTGTTGCCATATTGATGAAAATTAATAAAATTCGGAAATTCGTGACATTTCAAAATATTTTCAAGGAATATTTGTTTCAAATTCCAGTGTTGGAAAACAATAATGCTACTGGCATTTCTTCTTTCTGCTATAATTTTTCAGAGAATTGAAACAAAAGAAAATATTCCTAAAAAAAGTTTTAACTTCAACAAACACAGTTTTAGTAACAAAACTTTTTATCCAGTGGAAAATTTTAACCACATCATAGATAACATACTATGAACAATGAAAAAAACTGGTGTACTCATGAGAAATAGTTATTTATTAAACAAGGGAAAAAAGTAGTAGATTTTGGCTCCAGGTTGTGTTGTCTCCCGACGCGTAGCGGAGGGAGACAAAGAACCGTGAGCTAAAATCTAATATTTTTCCCGTGTATAATACACTATTTTTTTTGTGACAGAAGAAAGGACGAATCAATATTGAGAAGATATTACATTATTTTGAAATCTGAAAATTATCGACGTGAAATTTCAAGTTTTTAACAGTAGGGACACCTGCGTTGTAGGCATCTTTATCATTCTTTCGAAGTAATCAAATATCTTATGTCACTTCTGTCAGTCTAATTCTGTGATATGATTTCAAAAAATTGCGAATTTAGTGGTTATTTAGTGATATACGTAATCGCGAAGTCGAATGGAAGATAAAAGGACTTGCAGTTCTTTCTCGGAGACGGTATTATTGACTCATTTTTCGGAACTATAGGACAACAAAAGCCATCAACAGTGTATACAGTGTGTCCCACTTACCATGCTCACCATGGGTATCTTTTTAACGGTGAGAGATACGAGGTCGGTTAAATGACACCAAATGTGAAGTTTGTCAGGCCAACTATAATGTGAAAAAAATATTTTGATAAAATCTATTTGTTTTTGTTTTATACGCAAAAAACAGATTTTGATAATTTTCATGTCTCCTCCGTAACTTCTTTATTTATGAAAATATTCAAATAGGAATTCCACATTCTCATGACAGTTTTTCAAAGTGATTTCGAAAAAAATATAAAATTTATACCAACTTTTCTAGAATTTGAGATATCAGCACCAACTTTAGTTTTTCAAATGTAGGTCATAGCTCACTATGACTTAGTTACAAATAACTTTTTTTTCTCTCACAGATGATATGTCGCAGTAATAGTTTTGTGTTGATAACAACGGAGTTATCGTCATTTATACAAAAACAAAAAATTATTTGGAAGCCGCCATCTTGAATTTATAAATTTCAACAAAAAAATCATGATCTCCGACCTCGAAAACCCCCACTTACCAATTCTGAATGGAATCGGACCAAATCTTGTCCGCCATCTTGGAGCAGCCATTTTTTTTAATTTCAACAAAAATTCCATAATGTATTGTCACCGAAATGTTCGTAAATCCGGTTCATCAAATTCATATTTTTTTTTAGAAATCACTTTGAAAAACTGCCATGAGAATGTGAAATTCCTATTTGAATGGAGGAGACATGAAAATGATCAAAATCTGTTTTTTGCGTATAGAACAAAAACGAATAGGCGAATTGGCCTTGACAAACTCCACATTTGGTGTCATTTAACCGACCTCGTATCTCTCACCGTTAAAAAGATACCCATGGTGAGCATGGTAAGTGGGACACACTGTATATATGTGATATATATCCGGGAAAAAAGTAATATATGAAAAGTGACATTTTATAACCTGCCAACAGATATGGATTGCCAAACTTTTTTCCCGACACAGAAAAAAAAATTTTTTTCTAAGTAATGATTTTTCACTCTGTCCCCTTCCAAAACAATTTCAATTTTTATGTTTTGCATGGTAAACAACTATCCTATGCAAACATTCACGAATACCATAGTCATTCACCTACTGAAAAAAAATTCAATAAACACCCTTGAGAAATAATGTTTTCCAAAAATGAGCAAAATTTTGATAGGCACACACTCTCTGTCAAATGATTGTTACTCACCCCATGTCAGCCAGTAACTCATTCAACTTTTTATCCCCCTTCAGCGACCACAATTTCATCTTCACTGCCGGGAACATGGAGTACTTCAAACTCGATTCCACCGACCAATGTCTGTACAGGGTGAGTCTCAAGTCTTTCTCGAATGTGATTTTCAGTGATGTCAGTACGTCAGTGTCATTGGTTCTGTTGTGCAGTCTAGTGGCATGTGACTGAAGGGGGCCCACCTCTAAGGTGTACTGGGAGTCCTCTATCTTGCCTAGAAGCATTTGTTCCGTCAAAGCAATTATGGCCAGCCAAAGTAGGTCTTTGTCGTCTTTGTTCAGCTTCCAGGCAAGATCAAATATTCTAATGGCACTCTAAAAACAAATTTACATCAGCCACAATGATTAATCAATTCCCCAAGTTTTGATCGTCAAATTACAAATTGGATACCCAAAAGGCCACGGACTGAGGTCCTTAAACTCCTTAAGCCTGTGTTACACAGTGATTATACATTGAGTTTAAATTCATTATTGTATGTACAGGGTGATCAGTTAAGGGTAGCGAGCGGTCATACAGGGTGGCCCACTTATGCTCGCTCGGACCATAGCTGCTAGGCTGATAGAGATAGAAAGAAAATTTCATCGGAAGTTATTGAAGACTTCATAAGCTACTCTTCAAAATTATTTTCTAGTACACAGGGTGCACCATGAATCCGGGGTGAAAGAATCGATCGTTTTTTTAAATGGCATACCCTGTATATTATTTCATTTTCGGAATCTCTCTCATGTGGGCTTCACAAACCTATTTTGTTTTCGAAGATCAGATGCGACGTTGTCAAGTTATTAACATTTTAATCAAATTTGACGAGAAAACATGAATGTTGGAAATTATTCAGGGAAACTATATTTTCGAAGATTAATGAACAAAACTGGGTATACATATACTGAAAGTATGTGTAGAAACTCAGACATTATTTTGGTTCACTCGAAATATACATGGTGTTTTAAATTAAGGACCTAATTTCGCTATTTCCAAATCGCCGAAACTCATTTTTTCCAAATGGATCACCCTGTATATCATTTCATAATTTGAAAGCTCATCCAATGGGCTTTTCGGTGATACCATATAGACCGTATCCAACGATACTCTTCGATAGGTAAATAACGATAAATCAATTCAACTGTACATTTTTATTCAAAAACAATAACAAACATCAAACATTCAACTGACAATGAGAAATGTTCAAACTCATGGAACATATCAGTTCATTTTTGAGCTCGATGTTTAATCGAATTCCTTACTTTTGACAACATTTCTGGTGTTATATTTGCAAAAGTTTCCCTTATCCTCATCTTCATGTTTTTTCCGTTGTTACTTCGGTTGAAATATAATTAATGAATCTTGTTGTAGAAACTGTCAAGATGTTTTCAGTGATTGCTTTTCATTCATCTCGGAAGAGTAATAAACAATAATTATCCACGTGAATTGAGCTATCTAAATAAAACAATCAAAGATTGACTTCGAAAAACATATTCAATGAAAAAAGACACTTCAAGCACCTCATCGAAGAGGATTTCTTTCAAATTCAATCCATTCAAATACTTTGAATCATAAATATTTTCAATATACGTTCGTAAATGTTTTTGATTGAAAAAAGTATGATTTCGTTGTTATTCGCCTATCGAAGAGTAACGTTGGATACGGTCTATATGGTATCACCAAAAAGCCTATTTGATGAGGTTTCAGATTATGAAATAATATACAGGGTGATCCATTTGAAAAAAATGACTTTCGGCGATTTGAAAATAGCGAAATTCGGTCCTTATTTTAAAACACCCTGTATATTTTGAGTGAACCCAAATAATGTCTGAGTTTCTACACATACTTTTGGTATCTGTATACCCAGTTTTGTTCATAAATCTTCCAAAATAAAGTTTTCCTGAATATTTTTCAACATTCATGTTTTCTCGTCAAATTTGATCAAAATGTTAATAACTTGACAACGTCGCATCTGATCTTCAAAAACAAAATAGTTTTTTGTGAAGCCCACATGAGAGATATTTCGAAAATGAAATAATATACAGGGTGTGCCATTTAAAAAAACGATCGATTCTTTCACCCCGGATTCATGATGCACCCTGTATAATAAAAAATAATTTTGAAGAGTAGCTTATGAAGTCTCCAATAACTTCCGATGAAATTCTTTTTCTATCTCTATCAGCCTAGCAGCTATGGTCCGAGCGAGCATAAGTGGGCCACCCTGTATCTCATAAGATATTGGTCGTATAGATTTGAGAAAAAAAAATCATAATGAAAGTCGCCAAGAGAAATTGCTGGAAATTATTTTCGAGTTTGTCAAACCTCCGCTAGAGGGCGTAACAACCAACACCAAGTAGAAACATGGGATTTTCATAAAATTTTGTTCAATGAAAGTATATCGATGATATCATTTTCATATTGAATGACCATTTCCCTACATTTTTTGTCTGAAACGTTTTGTTCTATCTATCAATATGAAGCGGTGGGGGAAGTTCAATTTTTTTTTTAAACAAACCAAGATTTCTCCTGTTTATTCCGACCGATTTTAGCACACTTAGGCTCATATGAAAGAGCATAATTTGCTCTACAAAACGCTCATTTGGTTTTGAATTTTTGACTTTTGCTGTCGCCGCTAGATGGCGTTAACTGAAATGTTAGCAAACTTTTGAGTTAAAAAAAAACAAATGTAATGGTATATTAATTTTTATATGTTTTGAAAGAGGATAAATTTCTCTATAATTTACTGAAAATAATTTATCTTCTTCCTTTTTTTGAACCGTTGATATTGACCAAAATATAATTTTATTACATTAAAAAATGGCACGCCACTGCTTTTTATCGAAATAAAAATCAGTTTTTTAATCTCTTATTAGTTGCTAACAACGATTTTTTTTTAAAGTTCAACACACTGTATTTTGAAAAATATGCATTTCCGGACCTACGTATATATGGAAGAAATTTCATGTTTCCTCATGCAGAATCACCCCCTTGATTTTTTGCGCATAATTTCCGGATACCCTGTATATGGAAAGGTCAGAATTTAGTACATTAAAATAACCCAAAGAATTTCAAGGGGAATCACTAAAAAAATACAAGGTTCAATGATACATTCCCAGGAATTTCAGAGATTTTAAAGGTATTTCAAGAAATTTCAAAAAATGAGAACCATAGAGAAATTATAGCGATAATGTGTATACAGGGTATAATTTGATTGATGGCTTATAATAGAGGATATGAACATATGCCCAAACTATCTTACCTCTCAAGCTATAGGATGTTAAAATTTCAAGAAACAATTTAATTTCTTAACATAACTTTGATGTTCTAGATATTTTTATGAAATTCGACATGCACCTACTAAGCACCAATAAGCATTTTTTGGTGCAGGAACTTCTTCAATAATTCTACCAGTGACGTCCGTATGGGATGTATACTGGAGATTTTTCTAGAAAGATATTGCACGCCAATGATGTTTCCGAAAATAAATATCATTTTTGACATCCTCATTTATGACAGTTTTATACATTGTGAAATTTGTGGAAAAATCGAGATTTTTCAACTTTAGAAATTTTTTGTGTTGAAACTATTCA
Organism: Phaedon cochleariae; assembly: GCA_918026855.4. Lineage (NCBI taxonomy): Eukaryota > Metazoa > Arthropoda > Insecta > Coleoptera > Chrysomelidae > Phaedon > Phaedon cochleariae. The sequence continues at coordinate 41,762,094 of OU896717.1, read as the reverse complement.
TAATTGATCAAAACGGTTTTCATGTCCCTATCAATTGATATTTTTTGAAATACATACAGGGTGGTCAAAAATCTTAATTCTGAAACACCCTGTATTTATTTCAATTAATAGATACAGGGTGGTCAAACATCTTAATTCTGAAACACCCTGTATTCATTTCAATTAAATATCAATTGATAGTACAAGAAAAGTTAAGATAGGAACATGAAAACAAGTTTGATCAACTATGAATAGTTTCAACACAAAAAATTCCTAAAGTTGAAAAATCTTGATTTTTCATATCCTATAACTCTGTTATTATTATTGCTAGACCCCAAGTATTATATGTCAATGAAATCGTCTCTCCAGGAAGAATCTGAAAATGGAATAATATACAGGGTGCCCCATATAAAAAAAATCAAAGTTGTTGCTACTTTTCAATATAAGCGGCAACGTCGCAATGCTGAGAATATTTTAGGTCAATAGAACACAAGTTTTATCCAAGGCACCAATTTTTCAGAAGAATCCTGAGATGTTCTCCAGAAACGTCTAATGTTTTATCCACCGTGAATCAGCCTGTATACAGGGTGTCCGCTAAAAGGAGGTCAATCCATTAACCATATATTCCTTGAACAAAAATAATATGAGTTTCTTAATACCATTTTTCATTTTAGCCCTTCTTATTCGATATACAGGGTGTCAAAGTTGAAAATTAAAAACTGTTTTTTTCTAATTACTCGCGTAATTAATAAGATATTAATCTCAAAATAGGTACATTACTTCAGCACAAAGAGTTACATCGTGTGAGGAAAACAAAACAGAAAATAACTGTCAAATATTCAAAATACTGGGGGTCAAGTACACACTTACCCCCATATTTTTTTTGTACGTGCGCTAATGACTTCCTATCTATTTTTCTTCATGTGTTCAATCATTTTTGAGTATTTTTTGATTTCTGTAAAATTCCGATAAAATTATTTGTTTTTAAGATAATTCGAAAAGTACTGGTTATTGTTTGATGCCTTGCGGCTTACGGTAATCTCATAATGTTCACATACTCCTATTTATTTCGTAGAAATTGGAAGAGGGCGTATCTTATTACGTACGGAAAGGTGAATATGGAAATACCGGGTGCTCAGAGCGAATGTATTAAAATAATTTTTACACTTTTTAAATTTTTTTTTTGTAAAAATTATTTTAGTACATTTGCTCCGAGCACCCGGTATTTCCATATTTACCTTTTCGTACGTAAAAAGATAAGCCCTCTTTCAATTTCGACGAAATAAATAGGAGTATGTGAACATTATGAGACTACCTAAGCCGCATAGGCATCAAACAATAACCAGTACTTTTCGAATTATCTTAAAAACAAATGATTCAATCGAAATTTTACAGGAAACAAAAAATACTCAAAAATGATCGAACACTTGAAGGAAAATAGATAGAAAGTCATTAGCGCACGTACAAACAAAATATGGGGGTAAGTGTGAACTTGACCCCCAGTATCTTGAATATTTGACAGTTATTTTCTGTTTTGTTTTCCTCACACGATGTAACTCTTTGTGCTGAATAATGTACCAATTTTGAGATTAATATCTTATCAAATACGCGAGTAAATAGAAAAAAACAGTTTTTTATTTCCAACTTTGACACCCTGTATACCGAATATGAAGGGCTAAAATAAAAAATGATATTTAGAAACTCATATTGTTTTTGTTCAAGGAATATATGGTTAATGGATTGACCTCCTTTTAGCGGACACCCTGTATACCTGCCTATGGTGGTAGCTGCAGGTGATATGAATAAATTCTATATGTGTTAAACAGTGGGGAAACACCCCACCAGTCCCTGCCAATGGAATTCTCCATTATAGAAATCTCATTAAACAAACAAACTCCCAAGCAGAATTCAAGATTTCATTGTTTGTATGCATGGAAATATGGACATAATATATTTATATAATTCCACAGAATGCAGAGACATAATAATTCAAAAGCATGCAGAGAAATTCAAGAGTAGACATTTCAATAAACAAACTGCAATTCCTAGAAATTCCAATGACCTGAAAGTTTTAAACTTTTGAAGTTCTATCCATAACTTATTGTGAAGGTCCACCAAATTTAATATTCTAGAAAAATGTCAAGAAATTATCAGGAAACTACAAGGATTCTCAAGAAATTTCAATTCTATTGGTACCCTAGGGAAACATATGGAATTTTGAGGAATTACAAAAATCTGGGGAATTTGATAAAATTCTGGAAGAAAACAAAATGAGGAAGAGAAATTTAAAAAATTCTATGGAACAATAAACACCCACTGAGTATAATTCAAAAATATTGAATACTGAATGTCCAGTGAATAAGGTAAGAAATTACAGTATTTACAATGATTCAATAATTTGTAGAAATCTGATGATCACCAAACCTTAATAATTTTTTTGGGAGAATTTCAAGACATCCAGAGAATTATAGATAATTTCACAGACTGCCAAAGTAGTCCATTGTGTGTAGGTTAGAACTTACAGCTCTTGCATAATATGTGAATTGGGAATACTCAAATAACAACTTATTGCGATTATCTTCCCACAGTCTTCTCTCCCTCCTCTTAACAATCTCCTCTTCCCCTAACCTTCTTCTTTTAGCAGCTCTGGTTTCACCATCACTATCATCCACTTCCTCTTCATCATCCTCCTCATCAGACTAAAAACAAATAATATCAGCCATTCCTCATTCAACTGATCATTTGACTTGCCTACCTCTTCCTTAAAAACATCATGAAAATCAGGTACTGCAACATCTTCTTCAGCAGTGGACAACAACCTGACTTGTCCATTACTGTAAATATTGCACAAATCTGTGGGCCTGTGGCTATCTAAAATGAAGAAAGTGATGTCTTCTTCAGCCTCTAGTTCTTCTACTATGTCTACGGTTCCTCCACAGTTGATCAGCACGAAGTATTTCACGTCATTGCAATTTTCCCGATATGCCGTTTTGAGATCTTCAATGCCCCTCACCACAGAAAGCGTGTACAATATGTGCTTGTATCTCAGTAAGGACTGGAGAATTTTGCAAGCGCATATGCTGTCGATGTCGTAGTGGATTATTAGAAATATTCTCTGAAAGAAACGATTATTCCTGTAGTCAAAGAAAACCCCCCACAAAGTTGGCCATGGTTTGAATTTCTTATCCAGCATGAGAACGTAGAGAATCCATTTTAGGTGGAAAGTGTTTAGAAGTTTTTGTGATGTGTTAACGAACTCACCTTTCCTGATAAAAATTCATAAAAATCCTGCTTTATATCGTCCACATACATCGTAATCAAGAAAAAGGCACCCTACACAAACATCATAACCTTTTGTTTAGATAACCGCCAAAAACAGAAAAACAGCTGAACTGAAGTGACGCCTGAAACTGAAATGTCAACTTCAGAGATCGCCAGAACGGTTATGGTTATTCCCGGTTATACCAATTCCCAGTGATCAATAAATTCAAAATTTAAATAATAGGACTGAACAATCATCAATGATATCTCTGATTCGCGGAACAAGAACGACATATTTCTGGAAGTATTTATTATTCTGGTACAAAATCCAATCCTCCAACGTTCCCTTGAATTTTGAATTTACCCACTTTACGATTCCAGCACAACCAACATCAACAGTTTCCGAAAAAAAAAAACCCTACGAACAACGTGCGTTTGTTTTGACTAGTTTTGAGCATATGTTTTGAGACATCGTGGTTTTGAGGTTAAGGTCGTCTGTCAAGTACTCAAGTGTGTCGTCGACCAAAGATCTTTTTTGATTCTTCGCTGTTATGTTTATTGTTTATTTACAAATAGCTTTGAAAATACTACTTGTTATAATATAAAATATAATAGCTACATTGATAATATGTCACGACCTGAATACCTGGCACCGCCAGAAATAGTAAGTATCAATCATGTTTTTGTTTTTGAATACAATTTAACTGTTCTTTTATATACCTCCTGCAGTTCTATGGGGAAGATGAAGCAAGGAAATACACTCAAAAGTAAATAATCCTTATCTCATAATACAATATTTGGTCATTCTTAATTATTCCATTGCAGCTCAAGAATCATTGATATTCAAGTTCAGATGTGTGAACGAGCTATAGAATTGCTGGTTCTACCAGAAGATACACCATGTTACCTTCTAGATATAGGTTGTGGGTCTGGATTGAGTGGAAGTGTACTTGAAGATCAGGGCCATCATTGGGTTGGTTTAGATATAGCAACAGCAATGTTGGGTAATGACCAACTGAAACTCACAGTTTAGTACTTACTTATCTTGATTTTTAGACATTGCACTTGAGAGGGAGGTTGAAGGGGATCTGCTTTTATCAGACATGGGTCATGGTTGTCCTTTTAGGGCAGGTATGCATTTTATTCTTTCAAATTTCTACAATTGGCCAGTGGACTAAGATTTTTTTATTTCTAAAATAAAATCATCACTCAAATACCTTTCCATATCATATTCTTTTGAATTTTTTGGTCGACTTTTAGGTGCTTGAATCATCAATAATGCCAGGGCAATTTTCAAAGGGATATAAATTTACCATGAGTAAAAACATTAATAAATTCTCAATTATGTATTGGCAATATTCCTCTTTAGCAATACAAAATCAATTGTCTCAAAATTTTCCCTTATGATTTGTGACTTATTGCTTATACAAATACTACAATACATTTGTGTTAAAGGGGTTTCACACAGGGTTGATAGTGACGTCAATATGTCAACACATACAGTGTTGCCAGTTAAAAGGAAATGACTGAATGACCAACCGCCCGAATATGGATATGTCTAGTGCTACGATCGTCGGACGTTATAATGTTTTTTGGAACCAACTCGAAAGCCGTCCATTTATATTTCAAAATCAGCACATGAAGTTGATAATTAAATGAATCATGAACCTGAATAATATACTGAATATGAAATTTAATGATAATGAAATTCTTATAAAGAATAATAACTTGAAGAATGATTTATTATATAACAACATCAACAAACAATCACAGATATTGACATTAAAAATAACTTATTTTTCTACCAATACACAATTATGTCTTGAATTATTTTTTTTTTTAATAAAACTGATCAGTATTCACATTTACTGAGTGAAAATAATAAAAACTTCGAATTCAATTTTGAGGTTATCTAATCGTTTCGAATGTTTTTCAATTACTATAAATTGGTGAAATGAAATAGAAATTCGATCAATTGATTTTATTTCGTGGGAAATAAATTGCCAGTAATGAATAATACCCAGAGATCAGCTGATCACAACAAATCGCTTCTAGAAATGTCAAATAAATCCGGCATTGGTGTACAGTTTTGCCTTAAATCGATAACGCGGTTCGCCCATTTCGAAAGTTACTAGTATTTTTCGATGTGCAGTTTTGGCACGACATTGTTACCAAGTATTGTGCGTGAAAGCCCTCTAGTAGTAATTTATTATATTAATTAACACTAGAGGACATTTGAAGCAGTGAACGTGACAACACCGCGCGCACGACTTGTGGGCGTGGTCATGTCATTTCTCAGCATTCAGCACAATGTTGCCTAGCCTCCAACATTTACATAAAATTTTGTTATTAGAAATATTTGTACATGGTGGCAGCTGAAAAGAGTTAAGAATGAGCTATAATATCATGAGTTCCTTCTATTATGTTTTATTCAACGACAGGACTCTTACATCTTTTTGATAACTTGATTATAATTGGTGACTTGACGACCTTGCTTCATGAGTTGGAATGGAAGATTATCTGACCAATAATGAAACAGCATAAAAGCTGACGTCACCATTTATTCGACGTATCGCCAAATAGTGGCCATGAAATTGGCTCCGAAATTCAACAATTACATTGAAAAACTCCACTGGCCCATTCTGTCTACCTTTTATATTCCCTTTGATAATGAATTTCATAAAATGTATGTTGATGAATAAAACTATAATGAATCATTAAACACAAGTGATGGTATCATGAATAAGGAGTTATTGTAATTTAAAGGGGCCTTTGATGGTGCTGTTAGTATATCTGCTCTTCAATGGCTGTGCAATGCTGATAAATCTTTCCACAGACCTGTCCAAAGGTTATACAAATTCTTCAGCTCACTATATGCTTGCTTAGTAAGTAGCTGTTCTATCCTTAAAAACATATAATTTTCTGAGAATCACATCTTTTAGAGTCGATCTGCTAGGGCTGTTTTGCAATTTTATCCTGAAAATAGTGAGCAAATGGAACTGGTTACTGCCCAAGCTATGAAAGCTGGGTTTTATGGTGGTGTTGTAGTTGATTACCCTAACAGTACCAAGGCAAAAAAGTTTTTTCTGGTGCTGATGACTGGTGGGAGTGTGCCGTTACCAAAGGCTCTCGGCACTGGTGAAGATTCACAAGGTAGATATGGATATATTTATTCAGAGCAACTTTTATTTTATTAGTAGGTCCTAGGAAAAAAATCGAACTTTTTTCAGAGCAAAGTTAGCTCAATTCTGTTTTCACCATTGACTTTTTTGGATCGAAAAACTGCCTAATTAGGTCACAGAACCAAAATGGAAGCGATATCTAGACAGATCGCAAACATATAGATTTCAGTTAAGGAAATTGATTAGTAGGTCCTAGGAAAAAAATCGAACTTTTTTCAGAGCAAAGATAGCTCAATTCTGTTCTCTAGTAGGTCCTAGGAAAAAAATCGAACTTTTTTCAGAGCAAAGATAGCTCAATTCTGTTTTCACCATTGACTTTTTTGGGTCGAAAAACTGCCTATTCAGGTCACAGAACCAAAATGGAAGCGATATCTAGACAGATCGCAAACATATAGATTTCTGTTAAGGAAATTGATTGATAGGTCCTAGGAAAAAAATCGAACTTTTTTCAGAGCAAACATAGCTCAATTCTGTTTTCACCATTGACTTTTTCGGGTCGAAAAACTGCCTAATTAGGTCACAAATCCAAAATGGAAGCGATATCTAGACAGATCGCGAACATATAGATTTTAGTTAAGGAAATTGATTAGTAGGTCCTAGGAAAAAAATCGAACTTTTTTCAGAGCAAAGATAGCTCAATTCTGTTTTCACCATTGACTTTTTTAGGTCGAAAAACTGCCTAATTAGGTCACAAAACCAAAATGGAAGCGATATCTAGACAGATCGCAAACATATAGATTTCAGTTGAGGAAATTGATTAGTAGGTCCTAGGAAAAAAATCGAACTTTTTTCAGAGCAAAGATAGCTCAATTCTGTTTTCACCATTGACTTTTTTAGGTCGAAAAACTGCCTAATTAGGTCACAAAACCAAAATGGAAGCGATATCTAGACAGATCGCAAACATATAGATTTCAGTTGAGGAAATTGATTAGTAGGTCCTAGGAAAAAATCGAACTTTTTTCAGAGCAAAGATAGCTCAATTCTGTTTTCACCATTGACTTTTTTGGGTCGAAAAACTGCCTATTTAGGTCACAGAACCAAAATGGAAGCGATATCTAGACAGATCGCAAACATATAGATTTCAGTTAAGGAAATTGATTAGTAGGTCCTAGGAAAAAAATCGAACTTTTTTCAGAGCAAAGATAGCTCAATTCTGTTTTCACCATTGACTTTTTTGGGTCGAAAAACTGCCTAATTAGGTCACAGAACCAAAATGGAAGCGATATCTAGACAGATCGCAAACATATAGATTTCAGTTAAGGAAATTGATTAGTAGGTCCTAGGAAAAAAATCGAACTTTTTTCAGAGCAAAGATAGCTAGCTCAATTCTGTTTTCACCATTGACTTTTTCAGGTCGAAAAACTGCCTAATTAGGTCACAAAACCAAAATGGAAGCGATATCTAGACAGATCGCAAACATATAGATTTCAGTTAAGGAAATTGATCAGTAGGTCCTAGGAAAAAAATCGAACTTTTTTCAGAGCAAAGATAGCTCAATTCTGTTTTCACCATTGACTTTTTCAGGTCGAAAAACTGCCTAATTAGGCCACAAAACCAATATGGAAGCGATATCTAGACAGATCGCAAACATATAGATTTTAGTTAAGGAAATTGATTAGTAGGTCCTAGGAAAAAAATCGAACTTTTTTCAGAGCAAAGATAGCTCAATTCTGTTTTCACCATTGACTTTTTTAGGTCGAAAAACTGCCTAATTAGGTCACAGAACCAAAATGGAAGCGTTATCGAGACATATGGCAAACATATAGATTTCAGTTAAGGAAATTGATTAGTAGGTCCTAGGAAAAAAACCGAACTTTTTTCAGAGCAAAGATAGCTTAATTCTTATTTCGCCATTGACTTTTTTAGGTCGAAAAACTGCCTAATTAGGTCACAGAACCAAAATGGAAGCGATATCTAGACAGATCGCAAACATATAGATTTCAGTTAAGGAAATTGATTAGTAGGTCCTAGGAAAAAAATCGAACTTTTTTCAGAGCAGAGATAGCTCAATTCTGTTTTCACCATTGACTTTTTTGGGTCGAAAAACTGCCTAACTAGGTCACAGAACCAAAATGGAAGCGATATCTAGACAGATCGCAAACATATAGATTTCAGTTAAGGAAATTGATTAGTAGGTCCTAGGATAAAAATCGAACTTTTTTCAGAGCAAAGATAGCTCAATTCTGTTTTCACCATTGACTTTTTCAGGTCGAAAAAACTGCCTAATTAGGCCACAAAACCAAAATGGAAGCGATATCTAGACAGATCGCAAACATATAGATTTCAGTTAAGGAAATTGATTAGTAGGTCCTAGGAAAAAAACCGCACTTTTTTCAGAGCAAAGATAGTTCAATTCTGTTTTCACCATTGACTTTTTTGGGTAGAAAAACTGCCTAATTAGGTCACAGAACCAAAATGGAAGCGATATCTAGACAGATCGCAAACATATAGATTTCAGTTAAGGAAATTGATTTGTAGGTCCTAGGAAAAAATTCGAACTTTTTTCAGAGCAAAGATAGCTAGCTCAATTCTGTTTTCACCATTGACTTTTTTAGGTCGACAAACTGCCTAATTAGGTCACAAAACCAAAATGGAAGCGATATCTAGACAGATCGCAAACATATAGATTCCAGTTAAGGAAATTGATTAGTAGGTCCTAGGAAAAAAATCGAACTTTTTTCAGAGCAAAGATAGCTCAATTCTTTTTTCGCCATTGACTTTTTTAGGTCGACAAACTGCCTAATTAGGTCACAAAACCAAAATGGAAGCGATATCTAGACAGATCGCAAACATATAGATTCCAATTAAGGAAATTGATTAGTAGGTCCTAGGAAAAAAATCGAACTTTTTTCAGAGCAAAGATAGCTCAATTCTTTTTTCGCCATTGACTTTTTCAGGTCGAAAAACTGCCTAATTAGGTCACAAAACCAAAATGGAAGCGATATCTAGACAGATCGCAAACATATAGATTCCAGTTAAGGAAATTGATTAGTAGGTCCTAGGAAAAAAATCGAACTTTTTTCAGAGCAAAGATAGCTCAATTCTGTTTTCACCATTGACTTTTTCGGGTCGAAAAACTGCCTAATTAGGTCACAAAACCAAAATGGAAGCGATATCTAGACAGATCGCGAACATATAGATTTTAGTTAAGGAAATTGATTAGTAGGTCCTAGGAAAAAAATCGAACTTTTTTCAGAGCAAAGATAGCTCAATTCTGTTTTCACCATTGACTTTTTTAGGTCGAAAAACTGCCTAATTAGGTCACAAAACCAAAATGGAAGCGATATCTAGACAGATCGCAAACATATAGATTCCAGTTAAGGAAATTGATTAGTAGGTCCTAGGAAAAAAATCGAACTTTTTTCAGAGCAAAGATAGCTCAATTCTTTTTTCGCCATTGACTTTTTTAGGTCGACAAACTGCCTAATTAGGTCACAAAACCAAAATGGAAGCGATATCTAGACAGATCGCAAACATATAGATTCCAGTTAAGGAAATTGATTAGTAGGTCCTAGGAAAAAAATCGAACTTTTTTCAGAGCAAAGATAGCTCAATTCTGTTTTCACCATTGACTTTTTTGGGTCGAAAAACTGCCTATTTAGGTCACAGAACCAAAATGGAAGCGATATCTAGACAGATCGCAAACATATAGATTTCAGTTAAGGAAATTGATTTGTAGGTCCTAGGAAAAAATTCGAACTTTTTTCAGAGCAAAGATAGCTAGCTCAATTCTGTTTTCACCATTGACTTTTTTAGGTCGAAAAACTGCCTAATTAGGTCACCAAACCAAAATGGAAGCGATATCTAGACAGATCGCAAACATATAGATTTCAGTTGAGGAAATTGATTAGTAGGTCCTAGGAAAAAAATCGAACTTTTTTCAGAGCAAAGATAGATAGCTCAATTCTGTTTTCACCATTGACTTTTTTAGGTCGAAAAACTGCCTAATTAGGTCACAAAACCAAAATGGAAGCGATATCGAGACAGATCGCAAACATATAGATTTCAGTTAAGGAAATTGATTTGTAGGTCCTAGGAAAAAATTCGAACTTTTTTCAGAGCAAAGATAGCTAGCTCAATTCTGTTTTCACCATTGACTTTTTTAGGTCGAAAAACTGCCTAATTAGGTCACAAAACCAAAATGGAAGCGATATCTAGACAGATCGCAAACATATAGATTTCAGTTAAGGAAATTGATTTGTAGGTCCTAGGAAAAAATTCGAACTTTTTTCAGAGCAAAGATAGCTAGCTCAATTCTGTTTTCACCATTGACTTTTTTAGGTCGAAAAACTGCCTAATTAGGTCACAAAACCAAAATGGAAGCGATATCGAGACAGATCGCAAACATATAGATTTCAGTTAAGGAAATTGATTAGTAGGTCCTAGGAAAAAAATCGAACTTTTTTCAGAGCAGAGATAGCTCAATTCTGTTTTCACCATTGACTTTTTTGGGTCGAAAAACTGCCTAATTAGGTCACAAAACCAAAATGGAAGCGATATCTAGACAGATCGCAAACATATAGATTTCAGTTGAGGAAATTGATTAGTAGGTCCTAGGAAAAAAATCGAACTTTTTTCAGAGCAAAGATAGATAGCTCAATTCTGTTTTCACCATTGACTTTTTTAGGTCGAAAAACTGCCTAATTAGGTCACAAAACCAAAATGGAAGCGATATCGAGACAGATCGCAAACATATAGATTTCAGTTAAGGAAATTGATTTGTAGGTCCTAGGAAAAAATTCGAACTTTTTTCAGAGCAAAGATAGCTAGCTCAATTCTGTTTTCACCATTGACTTTTTTAGGTCGAAAAACTGCCTAATTAGGTCACAAAACCAAAATGGAAGCGATATCTAGACAGATCGCAAACATATAGATTTCAGTTAAGGAAATTGATTTGTAGGTCCTAGGAAAAAATTCGAACTTTTTTCAGAGCAAAGATAGCTAGCTCAATTCTGTTTTCACCATTGACTTTTTTAGGTCGAAAAACTGCCTAATTAGGTCACAAAACCAAAATGGAAGCGATATCGAGACAGATCGCAAACATATAGATTTCAGTTAAGGAAATTGATTAGTAGGTCCTAGGAAAAAAATCGAACTTTTTTCAGAGCAGAGATAGCTCAATTCTGTTTTCACCATTGACTTTTTTGGGTCGAAAAACTGCCTAATTAGGTCACAAAACCAAAATGGAAGCGATATCTAGACAGATCGCAAACATATAGATTTCAGTTGAGGAAATTGATTAGTAGGTCCTAGGAAAAAATCGAACTTTTTTCAGAGCAAAGATAGATAGCTCAATTCTGTTTTCACCATTGACTTTTTTAGGTCGAAAAACTGCCTAATTAGGTCACAAAACCAAAATGGAAGCGATATCGAGACAGATCGCAAACATATAGATTTCAGTTAAGGAAATTGATTTGTAGGTCCTAGGAAAAAATTCGAACTTTTTTCAGAGCAAAGATAGCTAGCTCAATTCTGTTTTCACCATTGACTTTTTTAGGTCGAAAAACTGCCTAATTAGGTCACAAAACCAAAATGGAAGCGATATCTAGACAGATCGCAAACATATAGATTTCAGTTAAGGAAATTGATTAGTAGGTCCTAGGAAAAAAATCGAACTTTTTTCAGAGCAAAGATAGATAGCTCAATTCTGTTTTCACCATTGACTTTTTTAGGTCGAAAAACTGCCTAATTAGGTCACAAAACCAAAATGGAAGCGATATCGAGACAGATCGCAAACATATAGATTTCAGTTAAGGAAATTGATTTGTAGGTCCTAGGAAAAAATTCGAACTTTTTTCAGAGCAAAGATAGCTAGCTCAATTCTGTTTTCACCATTGACTTTTTTAGGTCGAAAAACTGCCTAATTAGGTCACAAAACCAAAATGGAAGTGATATCTAGACAGATCGCAAACATATAGATTTCAGTTAAGGAAATTGATTAGTAGGTCCTAGGAAAAAAATCGAACTTTTTTCAGAGCAGAGATAGCTCAATTCTGTTTTCACCATTGACTTTTTTGGGTCGAAAAACTGCCTAATTAGGTCACAAAACCAAAATGGAAGCGATATCTAGACAGATCGCAAACATATAGATTCCAGTTAAGGAAATTGATTAGTAGGTCCTAGGAAAAAAATCGAACTTTTTTCAGAGCAAAGATAGCTCAATTATGTTTTCACCATTGACTTTTTTGGGTCGAAAAACTACCTAATTAGGTCACAAAACCAAAATGGAAGCGATATCTAGACAGATCGCAAACATATAGATTTCAGTTAATGAAATTGATTAGTAGGTCCTAGGAAAAAAATTGAACTTTTTTCAGAGCAAAGATAGCTCAATTCTGTTTTCACCATTGACTTTTTTGGGTCGAAATACTGCCTAATTAGGTCACAGAACCAAAATGGAAGCGATATCTAGACAGATCGCAAACATATAGATTTCAGTTAAGGAAATTGATTAGTAGGTCCTAGGAAAAAAATCGAACTTTTTTCAGAGCAAAGATAGCTCAATTCTGTTTTCACCATTGACTTTTTTAGGTCGAAAAACTGCCTAATTAGGTCACAAAACCAAAATGGAAGCGATATCTAGACAGATCGCAAACATATAGATTTCAGTTGAGGAAATTGATTAGTAGGTCCTAGGAAAAAAATCGAACTTTTTTCAGAGCAAAGATAGCTCAATTCTGTTTTCACCATTGACTTTTCCAGGTCGAAAAACTGCCTAATTAGGTCACAAAACCAAAATGGAAGCGATATCTAGACAGATCGCAAACATATAGATTTCAGTTAAGGAAATTGATTAGTAGGTCCTAGGAAAAAAATCGAACTTTTTTCAGAGCAAAGATAGCTCAATTCTGTTTTCACCATTGACTTTTTTAGGTCGAAAAACTGCCTAATTAGGTCACAAAACCAAAATGGAAGCGATATCTAGACAGATCGCAAACATATAGATTTTAGTTAAGGAAATTGATTAGTAGGTCCTAGGAAAAAAATCGAACTTTTTTCAGAGCAAAGATAGCTCAATTCTGTTTTCACCATTGACTTTTTTAGGTCGAAAGACTGCCTAATTAGGTCACAAAACCAAAATGGAAGCGATATCTAGACAGATCGCAAACATATAGATTTCAGTTAAGGAAATTGATTAGTAGGTCCTAGGAAAAAAATCGAACTTTTTTCAGAGCAAAGATAGCTCAATTCTGTTTTCACCATTGACTTTTTTGGGTCGAAAAACTGCCTAATTAGGTCACAGAACCAAAATAGAAGCGTTATCTAGACATATGGCAAACATATAGATTTCTGTTAAGGAAATTGATTAGTAGGTCCTAGGAAAAAAACCGAACTTTTTTCAGAGCAAAGATAGCTCAATTCTTTTTTCGCCATTGACTTTTTTAGGTCGAAAAACTGCCTAATTAGGTCACAAAACCAAAATGGAAGCGATATCTAGACAGATCGCAAACATATAGATTTTAGTTAAGGAAATTGATTAGTAGGTCCTAGGAAAAAAATCGAACTTTTTTCAGAGCAAAGATAGCTCAATTCTGTTTTCACCATTGACTTTTTTGGGTCGAAAAACTGCCTATTTAGGTCACAGAACCAAAATGGAAGCGATATCTAGACAGATCGCAAACATATAGATTTCAGTTAAGGAAATTGATTAGTAGGTCCTAGGAAAAAAATCGAACTTTTTTCAGAGCAAAGATAGCTCAATTCTGTTTTCACCATTGACTTTTTTAGGTCGAAAAACTGCCTAATTAGGTCACAAAACCAAAATGGAAGCGATATCTAGACAGATCGCAAACATATAGATTTCAGTTGAGGAAATTGATTAGTAGGTCCTAGGAAAAAAATCGAACTTTTTTCAGAGCAAAGATAGCTCAATTCTGTTTTCACCATTGACTTTTTTAGGTCGAAAAACTGCCTAATTAGGTCACAAAACCAAAATGGAAGCGATATCTAGACAGATCGCAAACATATAGATTTCAGTTGAGGAAATTGATTAGTAGGTCCTAGGAAAAAAATCGAACTTTTTTCAGAGCAAAGATAGCTCAATTCTGTTTTCACCATTGACTTTTTTGGGTCGAAAAACTGCCTAATTAGGTCACAGAACCAAAATAGAAGCGTTATCTAGACATATGGCAAACATATAGATTTCTGTTAAGGAAATTGATTAGTAGGTCCTAGGAAAAAAACCGAACTTTTTTCAGAGCAAAGATAGCTCAATTCTTTTTTCGCCATTGACTTTTTTAGGTCGAAAAACTGCCTAATTAGGTCACAAAACCAAAATGGAAGCGATATCTAGACAGATCGCAAACATATAGATTTCAGTTAAGGAAATTGATTAGTAGGTCCTAGGAAAAAAATCGAACTTTTTTCAGAGCAAAGATAGCTCAATTCTGTTTTCACCATTGACTTTTTTAGGTCGAAAAACTGCCTAATTAGGTCACAAAACCAAAATGGAAGCGATATCTAGACAGATCGCAAACATATAGATTTCAGTTGAGGAAATTGATTAGTAGGTCCTAGGAAAAAAATCGAACTTTTTTCAGAGCAAAGATAGCTCAATTCTGTTTTCACCATTGACTTTTTTGGGTCGAAAAACTGCCTAATTAGGTCACAGAACCAAAATAGAAGCGTTTTCTAGACATATGGCAAACATATAGATTTCTGTTAAGGAAATTGATTAGTAGGTCCTAGGAAAAAAACCGAACTTTTTTCAGAGCAAAGATAGCTCAATTCTTTTTTCGCCATTGACTTTTCTAGGTCGAAAAACTGCCTAATTAGGTCACAAAACCAAAATGGAAGCGATATCTAGACAGATCGCAAACATATAGATTTCAGTTAAGGAAATTGATTAGTAGGTCCTAGGAAAAAAATCGAACTTTTTTCAGAGCAAAGATAGCTCAATTCTGTTTTCACCATTGACTTTTTTAGGTCGAAAAACTGCCTAATTAGGTCACAAAACCAAAATGGAAGCGATATCTAGACAGATCGCAAACATATAGATTTTAGTTAAGGAAATTGATTAGTAGGTCCTAGGAAAAAAATCGAACTTTTTTCAGAGCAAAGATAGCTCAATTCTGTTTTCACCATTGACTTTTTTAGGTCGAAAGACTGCCTAATTAGGTCACAAAACCAAAATGGAAGCGATATCTAGACAGATCGCAAACATATAGATTTCAGTTAAGGAAATTGATTAGTAGGTCCTAGGAAAAAAATCGAACTTTTTTCAGAGCAAAGATAGCTCAATTCTGTTTTCACCATTGACTTTTTTGGGTCGAAAAACTGCCTAATTAGGTCACAGAACCAAAATAGAAGCGTTATCTAGACATATGGCAAACATATAGATTTCTGTTAAGGAAATTGATTAGTAGGTCCTAGGAAAAAAACCGAACTTTTTTCAGAGCAAAGATAGCTCAATTCTTTTTTCGCCATTGACTTTTTTAGGTCGAAAAACTGCCTAATTAGGTCACAAAACCAAAATGGAAGCGATATCTAGACAGATCGCAAACATATAGATTTCAGTTAAGGAAATTGATTAGTAGGTCCTAGGAAAAAAATCGAACTTTTTTCAGAGCAAAGATAGCTCAATTCTGTTTTCACCATTGACTTTTTTAGGTCGAAAAACTGCCTAATTAGGTCACAAAACCAAAATGGAAGCGATATCTAGACAGATCGCAAACATATAGATTTTAGTTAAGGAAATTGATTAGTAGGTCCTAGGAAAAAAATCGAACTTTTTTCAGAGCTCAATTCTGTTTTCACCATTGACTTTTTTGGGTCGAAAAACTGCCTAATTAGGTCACAGAACCAAAATGGAAGCGATATCTAGACAGATCGCAAACATATAGATTTCAGTTAAGGAAATTGATTAGTAGGTCCTAGGAAAAAAATCGAACTTTTTTCAGAGCAAAGATAGCTCAATTCTGTTTTCACCATTGACTTTTTTAGGTCGAAAAACTGCCTAATTAGGTCACAAAACCAAAATGGAAGCGATATCTAGACAGATCGCAAACATATAGATTTTAGTTAAGGAAATTGATTAGTAGGTCCTAGGAAAAAAATCGAACTTTTTTCAGAGCTCAATTCTGTTTTCACCATTGACTTTTTTGGGTCGAAAAACTGCCTAATTAGGTCACAGAACCAAAATGGAAGCGATATCTAGACAGATCGCAAACATATAGATTTCAGTTAAGGAAATTGATTAGTAGGTCCTAGGAAAAAAATCGAACTTTTTTCAGAGCAAAGATAGCTCAATTCTGTTTTCACCATTGACTTTTTTAGGTCGAAAAACTGCCTAATTAGGTCACAAAACCAAAATGGAAGCGATATCTAGACAGATCGCAAACATATAGATTTTAGTTAAGGAAATTGATTAGTAGGACCTAGGAAAAAAATCGAACTTTTTTCAGAGCAAAGATAGCTCAATTCTGTTTTCACCATTGACTTTTTTAGGTCGAAAAACTGCCTAATTAGGTCACAAAACCAAAATGGAAGCGATATCTAGACAGATCGCAAACATATAGATTTCAGTTGAGGAAATTGATTAGTAGGTCCTAGGAAAAAAATCGAACTTTTTTCAGAGCAAAGATAGCTCAATTATGTTTTCACCATTGACTTTTTTAGGTCGAAACACTTCCTAATTAGGTCACAAAACCAAAATGGAAGCGATATCTAGACAGATCGCAAACATATAGATTTCAGTTAAGGAAATTGATTAGTAGGTCCTAGGAAAAAATCGAACTTTTTTCAGAGCAAAGATAGCTCAATTCTGTTTTCACCATTGACTTTTTTGGGTCGAAAAACTGCCTAATTAGGTCACAGAACCAAAATGGAAGCGTTATCTAGACATATGGCAAACATATAGATTTCTGTTAAGGAAATTGATCAGTAGGTACTAGGAAAAAATTCGAATCTAGTAATGATACATGAAAATAAAATGGTATTCTTGTACAGGAGGCGCCTCAACTCATTTGTTTTCAGAGATGTGAAAAAATATTATATAAAAAATATCGTTGAAACACAACCCAAACCTTCATTTCCCGAAGTTGTTTCATATACAGGGTCATTCGTTTTTCTGGAAAGTACATCAACTTTGATTTTTTTCAATGGAACACCCTATATATTTTTCAAGATATCCATAGAACCTTTCAGTTCAAACATGAGTCCGATCTAGATCAGTAGCGGAGCTACAGAGGGTCGAAGTATAATTATTGTTATTTTTATTGATTAAAATATCTCACTTAGTTTCGAAGACATCAATCTGAAATTTGGTGTGGTCAGTACTGACTAGAAGACCATCATTTTAATCAGTTTAAAAATGTTTCAATATCTACAGGGCTATACGTTTTCGGCTTCTTTTTACCCCCCCAAACATTTTTGTAATACGCCTCTGGCATCTTATTCCTCTTACCAAATTGGGTGGATCAATTAATTCAGAGGCTTTTTCATAATTTTCGAGCAAATCTGAAACGATGAAGATATTGTGTTTGTTGTAAATGTTATTTTTCAAACAGAAAATACAGGCAAACCAACAAAACCCAAGCAAATCATTTTTTTTTGCGGTTTTGCATGTTTGACCTCTTGTTCTCTCAGAATATCACACGCAAAAACATACAGTGCGACAGCAAGTTTTCAAGTTTGGCCGAGTTTCGGAGTGTCTGCCATTTTGTTTTATGAGAAAACGCAATAAATATGGAGTTTAAGTTTTGTCTTCTTCAATCCTCTTTCAAACAAGACAAAAATCCATTAAATCGGTCCAATAATTAAAGAGTTATTTCCCAAGAACAAAATTCCGTTTTTTTTTTTTTTTTGACAACCCTATACATTTGATGTAGTGCAGGAATAGCTATATATTGAGTAAAATATTAACAAATCACCCTGTATAAGAATGGAGGGAAACAACAGAATGTGGAAATCAATGGAAGATAAGAGTATCTTCTGGAGTATCCCTGGTAAATCAGGACATCTGGCAACAGCGGCAACCATGTAATGGAATATTACGAAACTGAAATCTCAATGATTCTTTCAAATTATGGAATTAATCAATCAGGAACTGAATGTTTTGTATTTTTTTGAATATCCAATCCAGATATTCAAATCATGAGTGATCTGTGATCTTTTATTCTGTTTTTTTTTCAATTGTGTAATAATGTGCAATAGCTTTAATTTGAATGTGGCTGCTGGCAAATTTCTTGTACAAGTCAGGTTGGCCGAGCGGTCTAAGGCGCCAGATTTAAGCTCTGGTTCTCGAAAGGGAGCGTGGGTTCGAACCCCACACCTGACAAATCTTTTTTTAATTCTATTGTGGATATTTAGACACCTGGCAGATCTTTTTTTAATTTCATTGTGAATATTTAGGAACTAAAGCACTTTACTTTGAAATTTAACATCATTTATTATTTTATGGCATGATAATATAACATTTTTCAGGCGTATCTTATACAACAAAAAGGGAAAGGCTGAAACAGCAACGTGGAAAACCTCTTAAAGGTGGAAGAAATTGGATTCTAGAGAAAAAAGAACGCAGAAGACGACAAGGCAAAAACGTTAGAGATGACTCCAAATATACGGGGCGAAAACGAAGTGGAAAATTTTAGTTGTTCATGATGAAAAATAATTAAAATAAATTATATCTCTAAGTTACATCGTCTCTAAGGAAAAAAATATTAATAACTAACAGAATTAACAAATTAACATTCAACAGTTATGAAAACAGTGGTGGTGGATAACCATCGACAAGGCAAAAACGTTAGAGATGACTCCAAATATACGGGGCGAAAACGAAGTGAATAATTTTAGTTGTTCATGATGAAAAATAATTAAAATAAATTATATCTCTAAGTTACAACGTCTCTAAGGAAAAAATTATTAATAACTAACAGAATTAACATTCAACAGTTATAAAACAGTGGTGGTGGATACCCATTTCTGGATTTTCAAGATGAAATAGTAAAAAAAAGGAGGGCCTGTCCGGGATTTGAACCCGGGACCTCTCGCACCCGAAGCGAGAATCATACCCCTAGACCAACAGGCCGTTGATATGATTAGAAATCTTATCAACTGAGAAGATAAAAATTGAATTGGGGAATAACCAAAACCTCTGATTATTATACATTGTTTCTAAATCGCTAATTAATAATCATTATATTTCAACTTCGTTTGCTCTTGATTTTCCTATAAACATCACAGAGTATGGTCCAAAATATAATAAGTTAGGAAGTTAGGTTAGGTATATCGTATATCATTTAATTGCCGTTTATGAGAAAAAATGGAAGAAAATAGTTTGGATTTGTATAGACAGACACCGATCAGGTATCTAGGTAAGCATCAATTTCAAAATTGATTTGAATGATATCGTGAAATGCTCAGAATCAACAATTTTGTTGCAGGATACGCAAATGAAGTGGGCGAGGCTTTCAGATCGATGATAGGAAATAGATGGGTAAAATTTTCTTATGGAGTTGCAACTTTGTATGTACTTGCAGATACAACAGACAAAAGTATCAAATCGTATGAGGTAAAAATTCTTGACCAATAACATGATTAATAATAGAGCTTTTATTTAATTCATATTATTGTATACTTATTAAACATGGTGGCATCAGTCTTCTATATATATAAACACCATAATATTGAGTTCATTGCTTCTGCCACTGTAGATAAGTATGCAGCCAATTACGCAATTATACCATATATTTGTTATCGCACCATATGTTGCCTATATTCAAGTAATTTTACTTTAATGGTACCGGGTGTCCAAAATAATAATCCGCCCCTATATTCTCGAAAACAAATGCATCACAAAAAAATTTCAATTTGAAAAGTTGCTCGATTTCCATTGAACATTCACTTTTTGAGATTTTCTCTGGAATTGTTCTCCCAGTGTTTCTGAAAGTGACCTGGCTGTACCTCAACTTTTGCTTTCCAAATGGAAGCCGGCACATAGCACGAAATATTCAGAATGTATTGCCACACTATTGCAATATTGCAGTTGCATTTGCAATATTTCAGATACTTTGCAGTTGAAATTTTGGAAGTCCTATTTCATCTAGATGGCTTTTGTAAAAGATTATATTACTTATATTGTATACATGAGAAACAATCTCATGAATCCAAAAATGTAGTGTGAAATACAGGGTGTTTAATAATATGAAAATTAGAAACTGCAGAGGGACTCAATGAACGAAATCTATCGAAATTTCAATATTCTATAGTATAGCTTGAGAAAGACACAAAGGAAAACTTGTATAGTCAGCTTTTTATTGTTAGATGATATTAAAAGTTTTGGAAGAATATACCTAAGTCAAATTCAGCATTACAAAGGAGAATTTGAAATAATTAAAATATAGTCCAATTAACGAAAAGTTTCAATTTGAAATTTGAATGATAAAAGTAGAAAGAATCCATCAATATATGCCACTTTTCAATACTTCGTTAAATCCTGTTGTAGGTCTTACTGGTTGTAGTGACAAAGTTTATGCCCGAGTTTTTTAAATAAATTCTGGGAAATTTTGTGAGAACACTCGACAATAAAATAACATACATTCATGTGTTTTTTGTCAAAGGGTTTCAATAGGAAAGTTATCTTCAGATGAATTTTCATAAAATTAGTTCGGAACTCTCCAGTTTCATGTCCACCTTGTACAGAATGGCGACCGATAAAGTCCAAGTCGTTTTCATTTTCAAATTAAAACAATTTCTAATTTTCGGGGCGGCAAACTGATGTGACATACATTCTGAAGCTAGTCTGAAACTAGCTGATGGTGAGGAATATAGCTAGCGAATAGGTAACGAATGAGAAACGAATGAAAAAAAAATAGAAGAAGAAGTAAAACTGGTAAACAAAAACATACATAACCACAAATGCACTCGGAGCAGGAATGCAGAGGGTAGTTGGCTTCATTCTGACAGGTTATGGTTTTGTTATTTATGCATCGAAATATCTCGAATAGAGCTCATCGATCCTAAACGAAAATATAATTGAATCAATAAATCACTATCGGCTACATTCAATGATACTATCCTTCCTAATTTACTGTCATCGGTCAGAACAGAATGAAGCCGACACCCATATGGCTGTCTGTCAGTATTTGGGGTGGTGTGGACGGACTCGAAGTATTTGGCGCTGTTGCAATATATATAATCTGCAACTTTCCTAGAAAATTGATCCGTTCTATTAAGGAACGAATTCATAAGCAAAAAAATGACTGACAAGTTATGAATAACATATTGTAATATAACGATAGTGAAAAATTATAGCTACTATCGCAAAATATCATGATTTTATTAGTAATCAACTTGCTATTATATCCTATTGCTATTATGATATAGGTATTATGCATTCAAAGAACTATTTCCGGAAATCTAGACATTGATGATGTCGGCAACATCGTACTGGCACAGGGAATCGTATTTTAACTCTGTGAATGTGGATTTTCAGAAAGTACGTCAAAGGAATGGTGGAGGAGCCAAGTTCCCCCTTTATTAATTTTTTTCTGAAGTGAAATTTGATCTTACGAAAAAAAGAAAAAATACGTATACAGGGTGGGCCACCAGTAACGCCTCGGTCTCTAGAAGGCTAACCACTTATCTTCTTGGAATTCTTCCTCTCTAGGAAGTTGCATGTCAACATAGGCTACCATTTGAAATTATTTTGAAACATACAGGGTGTCCCTAAAAAACCATAAAACACTGAAGTTAAACTTTTTTCTGTCGAACACCCTATATATTATTTCATTTTGAGATTCTCCCTGATGAGCTGATTTCAACGACCCATTATACTTGGGGTCTAGCAGTTATAATTACTGAGAGATGGGGTGTGAGAAATCGAGATTTTCCAAGTTCAAGAATTTTTTGTGTCTAAACCATTCATAATTGGTCAAAACGGCTCACATGTCCCTATCTCAACTTTTGATCAACTATCTACTGACATTTAATTGAAACAAATACAGGGTGGTGCAGAATTCAGAATCTTGATCACCCGGTATATGTCCCAATTAAATATCAGTAGATAGTTAATCAAAAGTTGAGATAGGGACATGTAAGCCGTTTTGACCAATTATGAATAGTTTCGACACAAAATATTCTTGATGTTGGAAAATCTCGATTTTTCACACCCTATATTTCAGTAATTATAACTGCTAGACCCCAAGTATGATGGGTCGTTGAAATCAGCTCATCAGGGAGAATCTCAAAATGAAATAATATATAGGGTGTTCGATAGAAAAAAGTTTAACTTCAGTGTTTTATGGTTTTTGGGGACACCCTGTATGTTTCGAAATAATTTCAAATGGTAGCCTATGTTGACATGCAACTTCCTAGAGAAGAAGAATTCCAAGAAGATAAGTGGTTAGCCTTCTAGAGACCGAGGCGTTACTGGTGGCCCACCCTGTATATTATTTTCTTACAAACTTCACAGTGAGATAAGAACCTCAATATAGGAAACTTCCCCATTATATGAACATGATAGTTTTCTAACCCCCTTTTTTTTTCAACGTTTTAGGCGAATCTAAACGAGAAAAACCATCTGTACAAAGTAGCATTCACCACATCGGACACTTTGACGTGGCAACTTCTAGCTTCCGTCGCAATTCCGGGGTACACGATAAACCGAGTTTGTGCGGCGTCCAACTATTTTTTGAAAAAAAGCGAAAAACTGCCAAAGAATGCCAGGAAATGGGTCGTCACTGGTATCGGCCTGTTCGCCATTCCTTTCATCATCAAACCGATAGACGAATTCGTAGATTATGCACTAGATAATAGTTTGAGGAAATTTCAACCTTAAGATGTGTTCATTTGCAGACTCAGTTAGCGGTTTTTGCTTATCGCACAAGTACAAACAGAGCCGGATTTAGGGGTCTGGAGGCCCTGGGGCAGCAAAGTAGTGGATACCCCCTGATTATTTTCCAAATATAATAAACAACTTTTTTTTCGGTCAATAATTTGTATAACTTATTATTTCAACTACAAAATTCAAGGGGTGATTCCTTGTGATTCAATTCAATTCAAAATATACTTTATTGTCGAAGAAAAAAATTCTTATTGACAAAGCATGAATTTGTATTAGATTTAAAATATATAAATAAAGCAACATATTGGACAACAGAAAGTATGAAAGTTTACATTAAGACAAGACGTAAGATTCTACAAACATTTTAAGAATGACATGGGTTAATAAATAATTTAAAATCAGGCGATTTGACCTCACAGGTTTAGGTACTCAAAATATGTATTGAAAATATTCTCCCAAGCTGTAATATGCTTTTGAAAGCAGAAGTTCTTTCACACGCTTTCCAAATGGTTTTAAGTCTGTCATCATACTTTTCATTTCAGCTGGTAGATGATTAAAGATCTTTCGACTCTCAAATATAATTGAATTTTTGGACATCGTTGAAGTTGGCTTCGGCAGAGGTATATTGGCTTTTTGTCGAGTGTCATATTCATTTTCTGAAGGAAAATTGTCTTTTTTTTTTGTATGAGACATACTGTTTCTAAAATGAAGATGCAATAAATTGTTAATATTTTATTCTTGATGAACAGTGGTCTACAGTGATCGAAACGCTCAGCTCTAGATATATATTTAACCGCCCTTTTCTGTAGAACGAATACAAATTGTATCAACTGCATGCTACAGAAACCCCAAAAAGCGATACCATATCTCAGATGCGACTCAACTAATGAAAAATATGTTGTTTTGCCTGCTACTATTCCCAACTCGTCGGTAATGAGTAATGACCCTGACAGCATAACAGCCCACCAAGCAAAGTTGAAAGCTATGTTGATGCAATGTTGATACAATAACTGAAACGGCCGTTCAGCAATATTGCAAAGGTGAAGTTTGATAATGTAGCGTTGCAGCAATATTACATGTTGCTGTGACATTGCTAGGACGTTACATCTACAAATTTACATTTGCTTTGTTACTGAACGTCTGTTTCAGTAATTGCTACAACCTTGCATCAACATAGCTTTCAAGTTTGCTTAGTGGGAGCCTGATGCAAATTTTTTGTTGAGATATTGTATGTGTTCATCAAACTTCAGGGTATTATCAATCCATAATCCCAAGAATTTGGTGGACGTCTTGTTTTCGATGACATGATTGTGAAGACTTAGGTTTCCAGAAGCGAATTTCAATGAGATTACGTTAGTCTTATTCACATTGAAACATAAAGAATTGGAATCACACCAAGATTTGACTCTCTCTAAATCAACTTCTATTATATTTTTCAAGGAGTTTATGTCATTTCCGTGCCATAGTAGGGTTGTATCGTCTGCAAACATTGTAAACTTTCCTTGTATGTCGATATCAGATAGGTCATTCACATATAGAGAAGGAACAAAATGGGACCAAGCACTGACCCTTGTGGAACTCTACAAGTAATTTTCGAGACACTAGAACTTTCATTCGGTAAATTCACCATTTGACTCTTGTCCGATTAATAATTTTGGAACCTCTTGAAGGTTGTTCCTTTGAAACCATAAGTGAATAACTTTTGCAACAGCACTCTGTGATCAACGCGATATTTTAGTACATAAATTTCGTATAAACATGTGTCCCAACGTGCTTCGATTTCAAGATACAGGGTATTAATATTTACATTGAAAAGCGTTTTTTATTCATTACTCGATTGTCTTTCCACCAATTTTAATAAAACGTTGTGATTTTGTTAATTGTAATATGGAGCTTCTTCCAGTGCAATTAGATTCGGAATAATATTTCCAGTAGCGTCACAGAGGGTAAATTTATCGATATTCATTGTGAATGTCATTGTACGCCACCGGTTTTTCATAGTCTCATATTTTTATTGGATTGAACTATTGAAATGACAACTTTTTTATCCTTTGTGTGATTTTTGTATTTAGCTTAGTTTTTGAGGAAACAATAAAAATTCGATTTGACTCCAAATTTTAATGTAGGTGTTTTCAACACTTCTATTGAATGAGATTACTCAATAACCCCGGTTAGAATCATTTTGAAATTTTGGGGCTCTCTGATCAGTCTCCATCCTTACTGAATTTCGCGCTATAAATAAAAACAATTAATACTTCCAACTTCAACATCCTATATCTCAATAACGGAGCAAGTTAGGACACATGTTTATATAAAGTTTATTTGCTAGAATATTACAAGGAAACACACCTTGAATTTGTTCGGTGTTATTTAGATACACCCTGTATAAATATAGTCATAATATCTGAAACTGAATTTTAGC
This sequence comes from Phaedon cochleariae, assembly GCA_918026855.4. Classification (NCBI taxonomy): domain Eukaryota; kingdom Metazoa; phylum Arthropoda; class Insecta; order Coleoptera; family Chrysomelidae; genus Phaedon; species Phaedon cochleariae. Next base: position 41,736,467 of record OU896717.1, on the reverse strand, counting down.
GTTAACGAATGGAACATTGCGTGCTTTTTTATAGAAAAAAGTCGTTGATGACTTCGCTGAAATCCAATTCCCTGAGTTCAATGCTAAAAAGAGATAGCTTTATTCGAAAAACATCGAAAAAAACTTGTTCATGTAAAAGATTTTTTTTCCGAACTTTGAAGTCTCTATTGCGGGGCCCCTTTTTTTGAGGCCTCAGACGCCCTCCCCTAAATCCGGCACAGTACAAATCCCATTGGATTTCAGATTGTCAATTGTGGGAAATATTATGTAAAATTTTTTAAAATCGTTCTAAATCAGCTGCCACATATACCTGAACAATAATTTTAGATATTGTTATAATCACCTTACATTTATAACATTGCAGATATAATAAACGCCGATTTTCTACCTAGTATATATTTTTTGAATGGCATGTTTTTTGTTGTTGTTCAAGAAACATCGTTTATTGTCAAGGACTCGAAATTAAGTTCCATAATAGATATTTATGTATCAAGGACGTAAAGCAAGTTACGCCCGAAATACTTACAACATTTCATGCACGACCATTTCAGACATTTATTTACGGTCAATACGGCGAATTTATTATAATGATCTTGATTTCATTTGGCCAAATTAATGTATGCAACTGGCGAAGAAAGATCGAATGGTGTAGTCTATTTGAAATTACTTTACCGCCCGCTGTATTCCTTTGTCGCCCTAGGGCGCAAAAGTGTTACTTTACGCCCTCGAATCCTGGCGATGAAGTGCCACTTTACACCCGATCTTGCATAAAACGATATATCGCATGGTGAGTATTATACCTATACCTATATATACCTCTTTATCTTCCATGCTGGAGACATGTAGAGTGAAGCTGAACGAAATTAATCGGAAATTAATTTCATCCAAAAGAAATATGTCTGTGATATAATTTATAAAACAATTTTAGTCATATTTTTCTGAAAAAACTTGTTATAATTCGATTCTACCAACTAATTATCCTTATTATTATCGATTCATTCTTTTCCAGAATAAGTTAAACTACAGCTAAATGATATATATTTTCTGAAATTTCGAAAAATCATTGATGTATAGCTAGGTTTGAGACACATTCAAACTTCGTTGTATTCAGAATGAGAAGAGCTTTCAGAATCAGTATATACATGCATAATCAGGACCTTAATATTTAAAATAATTAGTTGATGATGGTTCTACGAATACAAAACGTTGCATAGAGAAATCAATATCACCACGTTGAATTTCATCAAAAGTTGCTATGGAAAAATGTTTTCAGTTTTTCTGTAAGTATATCTCCAATTATTATGACGTAGGAAAAAACAAAAATGAAATTCCAAAAATTATCTTTTTTCGATATACCCAACTTGAAAACTATAAATAATTTTGAAAACTTTCGAAAGCTGTTGGAATGACCCTCTGAATGCGCAACTTTCTCCCAATTTAACCGAATTGGTATATCATTATTATGTTCTTTATCATTTTGAATGCCATATTATCATAAAGACAAAGCCATTTCCCTTAATTAGCTAGGTATTCAAATACAGGGTGATTCATGGGGAGACTCACATAGCCAAATGGTATATAGGGAAAATCAAGACGAGTTGATGTATACATATGAATTTTTTTTTCAACCCTCGATAACGAAATATTTCAGAAATGACTTTTTTTTTTGGCATTCGGACATGGTCCATACAGCCAGTCACAGTTTTTTTATTTCATATTGATCCTAAAGCCTACCAGCAAAATTGGAAACTTTAATAGAAGGAAACATCAGGAGGAACAAAGAATCACAAGGTTTCTTCTCGCCAAGGGGTCCATCACGGCATTTCATTTATGAGACACACAACACTAGACCGCTGAAAGAGGGTATATAACACATAAGGTAGAACACAGAGGAACGAAGCTAAACTACTTCCATTCAAATCTTCAATCCCGTTTTCTGTATGAATTTTATGATACTTCGAGTTATTTTCTTATCATTAAGGGCTAAGAGGTTAAGCAAATTGATGGGAGTGGGAGTTTTCATATTCAAAAGATCAGAGTAGAGGTCTTGGCTTTCTTGTCTTGTGGTTCTGCAGCTGAAAAATATGTGATCTAGATCACCCTTCACATTGCAAAGCTCGCATAAGTCCGAGTTGGTTATCGAATGACTTATTGTACTCATATAATTTGGCAGCGACGTTTTTCTACTGAAACTATTGAGGATGGCATATCATGAGAAAAAAATCCAAGTCAGGACTTGGGAAAGATTCATGTTTCATTGTTATGTCAAAAAAGTTGACTTTGTGATCACTTTTCTCGATCAGATTCAGAAAGATCAGGTAAAATGCCCTAACTACTACTTGCACGGCACACTTTGACCGGTTTTTGAATCTGATGAAATAACCAGTATCTTCGTTATGAATGGCCAAAAAAAATGTTCAAAAATATATATATATATATATATACAGGGTGGCATTGAGATATGTACAAATATTTCTGAGAAAGCTCGACGTGTACTGTACCGACTGGCACTAATAACAAAAATTTAGGGATCAAAATGAAATTTGAGGTTAGACTCCTTTTTCCAACCAAAGTTCTACACTGTAGCAAATCTGACGTAACCTCTGTTCAAATTTCCATGCGGTAGGCACAATCAAGGGGAGTTCAATAACTTAAATTGTTTTAAAGGGGCGTAGGTACTTGATTTTTTCCTCGTATTTTGTTCAATTTTTAGGATGAAATTTCTCGTTAATTAGAAGAACTAGAAACAATCTGATATCATGGGTATATTCCTTAGACTATATCATATTAATGTGCTGAATATGTGCACTTATTTCGGAAACACCTTGTATATAATATACAGGGTGTATCTAAATATAACACCGAAAAAATTCAAGGGGTGTTTCCTTGTGATATTCTAGCAAATAATAAAAACCGGTGGCGTACAATGACATTCACCATGAGTATCGATAAATTTACCCACTGTGTGACGCCACTGGAAATATTATTCCGAATCTGATTGCACTAGAAGAAGCTCCATATTACTATCAACAAAACCACAACATTTTATTGAAATTGATGAAAAGACAATTGAGAAATGAATAGAAAAAAGATTTTTCATGGAAATATTAATACCCTCTGTATCTCGAAAACGAAGCAAGTTAGGACACATGTTCATACCAACTTTATTTCCTAAAATATGAAAAGGAATCAGCCGTTGAATTTTTTCGGTCTTGATTTCCCCTATTCACCATTTGGCCATGCGAGTCTCCTCACGATCACCCTGTATACTCGAATAAGTTTATACACTGTTCATTGAGTTGTCATTGCCAAGTTGATGGGTGGGTATTCACCAATGAATGTTGTGCTAGATAACTTGTAACAATCTTTGTGTAATGGAAGATTGAATGGCAGTATATGGTATTTATAGAACAGAAATGGATTGAAATTCACCACAGCATTCAGCTATCGGCCGCATGATATAGATGCAATGCAAACACAATTAACTTTTATCTAATTTTATCACAAACCAGAACCAGTTTAGACGACAATCGAGAAATAAAAAGTTGAACCTTCTGTACCATCATGTCTGATATCAAGGAATTCGAAAGTGTTGAACGGATTTTGAAAAAGCTACCACCGGAAGACTATGAAAATGTTCGACGAGTTTTGTATGGAAAAGCAACACGGTAAATATGGATAAGCAGATATTCATGTTGTACAGGGTCTTCACGTATTTTTTGAACCCCCACTTAACTTCTTTGTGTATCGTTACATTTTTTTTTCAAGGAAAGTTTTTTATATAGTTTTCCCTGTAGATTTCATATACCGGGTGACTCAGGAGACATGTAGCAGCCTGTAGTTTTTTTATTTGAAGATAAAATTTTGAAATTCACAGCGGGTATATAATAAATGGTAGCGCACGTTACGAACTTAACGACAATTTATTTCAACCACCTGTTTGACCAGAAGTGACCCCAACTTTTTTTTAATGTCACCCTGTACATTTCTTCAGTCTATCTTTTTCACCTAGAAATTCTTTATCCAACCATGTATCACAAAGTGGCATTTCTTTCCTAATTCGCTGTTGAATTGCTTTCTATTCAAAAAGAATAAGTTGGCTGTGACATGAATTCGATGATATTGGACACTTGGTAGGCTTTGAAATTCAAAGATCATTAGTAAACCGATATTATTCAAAATGTTTTGATATTCTGATCAATGTCTGCAGGTTGTCAATAGCTTGTTTGAGTCAAGATGAAAACCTTCGAAAATAACTCATGATATTGAGGAATCTAAGATAGGAACATATTTTTTCGAATTCAGCTACTCGTACAGAAACTATCTGTCTTTTCTTTTCGCCATGTACCTATCACATGATCTTCCCATTTGGCATAATAAAACTAAAAGTGTTCCTCTTATACGATGATCCACAGGGCTATCAGTCTATTTTTTCATAATTATTTCCCTTAGTAGGCGGTGTACCTACACAAAATGTTTTATGTGTTTGACAGTTAATCGATTGCATCAATAATTTTTCTTCTTCATTCGTGTGTTGATTAAAATTGCATATTATCAATAGAGACGGAAAATGTATTCAAGAAACGAAAAAGTCGATATACAGTGTGTCCCACTTACCATGCTCACCATGGGTATCTTTTTAACGGTGAGAGATACGAGGTCGGTTAAATGACACCAAATGTGGAGTTTGTCAAGGCCAACTATAATGTGGAAAAATATTTTGATAAAATCTATTCGTTTTTGATTTATACGCAAAAAAACAGATTTTGATCATTTTTATGTCTTCTCCGTAACTTCTTTATTCATGAAAATATTCAAATAGGAATTTCACATTCTCACGGCAGTTTTCTAAAGTGATTTCGAAAAAAATATGAAATTTATACCAACTCTTCTAGAATTTGAGATATCAGCACCAACTTCAGTTTTTCAAATGTAGGTCATAGCTCACTATGACTTAGTTACAAATAACTTTTTTTTCTCTCACCGATGATATGTCGCAGTAATAGTTTTGTGTTGATAACAACGGAGTTATCGTAATTTATACAAAAACAAAAAAAATATTTGTAAGACGCCATCTTGAATTTATAAATTTTAACAAAGAAATCATGATCTCCGACCTCGAAAACCCCCACTTACCAATTTTGAATAGAATCGGACCAAATCTTGTCTTCCATCTTGAAGCAGCCATTTTTTTCAATTTCAACAAAAATTCCGTAATGTATTGTCACTTCTGGTCGTCCGATTAACTAGAAATTTGGCAGGTGTTCATAATTTCGGTGACAATACATCATGGAATTTTTGTTGAAATTAAAAAAAATGGCTGCTCCAAGATGGCGGACAAGATTTGGTCCGATTCTATTCAAAATTGGTAAGTGGGGGTTTTCGAGGTCGGAGATCATGATTTCTTTGTTAAAATTTATAAATTCAAGATGGCGACTTCCAAATAATTATTTGTTTTTGTATAAATGACGATAACTCCGTTGCTATCAACACAAAACTATTACTGCGACATATTATCATCTGTAAGAGAAAAAAAAGTTATTTGTAACTAAGTCATAGTGAGCTATGACCTACATTTGAAAAACTGAAGTTGGTGCTGATATCTCAAGTTCTAGAAGAGTTGGTATAAATTTCATATTTTTTTCGAAATCACTTCGAAAAACTGCCATGAAAATGTGAAATTCCTATTTGAATATTTCCATAAATAAAGAAGTTACGGAGGAGACATGAAAATGATCAAAATCTGTTTTTTGCGTATAAAACAAAAACGAATAGATTTTATCAAAATATTTTCTCACATTATAATTGGCCTTGACAAACTCCACATTTGGTGTCATTTAAGCGACCTCGTATCTCTCACCGTTGAAGAGATACCCATGGTGAGCATGGTACGTGGGACACACTGTATTTATCGGTATATGCCAACAGAAAAACAGTTGAACATCTCAAAAAATACTTATGGGCAACATTTATAATTTTTTCAATATTTTATTGCATTTTTAGATCCTTCCTGGAGAGCTGATTTCATCGATGCATCAAAGTTGGGGTCTAGCTGAAATGATTACAGAGATATAGGGTGTGAAAAATTGAGATTCTCTCAACTTTAGGAATATTTTATGTCGAAACGATTCATTATTGGCCAAAACTGTTTTTAAGTCCCTATCTTAACTTTTGATCCACTATCTACTGCCATTTAATTGAAACAAATACAGGGTCATCAGAATTCTAGATGTTTCACCACCCTGAAAAATTCCTAAAGTTGAAAAAATCGTCTTCAACTTTTCACACCCTATATCTCTGTAATCATTTCAGCTAGACCCCAACTGTGATAGATCGATGAAACCAGCTCTCCAGGGAGAATCTGAAAATTCAATAAAATACAGGGTGTCCTATTGAAAAAATTATAATTGTTGCCCATAAGTATTTTTTGAGATGTTCAACTGTTTTTCTGTTGGCATAATATATGAAATCTACAGGAAAAAATATAAAAGAACTTTCCTTGAAAGAAAAAAAAAATAACAATACCTACATAAAAAAGTTGAGTAGGGGTTCAAAATATACGTGAAGACCCTGTACATATATACAGTGTGTTCATCATGATTCATGATTTGATGAAGGATGTTAAATATTTCATCACACTTGAGAAGAGTATTTTACCTGTGGTAAATGTAACAGACCAAACGTCTCCTTTTATTCAAACATGCTTGCTCTTGATGACGAATTTTACCGAAAAGCACCAATGGAAATAATTTTATTAATGAAAGTAATTTCCATCCACATAGTAATAAGGATTCACATCCACCGTATAAGTGTATTGAGAAACATACCATACATAATTCGTATCGCATACAGGGTGTCCATAAGTGATGAATCAAAAGTGGAGTGGTCCTACTACCCCACTTCTTTTGATCCATAATTTATGGGACACCCTGTATAGTTGCATTGGATTGGTCACGGTATTCTATTCGAGAAAATTACGGAGCTAGTATTGGTACCTCGAAATAATAGGCCTGTTCGTTTGTATTGCTAAACTTGCTAAAGTTCATTTTTTTTCCTTAGTTGTCTCTGTTCATAGCATGATGTAAACAAAGAAAATCGAGGTCAGCAGTTAGAGCAACCTATACTAAGCAAATTTGGATGCTATGTTGATGCAAGGTTGTAGCAATTACTTAAACGAAATATTGCAAATGTAAATTTGAAATGTAACGTTCCAGCAATGTCACAGCAACATGTAATATTGCTGCAACGCTACATTATCAAACTTCACCTTTGCAATATTGCTGAACGTCCGTTTCATTGCATCAACATAGCTTTTAACTTTGCTTAGTGGAAAGCACAAACGAACAGGGGCAATGATGAAACTATATTTTTCACTAAAACAGGCTAATTATGAATGTTCCAAAATTTCTCACAGGGAAATCGATGTTTCCGAGAAAGCTAAACACCTCTCTGAAAAATACGCCATCGAACTCGTCTCGTGTGGATTCGATAGCAAAGAGGAGGAACTTCGAAGTCCTAGGATTGTTCGAGTGGGATTGTTCCAACACAAAATCCCCATTCCTACTTGGAGTCCGATGAAGGAGATGAGAGAGGCGATGTACCAGATGGCTAGAGATGTGCTCGAAGTCGCTTACAGAGGAGGTGTCAATGTTTTTTGTTTCCAGGAAGCGTGGAGTAAGTGCAACTACAGTGTGTCTCACTTTAAACGGCCTTCCCCCTCTATATCTCAGTTATTAGTCATGCGATTCCAACCAAATTTGGTGTGGTATGAATAACCATCGATATGATCAGTTTTACAGAGATGCACATTATTTTGGACAGTGCCGTGCGTTTTTATTGAACAAAAAAGAGGTCGATTTTTCATAAAATCATACTAGGCATTTTTTTTACAGGGAATCTGTAAATCTGTAAAATCACCTAATTCCGAATTAACAGGATTGGCTTCATTTTTTTTTTCATTTTCAGTCTCGAATAAATAGTGACTTCAAATCAACTACGAATTTTGGAACGTTCAATGGCTCCGGTAGATGGAAAATCATGATTTGGAAGGAAAAACGAGTTATACTTTTTTATGTTGAACTCAGCATCGTTTCCGAGTAAATAATTATAACGTTCGCAAAAGTGCTGTTTAGATGTTCCTGTTTTTCTGAAACCCTTCATAGGCATCTTATGAAAATCCACATATGTGGGTTTGAAACCATGAAGAACAATTTTATGAGGTCAGTTTTCCTGTGAAAAAATGCCTAATATGATTAAATTAAAATGAAAAACTGAATTTCATAATAACAGAAATAATTATAAGGTTTCAAGAGTTTATCTACCATTATTGAATGAGGTGTAGGTATCAAAGCTATCTCAGTAAAAGCAAATTTGTATGTGCAAATATTTGAATAGTACCTATTTATACATATACCATATATACATGATTCAAGTGATAGGTATAATGAATACTAATCTATGATATTGGAAAAGCCGATTGTACATGGTAAAATGATGCAGTTTTATAATTCTGCGAGGTATCAAGATGAGATCAATTTGGGATTGAAACAAAATACTTTTTTTTTGATAGTTTACATTCTCCGAGACATTCTCCCACCGAAAACAATCCTATAACGTTGAAATTTCAAGTGGAACACCCTGTACGTATTATTCTCTGATGGAATTCAACATATCAGCCAGTCAAGAAGTTATACCTATCTTCAAATAAAAAGTCCAAATTGGTTAAAAATATTATATATTTGTTTTGATTATTCCTTGAATTTTGGATTATCAATGATCATCAACGGTGTTACCGTTCTTCAAGTTTTATCGATAAGTTTTCCACGAAAAATATGAAAACAAATCGATTGATGAAAGCACTAGTCTGTCAGAACGAGTGATCTTATCTGATTCGATTTAAGTGCTTTTGTCTCTCAAATACAGGAAGTTGGGTGATGAATAAGATTGCTCTTGTTATACGACGCTATACATAGTGGAGTATACTACGGCCTTGCCAAAAATGCTATCTCGGAAACTAAGCGAGATAGAGGTATAGTTACTTTGGAGAAAATGATCCCCCATCGAATTTTGAGCAACTTTGGTTTTTGTGTGTGGTCTGTCTGTCTGTTTGTACTCTGTGGTAATCATAAATCGATATATCTCCGGAACCCTTTGACATATCGACTTGAAATTTTGCCATCCTATTGTACTCAAAACAATATTATGTCATTAAAATATGAAGGAAATCGGAAAACTCTAAGGTGGTTTTTCCGGGTTTTTTCGATTTTTCACCGGAAGTTCCTTGTAACCACTCTACAAATCGCAAAAGTGGTCCGATCGATTTCATTTTTTGTGAGAAAAAACTCTATCAGGGAGAGGCGAAGCCTATTGAAATCGAGCAGAGTCGGGAAATTCCAAGTGGGTTTTCTAAATCCAAATTTGAAAAAATGCACCGTATGCCTCTTTGATGACGCAACAAATTATTATATTACCATTTTTTCGTGCATCCATCGGAAAATGGAAAAACAAATGAAAATCAAAACATCAAAATTTGAAATCCTTTCAATTCAATATATATCGAAAACAAATGGAAAAATCGAAAATTATCAGGAGTGCAAAGTTATCCACTGGAACATTTCCTACAAATTATTACTCATAATTTTTTCTGTAAACCCAATAGTACAGGAAATAAAGTAAAAAATATGAAAAAAAAAAATTTGAACGACCCATAGGGTACCATGAAGATATATTGAAAAACAAAGATTATCGATAGATGATGCTCATGGACTTCCACTGAACCATGGAATATTTTTTCCTTTTGTTGATTGGAAGATGGAACAAAAGTGTTGAACATTTTATTCTTAGATAATTCCAAATATCTCGAAAACAACTGGAAATATCTGAAAATGTTATAGAACCAACATTATTCCTTTTGATAGAATCTACAAAAAATCCGTATAACATTTTTCTCTGAATTCAATAGTTCGGGAGATACGATGAAAAAACTAAAAAATTTACAAGTTCCTAGATAATCACTTGCCAATAGAAAACAAAACAAAAAAACAAAAGAAAGTAAAAAAAGCACACTCGACTGTCTTGATTTTTTTCCACAAACTACGTACCTAGCTTACTCAACTATCTTGATTTTTTCCCACAAACTACTTACCTAGCTTACTCGACTGTCTTGATTTTTTCCAACAAACTGCGTACCTAGCTCACTCGACTGTCTTGATTTCCCACAAAGAAGAAATATGTTGGCATTGTTTGAACTTTCTTTTGTTTTCTTTTATTTAGTCCTTATTGGCAGTCGAGTGGGCTAGGTACGTAGTTTGTGGAAAAAATCTCCAGTTCTCTGAACTTCCATAGCGTCGTATACACATCTTTGGTGCCCAATGATAGTTTCGATATAAAAATATGCTCATGATATGGTGCCATAGCCTGTACTTCCATCTTACATGAGCAATGATAAAACATCATCTGCTTTTATAGCGTCGTATAAATTATCTGACCTCTATACTAATCTAATACCTAATGAAAACTACATCTATACTAATCTGATACCTTTCAAAACTACTTACCTCACTTGTTTTACTGTGTTAGATACATCAATGAGGTACTTTATTGTTTGTCATCAATTTTATTTCCGTATCTGATATCACAATGACTCCATTGTGTTATTATTTAAAAAAAAACTCATCGCTCATGAAATGTCAATTTGCAAGCAATGACAGCTCTGTCTAATAGATGAGCATTACTTGACAGGAAATCAGATGGCTACAAGACGAAGAAATCGAAAATGCCGCTGTTATCTACTATAGCCGTAGAAAAATTATAGTGTATAACTTGCACGGAATGCTAATTTCCTACTCAAATGATTGCAGCATTCGCCTAACACAACATATAATTATTAAACGTACACTTCTTATAGTTATTTATGTAATAAGGATCATAAAGACGATCATTATGGTACAAGTCGTGAATGTTATCGGGCGAGGCGTAGCCGAGTCCGATAACACGGCGTGTGCCATAATGATTGTTTATGATTCGTATTACATACAAAATTTTATCTGATGGCATTTATATCAATACATTTTCGAAAAATTAAAAACTGCATTTTCGACATGTCACAATGACAACTATTTTTAAAGGAGTAAGTATTGTGTAGTTTCAAATATTAGTAGGTGAGTGAGCTGTGCTTTGCCATTATATTAATATTACAAATTGTAGTAATTGTTCTTTTACCATTTATAATAAATAGTTTTGTACATAGTTATGCATTTTGAATAAACTTTTTTGATCAAACCTTTACATGTTTTCCTTATAGAATTTCATTATGGTACTTAGTCCCATAATGAGCTTCCTTATGTCATCAAAATTGAGTGACATAACGTTGTCATTATGACATGCCATCAGATAAAGTCATTTATATGCGTATTTTTTATTAGACATGCCCTTTGCTTTTTGTACAAGAGAAAAGCATCCTTGGTGTGAATATGCTGAAGATGCCCAACATGGACCGACAACGAGATTTTTATCAGAGGTATGTAAAAATGGAAATTTCTCTTTTATACAGGGTGGTCCATTTTTCCAGGACAAAACGGAAGATTTGAACAGATCCGAAAAAATAAGTGTCAAAACGAATACGAATTTGCCATACAAATATCCATTTTTAATGTTGAGAACGGGAGCAGTTTCGTTCCCGAAACGTCCAGAGATAAGTGAAAATTTGATATTTTTCTATATACCTTTATTTCTCTTTTCCAAACCTTTTTCAATACAAATTGTCACTGACAAAGTGAATTTTTCTTTTAGGCTCTCTAATAGGGAAATTCTGTAAACGCAGTGACAAAAAGTTTTTTGAACTGGAAGTTTGGCCACATACAAAAATAAAACTCTGTATAGATATCGCTCAGAAAGTTTGTATAGTACACTAATAGCATAGGTATATGGTGAATATACACAGTGTTGTGTACTTATGTAAATCGATGAAAAAAAAAACTGGACCACTCTGCATATCTGATGTCTTTTATATATTTTTTATTTATTTTTTTTTTGTTTCAACATGACCGTAAAAAATATTTTTCCAAAGTAGTATACTCAGATTTTAATTTCCAGATTTCAGTTTCGTAATGGCACTAGTACACTAGTGCTGTGAAGTGTTACTTTACCGCGCTAGTGCGGTAGAGTGAAAAAATAATTTCAATTTCCAGTTTTTTACTCAAAGAAATGAGAACTAAATAATCCTAAATATAGCAGGTACTAAATAGACCGGCAGGTGGGACATGATTTCACCCAGTATGCCTTTTGGAGGGTACATGAAAGAATCCTCCCGGGTTCTTTATGCATTGAAGTTAATTAACATTATTTGTTCGCAAATTAAACGTTTCGAAAAGACTTCACTCACGCCGCCTATGTTCCAAAATGAAATATAAGTGATACGTTAGTTGAAAATACAATGGCAAACAGGTTGCGAGAGCCCAAAAGGTAATCACGGCCACGTGTAGTTGCATTAAAAAAACATTTTTCCTCGTTTTCAAACAGGCTGCATTTGAGAAGTATTTTTTTACGGAAAAAATGTAATACCCTTTTGGGTATGTCCAAGTACACCTAAACCTTGCCAACATGCTGTAATGCATGAAGAACCCGGGAAGATTCTTTCATGTATCATTTTTTAACACCAAAATATATGCATAATGATATGATACCCTCTAAAAGGCATACTGGGTGAAATCACGTCCGAAAATCTTATAGACCTGCTGGTCTAAAAGTTTGAGCTGCTTCATTTGGCCCTCGGCCTCGTTTGACAACTGTCCCATCTCATATCGTAATATGAATCTTTACGGTACTCGTGGTTGTTTTCACAGAGATGAATATTTTTTGTAGTTGGCCAGCCGTTATAATATGGTGATCATCTCCCCCATATTAGAAAGGGACAGTGTGCACGGAAACACGATCTGGAACACCGCAGTGGTCATCGACAATCACGGGGACTATTTGGGAAAGCACAGAAAGAACCATATTCCCCGTGTCGGCGATTTCAACGAATCGACTTATTATTTGGAGGGAAATACCGGTCACCCTGTATTCGAGGTAAAGATCACAAATTTATCTACTTACTGAAACGGCATTTCTTACCTTATTTCAGGAAAAAAAAAAACCTCCAGTGGGAGATATAATTCGCGAGATTCACGAAGTGGGCGCCATCTAGGTTACATAATACGAACTTCAAACTGGGGGAAAACAAACTGTTGTCTATGGATAAAGTGCATAGACTACATTGCATTCAGCTTGCTGTAGCTGTAGTCAAACTTGTCAATGACATAAAGTGTTGGCACTGTTGATGGTTGAGTTGGTTAATTTTTTTACATTATTACATTTTTATTAGTTTGGTGAACAGTGAACAGGTAAAGAATTAGAGATAGTTTAAACAATTCAAACTAATTATGACGATCAAATCAATTGACATATAAAAGAACAGCTACAACATGTTTACAATACCCAGATTGTCCTGCTTTGCATGAACAAATACAAATCCATTGTTCTACAGGAGTTCCTCTGGACCCCAACTTCAATTTTACTTCATGTGTGGAAGATTTCATCGCCGAAGTTTGTAGACAGAGTGCAAAAATGTGCCGTTTGTTGAAGTCTTCTGCCTCACACAAAATCACATGATTAGCACGGAGAACGGCTTCTCCTTCCACTACTGGTCGGCTTTTTCCGTCTAAATAGAGCAAAATATCTGTCAAAATAACATCTACCAACAGGCATTATTAGCGCTTTCAACCGAATGTTGACAATTGATGTCAGGAAATTTAAAAACATCACTCTTATCAGTACACAGTACGCAAGCTATAATGGCACTAATGGGATTGAGTGAGGATTGAGTTTGTTTTCCCCCAGTTTTGACGTGGCTTTGACATGGAACGATGAAACCAAGCGCCACCTGGTAACATTGATTCCCGCGAATAAATTGTCTTCAGCATGCTTCCTTGGCGTGAAGAAACCTATGGGATCCGTGATTCGTGCAATTCAACTAATCGGTGTCCTTCATCACTATTATAAAACAAATAACTCTTGAGTATGGCATATTGCTTGCGTAGGATACGTCTTCTATGAAAAACCGAAAAACGCACAAGATTTTGAGGAGTGCTATACTTGTGAAAAATGAGTCGGGTTTTTCCTGTCACTATCTCCCAGTCTAATATTGCTGTGTTCTTTCTATACTAATATTATAAAGACGAAAGATTCGATTGTTTGTATTGAATAGGCTCCGAAACTACTTGACCGATTTGAAAAATTCTTTCACCATTAAAAGCCGGCATTATCCCTGATGAACATAGGCTACTTTTTACTGTGGGAAAATGCTTCTTTTCTACGGGAAAACGGGTAATAGGACAACCGGTAGTAAGAATTATCCTTCCGAACTTATCTTTTTCACATAACTTCTAAAGGGCTCATAAGAGCATTTCGATAGTTTCCTGGATGATTACCAGTGGCGGATCTACGATTTCTGGGGCCCTAAGCTTGATAATTCTTGGGGCCCTTGTGGCCCCTACCCATCATTTTTTCTCCTCCTGTTATTTCTTCTCACCAATTTTCCCATCTAACATTTTCTGACCAAATAGAAGCGAAAAATGCATGATGAAAATATATAGGATATAAGGAACAAAAAAAAGTGCATTCATTGATATGGTTTAGGATATAATAACAAATAAAAAAATCAGAGCCACATGAAATAAAATGAACGTAACTATATAACACTGACTAGGATCAGATACGTTCAAAATAAAAGAACTAAACCATAACGAAATTACTAGGAGAAACATACTATGATATCACTTCCAATTTTCTGATTCACGAATCTGCGAATACTTTCATTGCACCATCATAAATCGAACTGCTCATCAAATCACTTCCGATGGAAAGCATTCCCAAAGTTTGTTATGTTCTCTTCGGAATTAGGTACACAATTTGATTTGATCATTGATAATTTTGAAAATAAACGCTCTCCTCCGCAATTGGTCACTGATGGCAGTGTTGAAAACAAGTTCAATGTAGTATTTTTGCATTGAAAAACACGTCCATCATTCCTTCAGTATATAGGGTCCCGCCGATTTCATAGGAACATTATTACTATTTCCTCAACGGTATACGTTTTGCAGATGAAAAAAAATTGCCGTTCCTGAAAAATTGGAATGAAAAAACAGAAAATCATTTTGTTTTTACTGTTGATATTTTATCTAAATCGAAACGGCACATGTTTTTTTTTTTCAGTTTGCAAAATGCCATATCGAGGAAGTTATTGAACTTTTGTCGGATTTAAGCAACTTTCTTCCCCTTAACCGGCCCACTGTCGCTATGAGATCGGCAAAACCCTGCTTATGGTTTTCAACATTTTTGGAATGTTGCCGCTGCTTCTAGGTATATAAAATAAATACCTATTGCTCAAAAGAGAAATTCGTTTCAATCATTATTTCATCTATACAAACGAATGATATGGGAAAATAGTCATGCAATGCCAGAGCCCCTCGGGGGCCCCTGCAAGGGTCGGGGCCCTAAGCTTGAGCATACTAAGAGTACCGGTAAATCCGCCACTGATGATTACTAAACGGCTTGACCGATTGGGTTGAAATTTTAACTACGTAAAACAACAAAAAAAAAACAAAATATACTGAGAAATGGAAGAGAGTTGTAAGTATATTAGTAGCTACAGGTAAGCACAAAAAATTGCAAAAAAATAACAAAAAAATATGTACTGTAGATACGCGCATAGTTCAGAACGACTGCAACCTATGTCTTTTTTTTTCAAATGAGTACACCAACCGTGTGAAGCCTGGCCGGTCAACTAGTATATCAATATCGCTATGCGTCCGATGAAATGGATAGTTATCTTTGCTCCCTTGATATATAAATACCTAGCTATATTATCACGTTTCCAGAAGTTCGCTTTCTTGTCTGTCTTTTTGGTAAACATTTTTTTTATTGTTTACAGACTCAATTTGGGAAAATCGCAGTCAACATATGTTATGGCAGACATCATCCTCTGAACTGGTTAGCATTCGGCATTAACGGTGCTGAAATAGTATTCAACCCATCAGCTACAGTAAGTTGATTTCTAGATGTAATTCAAGTAATATAATCCAATTCAATAATATACATAATGATCTACATTATGATGAATGCATCCTGTACAGGGGCGGTGAGGGGGTTTTCATGGTTTTCTCCCTAGAAAACAACTAACCATTTATCTTTCATGTTTTTTAATTCTCTACGGTTATTATAAAAATTGTTTCACCTTCATGACTATACAATTATTTATTGGTTGGAAGTAGCTTTTGGTACCTCATTAAACATGAGACAAAGTTTGACTGGAAAACGCGTGCGATGGCGGAGAAAATGGCCCCAAAAGACCAGGAAAATAGGTTTTCGCCAATATCTCCTAAAATATGGCAGTTAGAGATTTTCGGTTCAGATAAAAATTGAAGTTCAGTTAATTTTCTACAAAAATGGTCCTTATCATTTTTCTCGAAAATTTGCCCAGTTTCGAGAAAAACGGCACGTAGCGCACCTCGAATAATGAGCTTCTGTTGTATGCCGGCGAGCACAGTCCGTGTATTTACACATCGGCAGGGGGACAAATTATTCAATAACTTTGTTAAAAATGCATATTTTCTCATGATTCAAAGTTCATGTGAAAGAGGAATTCTGCTGCTATCATACCCTGCGTGGCCGCATGGTTTGTAGCAGACGACCCGAGCGAAACGTAGAGCACACACGCGGCGAACGACGGAGGAACGAAAGTAATAAATTATAGCGTGTACATTTAGATATACTGGTTTTTTCCCGGGATATCAAAGGTATGACTTATATACATCGATGGAAAGGTGGGAATTCCTCCGTTACACTAATTAAGGTGTTAAAATGTGAGAAATAAAGAGCACGGAGAAAAAAACCACCGAAAAAAAAGTGCGTTTTTTCCTTGACCCCGCTTTTTCTAATTTTATTGAAAAATGGACGACTTCGTCTAACAAAATAATTGCACAATCGAAAAGTAGACCTTCTTAGCTTTCAAATGATGTATCATAGAAACCAATCGGATCATGTATGAATTTTTAATTGATGGTTGTTCACAAAATTTCCCCGCGTTCCAAAAACAGCAAAAAATTGGGATTCAATAGACAAAGATTAAATGAAAATTAAAAAAAAATTAGGGTATATAAATTTCAGGGATGACGAAGGACCTTATGAGGACCCATAATCAAGAGAATTTTGAGTGAAATAGTGCAATACAAAAAAAATAGGAACAAATTCCTGGCGAAGTCAAAATTGACCGGGAGCAGAAAGTTTGACCATGTTCCGATATGGCCAAAAGAGTCGAGCGTGGCTCAATTCACGGGGTATGATAGCAGCAGAATTCCTCTTTCACATGAACTTTGAATCATGGGAAAATATGCATTTTCAACAAAGTTATTGAATAATTTGTCCCCCCGCCGATGTGTGAATACACGGACTGTGCTCTCCGGCATACAACAGAAGCTCATTATTCGAGGTGCGCTTCGTGCCGTTTTTCTCGAAACCGGGCGAATTTTCGAGAAAAATGATAAGGACCATTTTTGTAGAAAATTAACTGAACTTCAATTTTTATCTGAACCGAAAATTTCTATCTGCCATATTCTAGAAGATATTGGCTGAAAACCTATCTTCCTGGTCTTTTGGGGTCATTTTCTCCGCCATCGCACGCGTTTTCCAGTCAAACTTTGTCTCGAATTTAATGAGTTACCAAAAGCTACTTCCAACCGGAAGATGAAAATAGTGCGTAATTAAAGTTAACTTTTTCCCTTTATTTATTGGACTACAATGAACCCGTGAGTTTTCTCAATAGATTGTCGTGGAGATGACTGTGTATTATTCAGTGTTAATTTTTGTTTTTTGTCAGGTTGGCGAACTGAGCGAACCCCTTTGGGGCATAGAAGCGAGGAACGCGGCCATCGCCAATTCTTATTTCACCTGCGCCATCAACAGGGTGGGCACTGAGGAGTTCAAGAACGAGTTCACCAGCGGCAATGGACTGCCCGCGCACCGAGACTTCGGCCATTTTTACGGATCGAGTTATGTAGCGGCTCCGGACGGTTCTAGAAGTCCGGTAAGTGACTAGAAACTAAAAAAAAGCCAAGACTCCATTTGTTGCTCAAGTCACGAGAAAATTCCATTCATCTAGGTGAAGATAAAATCAATACTAACACTGAGTAATTGATTTTAATATGAAATATATTGGGCAAACACGTCAAAGTAAATGCACAAGATTTTGAGAACATATTGCCCAATATTCAGTTTGAAAAATCAACTGATGCCAATTTTGTCTCTATAACCTCACTTCACAACCATATTATGTAACCTGATTAGGCTAATGTTATTTTCAGGGTCTGTCTAGAACGAAAAATGGCTTGCTCATTGCCGAATTCGATTTGAATCTTTGTCGCCAAGTAGCAGATGTATGGGGTTTCCAGGTGAGAAAATAAAATTAAGAACAGTGTCCCAAACATCATTCAACGAATTTTTTTTGAACAGCACTGTATGAAATTATTTTTTTGTGTTTTTTTTAGATGACCCAGAGACTAGACATGTATGCTGAACTGCTGGATAAGGCTACAACACATGATTTCAAGCCCCAAGTAGTAACAAAAACTACCGAACTGTGATTTAATGTTCAAATGGAAATTAGAAAATTTGATTATGAATGATGTGAAAAAATTGTACAATAATTTTGTTATTTTTTTATTCACATTTTATTGCACCATAAGGAATTACAGCAGAACTATAGCAGGTAAGATAATCAAAATGAAAATACTTAGATGGCACTTACTTTACAATTTATTTTGTTTTGTATAACATGGCACAGAATTCTTAGTAAGTGAATTGAAAAAAAATGGCGTCACTTACAACACAAGAAAGATCAATATTTAGCGAGTACGGTCAAGTTCAAATATATCAACATAAAAGCAAGCATCTAATTGTTAAGAACTTTCTGAAAATGGCAATTCAAAGAAAATATAATATAAATTTATGTAAACGTCATGGATTAAATACCAAAACCTTTCTTTTCAAATTCAAAATCTGAATCAACAACAATTTTTTTCATTTTTCAATTTAAGATCAACAATCAATATACCTAATCATATTATACTCATCTTAAATATTGCACGGAGTATTTTCTGAGCATTCGATTTTATTTGATTCCAAGTTCTTCCAACTGAAATAGAATAAAGAGTACATTAACATTTTTCAACAAAATTCACTGAATAATTTCGAAATATTTCTCATCAGCTTTAAAATCAAAATTGTGTATGTGAAAGCTGTTTTTATTCCTGCAAACTCGTGAAATCTGGTTTCATCTCTATAACATTCATTGTTATGCCTTCACACTGTATATTGTGAGAATACGGTCAAGTAGGTCTGACAGACCTACGTGACAGTCTGTCAATATAAGAAAAATATAAGTCAAGTAAAAGTCATCGTCATTGAATTTACAAAAAAAGTGCTCAAAGACATTAAATTTGGTCCTTCGAGCCGGAGTCATTATCACATATGTGTAGGACAGAGTACTTGTTCTGCACGTCTTTTCCAACTCGTCCATGAAGTATCCACCCTAAACTCGTCTTCGTCGCCATTGGTACATTGGACCATGTGATATTCATTTTCATGTATGTGAAATAGTTTTTTTGGAATTTGTTCTCATTCGTATAAGTATTGTTTTCACCAGTGTGGAACACATTTATATCTGCGCCAAATATGTTTATTTATTCAGTGGAATGAGTTTAATCGGGTGAAACTCATTTTCATTCTTACAAGCACTATTTTCATTGGTGTGAAATCTGTTTATATTTGTGTGAATTGTGTTTTTATTCGCGTGAAATCTGCTGTCATTTACGTGATGTTGAAAAATTTGTTTATTTATTCAGTTAAATGAGTTTAATTGTGTGAAATCCATTTTAATTCGTGCATGAATTGTTTTCATTAGTGTGGAATCTGTTTTTATATGTGTGAAATGTGCTTTTATTCACGTGAAATCTGTTTGATTGGCGTAAAATGTTTACATAATATGTGAGAAATTCTTTTATTTATTCAGAGAAATAATTTTGATTGTGTAAAATCCATCTTCATTCGTGCAAGAACTATTTTCATTATTTTAGTTCGTGTGAAATGTGATTTTATTTGCGTGAAATCTGTTTCCATTTGTGGGAAATTCGTTTACTCATTGAGAGGAATAAGTTTAATTGTGTAAAATCAATTTTCTTGTTGTTTTTCAAAATTACGTGAAATCGGTTTTCTTATGAATCTGTTGACATTCATGTCAGGTCTGTTTTCATTACTGTGAAATAGGTACCTCAGTGATATCAGTCTTCATTTATGTAAAAAAAATTAATTTTTTTAATTTGTTGAACATCATTTGTGAGATGTAGACTTTTAAACATATTCAGCTAATAACAGATTGGTGAAGATTCCTATAGATGTCACAAGGAATTTAAATTGTATTTTCAAAGCTGAAGAAAACATGAAATATATTGGACAAACTCGTCAGAGTATATACACACGACTTTAAGAGCATATTCTAGAAGTCTATTATCAGTTCAGTAAAATATGTTTCCGTTTTCATAACTGTGAAATAGTTACCTCAGTGATATCAGTCTTCATTTATGTAAAAAATTTGTTTGAATTTGTTGAACATCATTCGTGAGATGTAGATTTTTAAACATATTCAGCTAATAACAGAATGGTGAAAATTCCTATAGACGTCACAAGGAATTTAAATGGTATTTTCAAATCGCAAGGGCTTTCATAGCTGAATAGAACATGAAATATATTGGACAAACTCGTCAGAGTATCTACACACGATTTTAAGAGCATATTCTACACCTTTTCCAGATGTATTTCAGAAAGCGTCAATTTAATTTCAGAATAGTCACTTGTATTTCAGAAAGCGTCAATTGTATTTCAGAATAGTCAATTCAATTTCAGAAAGCGTCAAATGAATTTCAGAATATTCACTTGTATTTCAGAAAGCATCAATTGTATTTCAGAATAGTCAATTCAATTTCAGAAAGCGTCAATTGTATTTCAGAATAATCAATTCAATTTCAGAAAGCATCAATTGTATTTCAGAATAGTCAATTGAATTTCAGAAAGTGTCAGTTGTATTTCAGAAAGTATCATTTGAATTTCAGAAAGCGTCAATTGTATTTCAGAAATCTTCCTCTATAGACTGAAAGCCAGCTACCGCCAGACGCCATTTCAACAAGGTTGATATTTTCTATGAGTGGTATATCTTATTCGATGGAATCGTTTTGTGGGTTGAAAATCTTCAGTACTGGATGAGCTTCCAAGAGATACCGGGTGTTGAAAGTACAAAAAAAACTGGATAAACATCATTTCAACAAAAACTGATCTTTTTATGTTCATCCTATCATGATAGAGAATATACAATTGCCAGACACTTTCCACGGGGTGTTCTCCTGCCAGGCAACTTCATAAGTCGTGAAAATATTATGACATTTACGACATAGCAACAGAGCTTGATTTTGTAAATGTTATTAAGGAGCCTATTCTACACTCTACAGTATCACAAACAGCTAGTCACTTCCGATTGGACAAACATGTAAAAATCAGAACTTTTTTATAGCAATAGAAAGAAGTTTATCTCTGATTGTCCCCTCTACATATACCTGAAATTCTGTGATCTGTTCATCAAATAGTATATAGGTACCTTAAAGGTACACAAAAAAAATTTTGGGGTGAATAAAATGAAAACATCACTACAGGAAGCACAGAACATCCTATGCATTCTTACATGGAGTGCACTTTCTACTAACTAATCGATCTTGATGCATTCTGAAATTCAATTGACGCTTTCTGAAATTCAATTGACGCTTTCTGAAATTCGAATGATATTTTCTGAAATACAATTGACGCTTTCTGAAATACAAGTGACTATTCTGAAATACAATTGACCCTTTCTGAAATTAAATTGACTATTCTGGAATACAATTGATGCTTTCTGAAATTGAATTGACTATTCTGAAATACAATTGACGCTTTCTGAAATTGAATTGACTATTCTGAAATACAATTGATGCTTTCTGAAATACAATTGACTATTCTGAAATACAATTGATGCTTTCTGAAATTGAATTGACGCTTTCTGAAATACATCTGGAAAAGGTGTAGAAGTCTATTCTGAGTTCAGTAAAATATGTTTCCATTTGTGGGGAATTTGTTTACTTATTGAGAGGAAGAAGTTTAATAGTGTAAAATGAATTTTCTTGTTGTTTTCTCTAAAATTGCGTGAAATCGGTTTTCTTTTGAATCTGTTGTCATTCGTGTGAGGTCTGTCTTCATTACTGTGAAATAGGTACCTCAGTGATAACCGTTTCCATTTATGTGAAAATTTTGTTTTGATTTGTTGAACATCATTCGTGAGATGTAGATTTTTAAACATATTCAGCTAATAACAGATTTGTGAAGATTCCTATAGATGTCACAAGGAATTTGAATGGTATTTTCAAATCGCAAGGGCTTTTCTAGCTGAAGAAAACATGACATATATTGGACAAACCCGTCAGAGTATATACACACGATTTTAAGAGCATATTCTAGAAGTCTATTCTCAGTTCAGTAAAATATGTTTCCGTTTTCATAACTGTGAAATAGGTACCTCAGTGATATCAGTCTTCATTTATGTAAAAAATTTGTTTGAATTTGTTGAACATAATTTGTGAGATGTGGATTTTTAAACATATTCAGCTAATAACAAATTGGTGAAAATTCCTATAGATGTCACAAGGTATTTAAATGGTATTTTCGAATCGCAAGGGCTTTTATAGCTGAATAGAACATGAAATATATTGGACAAACTCGTCAGAGTATATACACACGATTTTAAGAGCATATTCTAGAAGTCTATTCTGAGTTCAGTAAAATATGTTTCCATTTGTGGGGAATTTGTTTACTTATTGAGAGGAAGAAGTTTAATAGTGTAAAATGAATTTTCTTGTTGTTTTCTCTAAAATTGCGTGAAATCGGTTTTCTTCTGAATCTGTTGTCATTCGTGTGAGGTCTGTCTTCATTACTGTGAAATAGGTACCTCAGTGATAACCGTTTCCATTTATGTGAAAATTTTGTTTTGATTTGTTGAACATCATTCGTGAGATGTAGATTTTTGAACATATTCAGCTAATAACAGATTGGTGAAGATTCCTGTAGATGTCAGAAGGAATTTGAATGGTATTTTCAAATCGCAAGGGCTTTTCTAGCTGAAGATAACACATGACATATATTGGACAAACCCGTCAGAGTATACATACACGATTTTAAGAACATATTCTAGAAGTCTACTCTCAGTTCAGTAAAATATGTTTCCATGAGTTGATATTTCTAGTTTTGAGATAAAAAGTTGAATCATTTTTTCTTTACCTCTCCCTCCTCATCGACCGAATCGCTTTCATCGTCCGACCCGTGAAGAGAAGCTGCCGGAGTCGTAACTTTACTGGAAGTGGGCGATGGCGGTTCGGATATCGGCCTGGGGTACCTCAGGGTTCCGATACCCAACTCCATTTCTTCCTTCAATTCGGGGAACACTTTGTGCAGGGCTTTCATTCTCGCTTGCCGATAGTACTAAAAATCAAACAGGAAAGAAGCGAAAATTTTCGATAGATACATTATTACACAAGGTGCCCAGAAACTGTCTTACCGAACGGAAACGCAAGACATACTGGACGTTATTTTATTTAGATTTGAATAAAACTACGATAATCCAAAAATACTTCCTAGATCATTGAACTAATGATTTTCAACGTACACAGCGTTTTTCTTTGTTTTTTTGTGATTTGAAAAAGCGAAATTGACTTAAAATACGGTGTACCGCATCAACTTCAAAGGGTTGGTAGCAAATACATTGTACTTTGTACTGATTTTGAATATTTCACGTACCGTTTTTTGGTGGAATCGACTTGTGGTTTATCAACACACCAGAAATCACCAAGGAAATCAAATTGCTACTTTAAACCCGCTGATCCGGGCAATAAGAGTAATTTTGAGCTCGGTCGGGCACAAATTATAATTTGAAACAATGGCTTGTACACCAATGCAAGCAATTCACTCAAATTAAAAATTAGGGAATGAAACAATGGAAGTATGATTGTAACTTTTCGTCTGACATGTTCAACATACCCCGTCCAACTTCTCATCAATATATAGATCCTCAGAAGATTGTTCAGTTTATTTCCAGGAGGTTGTTGTAAAAGTGATTTTTAGAGATTTATCTTTGATTGATTTCAATTTGTGAAAAATCTTCCGCTTTCTGTTCTCAATAATCTTGAAGAGATATCTAAATAATGTGTTCCTTCATTATTTTATATAAGTGGATAACGGAGGTATACTTAGTATACATTACAAATGAGAGTGGCCCTGAAACTGAACCTTGAGGCACACCATGTTCAATTGGCCGTAAATCTGATATGACAGAAACAAACTCTTCCCGATTTGTCGAATAAAGGATTTCAAGACATTGAGGAGAGTCCCTCTGGTGCCACAGTGATGAATCTGTTTTTTTTTCTTACCACTCCTAAGTTTCTCCAGTCCAACATGTCGCTGAGTCTTTCCGTTCTGTTTCTCTGTATGATTCTTTGCCTCCTGCTGAGCCTAGCAAAATCGTACATATACTGAGCTAATTGCTGGACTGTTTCTTCCAATGATATGTTTCTACGATCGACGATATAGATGCCGTAAGACATTGGGTCTGTGATATGTTCCTGCATGAAGCAACCGAAACCTAGAAACAACCGGAAATTGTTCTTGTCAATACACCATTTTTTCATAGCGGAGATATACATGGTGACGACTTTTAGAAGGTTTTGATCAAGTGATTCTTCCATGAATCTGTAAACTTCACTTTTGTAAAGAGTTTGACCTCTTTCGGTCGGTATCCCACATGTTGCTTCTTTAAAAACGATGTTAGCTTGAAATATTGACTCAAATTCAAGTTTATTTGGCACCATATTCAAATTATACAGGGTGGCTTGTAAGAAGTGCAAATATTTCAAATTTAGGGATCAAAATAAAATTCGAGGTTAGACACTTTTTCCACCAAAAGTTCTACACTGTAGCAAATCTGACGTCACCTCTGTTCTAATTTCCATGCGGTAGGCACAATCACGCGGAGTTCAATTATTAAAATTGTTCTAAAGTGGCGTGCTTGATTTTTTCTCGTGTTTTCTTCAATTTTTTGAATGAAATTTCTCGTTAATTAGAAGAATTAGAAAAAATCTGATATCATGGGAATATTTCTTAGACCGTATCATATCATTAATGTGCTGAATATGTGCACTTCAAAAACACCTTGTATATTATTTCTCATGTTTTTGTTGAGATTTAGCGGGCAGTAATTTCAAACTTGCAGAGTTTGCTGCCTCTAATAGGATGGAATCTGATAGCTCATCGTCAGAACTGCTCTTTTTGATAGCTTTTAAACCTTTTTTGATTTGATGAATAGAAAAGTGTCGGTGTTTTTAGATTCTTGCTGACAGAAACCGAGAAAAAATCTGACATCATGTCAAATAAGTGCACTTATTGTTGTTTGACAATATTATTTATCATTATACAAGGTACTTAATTTTTTTTGTCTGTTTTAAGCTGAAATACATACAAATAACGGGAAATACAGTTGAAAGGTAAAGAGGAATACACTTGCAATGACCTCTCATACTGCATAAAATAGCCTACAGCAACAAAAAGGAGTTCAAATTCTCCAGACTAGTGAGATTTTTGAGAAGTTTAACTTTTTGTACTCCGTGCCGATAAAGAGTCTTAGAATCAAATTTTTTCTACAAGCGTTCGTGATTCACCCTATACCCGCACACAATATGGTTTGGGAAGTGTGATTTTCCCACACTAGTGCAGGACATTTTTTCCCACACTTGTGCGGGATAATATTCTTTTCGATTCAGTGGAATTGCGATGAAAAACTTCCTGCTACAGATGCGATACATATTATTTATTGCCAACGAAGTCTTGAGAAAGGTATGAGAAGCACTACACGGGATTTATTGAATGGTGCAATAGGAAAAAAGGTTGAACACCAAATAAATAAGAAGTATTTTTGGCTCATTTCCTAGAAATGTCTGAAAACTAGAGGCCAAACACCATGGGCATGCTATCTTCCTCAATAAGCTTACCTACATAATGCTTCAAACGGTACACACAATAGATATATCACTCATTGATAGAAGATAGAGAATATCAGTGGCGGCTCGTGACTTTCATGACAGAGGAGGCTGAAAGATATGAGATTAATTGTGAAAAACAACTCTCTACTCACCCAAATCAATAGCTTCAATGACATTCTGTTTACCAGTTACCCTGAACTTAATACTTAATGAAGAGATGTGTTCCTGTGATTTGCAGTGTCTATCCAATCCGCGAGGCAAATTTTTCAAATCATTATATCCTAATCGCATCCAACATGATGACTTATCGGTTGAAAATAATACGCAGTACCAACAAAATAGCTCATTTCTTACCTCAGATCCCGTCAACCAGATATATTTTTTATAATTATCAGAATTGAACCAACGATTTTGTTTGTTACCTGTTACAATCAGATTTTTTAATTCCGGTATCGGACGTTTGTTTTTCACAATCAATTCATCTTCATAAGACACAGCACTGAATGGGTTCACCAAAAAGTATTCCACTAAATCGCAATCGTTTAAAACACTCATTTTTCAGAAATTCATAGAGCCCTTAACCATTAACCTAACAAACATAAACAATGCACTCGCGTTTGTCCCCAATTTGCGAAGCGACACGACAAACACGTGCTATTCGGGCGTATTCGGGCTTTTGCATTGCGCGCGTAGGTTGCGCGTTATGAAGGAGTCTAGCCTCCTATAGATGTTGCCAGGTTGAATATTTTACGCGTGATTTGCAGACTTCAACGAGTTATGCGTGGGCAAGCATTGTTGCCAATTCGAAAATATTCAACTAAAAACAGGAAATAAAAACAAAATCCATGTATTTTTGGTGTCCTCTCAATGAGAAAGTATTGATAATATTAGTTTAAGGAAAATCTCTGAGGAGGCTCAGCCTCCGTTGCCTCACCTGAGGAGCCGCCACTGGAGAATATATCGCTATTGTTAGCTGTTCCTATTTGCAGGAATAATTGATTGAACAAATCAATCAATTTCCTACGCTTGTAGAAAAAATATTGTTCCTAACTCATGCGGAAAGTGTCTTTCCCGCACTCAACGGCATTCGCGTGCGGGAAAGTATCACTTTCCGCACTTGTTAGGAAAATTACTATTAAATTTTTGACTCACCTGATAAATTCGTGGTTATGCTGGGAATGCCCATCACGGTACATTCGGCCGGGGTGTAGCCCCACGGTTCGTAGTAGCTGGGGAATACCCCCAAATGGCAGCCTCTGACGAATTCGTCGTAGTCTAAGCCGAATAGGGGGTTTGTCGAACTGAGGAACTCCGGGTGGAATACGATCTGATCCAAAAAATATGCGTTTCAGCCAATTTCGTTTGGAGACTTTACAGCAAAAAGTTCAGATGATTATATGTAAAAACTTCACAAACGATAAGATTTCCACAACATGTTTCGCTAACACAGTAGCTTCGTCAGGTGATATACTGGTACAATGAACTAAACCAACCTTGGCTTGCTCAACTTTTATATATCTTACTTTCCCAACTTGAAGGATTAGTTACCTGTGGACAGGTTCGATAAACCATTTTCGGAAATCAGGCACAATATCTACATTAAAATACAGTGTCCCGGATTAATTTGAAAGGGTTGATAGCAAATAATTAATAAATTAGTAGGTAATAATATTTTCTAGACCAAAATTTGTTTCCTGTTTCAAAAACTCATTTGATGTTCGTGAATATGGTTTATTCTACCTGTCTGACCAATATATGTATACCATGGAACGAGATCCACAGTTCAGTTCGTATACTCCTGACTTCATAAGAACTCAATGAAAAAACATATTGTATGCAACAAACGTTGATTTGATAGACCATAGTCTTCCTAAGAAACTAATAAAACAATTCAAGAAGTTTATCATCAATAGGAATGATCAAAATTTTAGAATTTTTATGGTCAACAGAAAAATTAGCTTCATTTCAACTAGTCACTGGATGGTATTAGTTATAGATTCAGTGACTAATTTCAAAACCAGGAACATGACAGTTACTTATAGAACTGTAATGATATTCCCCTTAGAGGGGCTTTAGAAACCTCAGCAGGAAGGCAGGAGTACAACGATCATCCTGTATCACGCATCCCAGATTGTTCTCCAACCTCTCAATGATTCCTACATACACCAGCATATTTCCGAACACTCAATGTATGCCGCAGTGACAAATAACGTGTCAGAAGATTCTGGAATGTTCTGGAAACAATCGATGGAACAATTAGAGAGAGATGTTTTGTTCTAAGAAGCTTCCAGAACAAAAAGAAGGAGACGGAAGATCATTCGAGAAAGTTCTCGAACCAAAGCCTGCCAAGTGATCTCATATATAAACGACCGAACAACTGCAGTCAGTCAGTTAAGCAGCGAGTGTCAGAGAGACAGTTATATACCGCGTGATATAAATCGTTTTACATAAATAGTAGTTATAAGTTCGATATAAATTAGTGTTTCTTTAGTTTAAATAAATCAGTTTGAAAATAAATAGTGTCGTGTTCGCTTCTGCACCCGAATAACGTAACAGAACAAATAAAACATTGAGAATGTTCATAAGAAATTATGAAGAAAAAACTATTCCACCTGTCTGAACTATTGTTCAGACAGGTGGAATATTTATCCACCGTATTCATGAACATCATGTGAATTTTGTAAGAAAGAAAACAAACCAAATAGAAGAAAATCATAGTTTGACGAATATTTCGAAATTTCACAATTAGACAATGGAGAAATGAATATTAATCATTTGAAATCATTACAAATCAACCAACAATTCACCGCTATTTCGTACTGCAGATTATTGTGCATACTTTCCAAAATGCAGAATTATCTAACCTGCTCACAGATAATTTTAATCCTTAAGGTTAATCAAGAATATTTAAGTTAGGCTAGTCAATGTTAGGTTAGTTTATTTTACGAGTATTTCACTTACAGAAGCTACTGTTTTAGCGAAATCCTATAGTCATGGAGTTGTTGAAAATATTGAAATGTGAAATTTTTGCACTCACTTTGACTCGGTCATTAGTTGTATTGAATAAGTTGCATCTCCTGATTGAATTCAATACTGGGTCATTCCAATCATCAACAACATTATGGGTAGTTACAGGGGGAAGACCGTCCCTTTGCAAAGAATATATACATCTTTTCAGCCGAACCATTTCTTCTTTTTCTAATAAGTCGTTCGCTGAAGGTAAATGACCGCTAAAAAAATTGATATTTTTTCAATAGCTTCTAATTTGAAATGATTATCTTAACACAGTTTTAACTCTGGTTTTAATTAAAGGGAGGAGAGAGAGAAAAGAAGTTTGAAAAGAGAAAGACTTAAAGATTTGATTTGTCCGAAAAAAATTTCGGTTTTTTTACGAAAACTAAGGTAATAGTAGAAGATCCGAACCTAAGTCGACCTTCACCGAGCTGATAATAGAACGAAATATATTTTATCATGAATTTAGTATATTAGAAAACATATTAAAAATGGGTTGCCTAAAAAAATCCTGGGCAGACTATTTTTAATTATTTTTCGAAAATTTATTTTTAATTAAATGTTGCAACATCAGGATAATAAAAAAATTGTGTCCTGACTGAAAGTATGAAACGTATAGAATGTGCAGCCGTTGGGGTGTCTACTATTTACCTGGGCGAACTACTGGGTTGTCAGGTAAACACAGGTATATCGATGCCAGGTACTTTCACTGGATTGGATAATTTAAAAAAATGTATATCATCATAAGCGCTGTTTAATTGCGAACACGTTGATATAGGGTTGTCTGCGAAAATTCCGGTCCGATTAGGGGTTTTTAATTTCAACGCGCGTGGAAGTGTGTGACAGAGAGATCCGAGGTAAGTATACTGTGTGATAATAAAGGACCCAACATCGCAGTCGCTTGTGATGGGACCCTGAATAGTAGAAAGTGTGCGAAGTCAAATCCTGAAAAATATGGTTGGCATTTTGATGATTTCTTAAAACCAACAGGTTTTATCGGAGATCAAACTCCTTTGAAAATCCAGGACATTGTCGAAATGGAAGCAAATGAGGAAGAATCTAATGAATCAGACGAATTCGAGAGTCAAAATGATACTTCTGATGAATCAGATATTGAATAGAAAATATTTATTAGAATTTATTTTTCATTAATATTATTTTTGTATTTATACTGTTTTTTGATAAAATTTCAAATCGTAATACAAGATGTCTAGTCTATCTTTTTTGTTATTTCTTAATTTAAATTTTTGGCGGTCCACTTTGTTTCTATTTCCAGAAAGAGCAAAAAAATTTCAAAGTAAGTATTTGATATTTTTATTGTCTATTATAGATTATAGATATATCATTATGGTTATAACGCAATATACTGATATTATATTGTTTTTATATATTAGTATTATATTAAATATATTTAATTATTATGTAATTAATTAATTATTTTTTTTTGCTACTGAAATATCAGTTGCTCCAAAATAACACGCACTGTTTACTATATGAAGGGTAGTAGAGGTACCTCTACCCTCCATAGTTTACACACCGAGCATGCGCACTTTCTACTATTCAGGGTCCCATCACAAGCGACTGCGATGTTGGGTCCTTTATTATCACACAGTATACTTACCTCGGATCTCTCTGTCACACACTTCCACGCGCGTTGAAATTAAAAACCCCTAATCGGACCGGAATTTTCGCAGACAACCCTATATCAACGTGTTCGCAATTAAACAGCGCTTATGATGATATACATTTTTTTTTAATTATCCAATCCAGTGAAAGTAACTGGCATCGATATACCTGTGTTTACCTGACAACCCAGTAGTTCGCCCAGGTAAATAGTAGACACCCCAACGGCTGCACATTCTATACGTTTCATACTTTCAGTCAGGACACAATTTTTTTATTATCCTGATGTTGCAACATTTAATTAAAAATAATTTTTCGAAAAATAATTAAAAATAGTCTGCCCAGGATTTTTTTAGGCAACCCATTTTTAATATGTTTTCTAATATACTAAATTCATGATAAAATATATTTCGTTCTATTATCAGCTCGGTGAAGGTCGACTTAGGTTCGGATCTTAGACTATAATGTGATTCAATTCGAAAATTGTTCTTCCAAATTTCTTCAATTTTTTTTTTCATTGCTTGGGCAAAAGTGAAATAGTTTTTATGGGCATTCAGAATCTATTACTAGAAAATGCAAAAAATAAGATGGTATTTTTTCAATGCAACATTGAGATTATCTTTTGTCAGTCTTTGGTATACAGGGTGTATCTAAATAACACCGACAAAAATTCGAGGAGTGATTCCTTGTGATATGGAAATACAGGGTATTAATATTTCCATGAAAAAACGTTTTTTGATTCATTACTGAGTTGTCTTTTCGAAAATTTCAATCAAATGTTGAGGTTTTGTTAATATTAATATGAGGCTTCTTCTGGCGCAATTAGATTCGAAATAATATTTCCAGTGGCGTCACTGTGAGTAAATTTATCGATATTTATGGTGAATGTCATTGTACGCCACCGGTTTTTCTGAGTTTCATAGTTTTATTAGATTGAACTATTGAAATAACAACTTTTTTATCCCCTGTGTGATTTTTGTATCTAACTTAATTTTTGAGGAAACAATAAAAATTCGATTTGACTCCAAATTTTATTGTAGGTGTGTTTTCAAGACTTCCATTGAGATTACTCTATAACCCCAATTAGAATCATTTTGAAATTTTGGAACTTTCTCAGTCTCCAACCATACTGAATAAAAGCTCATACAGGGGGGTTATAAATAAAAACAATTAATGCTTCCAACCCCAACATCCTGTATCTCGAAAATGGAACAAGTTAGGACACATATTTATATGAGCTTCATTTGCTAGAATATCAGAAGGAATCACCCCTTGAATTTTTTCGGTGTTATATAGATACACCCTGTAGATCTAAGGCAAGTGTAGAACGCCAGATTACAGTGTTGCTATTTCTGGCGTTCTACAGCTGCCTTAGAATCCATATTTTCGAAAACTGACAGAGATAACCTCAATAAAGTATATACAGGGTGGCATTGGAATAAGTGCAAATATTTCAAACACTGAGGAAGCTTGACGTGTACTATCGAATGGCACTGATAAAAAAAATTTAGGGATCAAAATAAAATTTGAGGTTAGACTCCTTTTTCCAACCAAAGTTCTACACTGTAGCAAATCTGACGTCACCTCTGTTCAAATTTCCATGCGTTAGGCACAATCAAGCGGAGTTCAATCACCATTTAAATTGTTTTAAAGTAGCGTACTTGATTTTTTTGTCGTATTTTGTTCAATTTTGGGGATGAAATTTAGAATTAGATAAAAATCTGATATCATGGGAATATTCCTTAGACTGTATTATTTTAATGTGCTGATTATGTGCACTTATTTCAAAAACACCTTGTATATATTTGAATTCAGGAGAAAGATCTCTATCGATTGGAAAAATAAAATTCAGGCTGTTTGAAAAATACCATCTATGTAAAATTTTCAGGTTCACGTTTTTTTTTATTTTCTAGTAATAGATTCTTAATGCCCATAAAAAATAATTCACTTTCGCCCATTTCATGTTTTCTGTAAAACCAATAATCGAAATTATACTAGACGTTCAAGTTCATCTGCCATCAAACCACATGCTATCATCTCTCATCCAAATAGAAAAAATTAATGTAAATGAAGCTCAACACTTCGTTTTGGCTATACAAGGTTTTGAGAAATTTATATTTTTTTATTAGCATCTAAAAAAACCTTAAATCAGTGCGATTTTGTTAGTTAGCATGTAGAGGAATTTTATATATAGGTACTTACAACAAAACTTACTTCAGACAAATCTCATACATTCTTCTTCCGATTTTATCTTGTATATCGCGTATTGTATCTCTTAGAGATTTTGTTACTGCATGACCTCTCAAAGATTCTACATTAAAATTATTCGTTTTGGCGGGAAATATCATGAAAGCCACTACTGTTACATCAGGATGGGTTGCCTACAATTACATCATTATTAATTACGGAAATTTTGCATATCTAAGATTTCAAGCAGTTGATACTGATAGTGATTTCCTATTTGAGATTTGATATAATCAATTTTCATAACTGGTCAAGAACCCAAAAACTGCTAAATTCTTTTACTTTCATATTTTTGTAGTTATTGTTACTTACTTCATGATTTGGAAAATAGATATACCTAATAAGACACGAAAATTTAAACCAACAAATTTGATACATGAATACAACAAAACATAAATAAGCAAATTATTTTTTTCAAATTAGTTGATACAACTTCGAGAAAGTTATTTTTAACTTTACTGATTTCTTTGTATTTCATGGCTACCTTGATAAAAATTCAAAGTTAGTCAAATATCAACTTGTTGAATTCAGCAGCTTGTTTTTTCCACACTACCATTGAGTAATCAAGGACACTACTATATTTTGAAATCAAATTAAAATGCGGACATACAGTGTCATTCATAAAGTCGGCATCATATGGGAAAAACTTTTATTAATGTCTTATTTTGGAATTCGAGTTGTACGTTGAGTTTTGCTTCAAAAAAGATGAAAAATTGCCTACTCAATCGGGGTCACGTGACTTTCGCAACATGTCAAAAGTGACATTTTTTCAAATTAATCGCTGAAAGTAGGCTTATTTGTTCGAATATCGAAAAAGTTTACTTGAAAAAGTTGTTTCTATTTGAATTTTACATATGTGACTCGGATTTTATCTTTCTATTACATTTTTTAGATTTCGATATTTTTTAAAAATTTCTGTAATATTAAAAAAATTGTAAATTCGATATAACTACTTCATACCAGTAGTTTCATCATGCTACTAACTTTCAATTACTGATTATCACTAATTATCGACAAAGATATGATTTTCTTCAGAAAATTATAATCTCCGCTTCAATATTCTGTTATGTTTGATACCATAACATCAAAATTCTGTTATGTTTGAGTCAAGCATTTAGAAACGAAATTCATGCAAATTTATTTTTTCAGTACTGAAAAGATCAGTTTAAATGAATTTCGTTTCTAATTGCTTGACGATATATCAACTTTGTATCAAACATAACAGAATTTGGAAGCGGGTATTATCATTTTCTGAAGAAAATCATATTTTTGTCCATAATCAGTGATAATGAGTAATTGAAAGTAAGTAGCATGAAAAAGCTACTGGTATGAAGTAGTTTCGTGGAATTAACAATTCTCCAAATATTACAGAAATTTCGAAAAATAAAAAAAAACAAAATCTTTAAGTTGCAATAGAATGGTCAAATTCGAGAAGCATGTGTAAAATTGAAATGGAAACAACTTTTTCAAGTAAACTTTTTCGATATTCGAACAAATAAGCCTACTTTCAGCGATTAATTTGAAAAAATGTAACTTTTGACATGTAGCGAAAGTCACGTGACCCTGATTGAGTAGGCCATTCTTCATCTTTTTTGAAGCAAAACTTAACGTCCAACTCGAATTCCAAAATAAGTCATTAATAAAAGTTTTTCCCATATGATGCCGACTTTATGAATGACACTGTATACATTGATCAAAATTTGAAGTTGAATTATCATTTCTCAGGACAAACAAAGAAACTCAGAAGTACCCTACCAAAATTCAGACTTTAGCGAAATATTGTCAGTAGACGTTTAATAATCATGTGTTATCACACTCTCTTCCAAGTATGGAATCATTGGATGGGGTGGTATGTATGAAACTTATCTAAAAACTTTATTATGTATTCAAAAATATGTTCTGAAAATAATATTCCGTGAATCATTTGATCATCCATCAGCATCATTAATTTAAAAAATAATGTATGTATATAAAAAATGATTTGTTATCAAAATGTATATCTTGTTCATTGTGATTGTGTTTTGACATATAAAAATCAAATTGAATTCCTGTGTCTGTGAAAAAAAAAAATTTGTTATGAATGAGGAAATTGTCAGTGGGATGAAAATGTACCTTCAAGTAATGGTTGAGTCGTGCTAGAGCTTCTATGAAGATGTCAGCTCCTTTATTACCAAATTCATAACGTCCAGCAATGAAAAAGTATAATGTTTTATCTAAATTAAAGTCATAGTGCCTGAAAAACCAACAAGTTCAACATTGAAAATTCAAAAATGAATAATCAACACACCCAAAAATAATATACTGTATTATCTAATCAGTCATGATAATGTTTGAAGAAAGTGAAGTAGTCCAATAAATGAAGGAGGAAAAAAAGGCAAAGTTAACGTTAATTACGCACTATTTTCATCTTCCGGTTGGAAGTAGCTTTTGGTACCTCATTAAACATGAGACAAAGTTTGACTGGAGAACGCGTGTGATGGCGGAGAAAATGACCCTAAAAGACCAGAAAAATAGGTTTTCAGCCAATATCTCCTAAAATATGGCAGTTAGAGATTTTCGGTTCAGATAAAAATTGAAGTTCAGTTAATTTTCTACAAAAATGGTCCTTATCATTTTTCTCGAAAATTTGCCCGGTTTTGAGAAAAACGGCACGAAGCGCACCTCGAATAATGAGCTTCTGTGTTGTATGCCGGAGAGCACAGTCCGTGTATTTACACATCGGCGGGGGGACAAATTATTCAATAACTTTGTTAAAAATGCATATTTTCTCATGATTCAAAGTTCATGTGAAAGAGGAATTCTGCTGCTATCATACCCTGCGTGGCCGCATGGTTTGTAGCAGACGACCCGAGCGCCACGTAGAGCACACACGCGGCGAACGACGGAGGAACGAAAGTAATAAATTATAGCGTGTACATTTAGATATACTGGTTTTTTCCCGGGATATCAAAGGTATGACTTATATACATCGATGGAAAGGTGGGAATTCCCCCGTTACACTAGTTGAGGTGTTAAAATGTTAGAAATAAATAGCACGGAGAAAAAAAACACCGAAAAAAAAGTGTGTTTTTTCCTTGACCCCGCTTTTTCTAATTTTATTGAAAAATGGACGACTTCGTCTAAAAAAGTAATTGCACAATCGAAAAGTAGACCTTCTTAGCTTTCAAATGATGTATCATAGAAACCAATCGGATCATGTATACATTTTTAATTGATGGTTGTTCACAAAATTTCCCCGCGCTCCAAAAACAGCAAAAAATTGGGATTCAATGAATAAAGATTAAATGAAAATTTAAAATAATTAGGGTATACAAATTTCAGGGATGACAAAGGACCTTATGAGGACCCATAATCAAGAGAATTTTGAGTAAATTAGTGCAATACAAAAAAAATAGGAACAAATTCCTGGCGAGGTCAAAATTGACCGGGAGCTGAAAGTTTGACCCATGTTCCGATATGGCCAAAAGAGTCAAGCGTGACTCAATTCACAGGGTATGATATACACAGACTGTGCTCTCCGGCATACAACAGAAGCTCATTATTCGAGGTGCGCTTAGTGCCGTTTTTCTCGAAACCGGGCAAATTTTCGAGAAAAATGATGGGGGCCATTTTTGTAGAAAATCAACTGAACTTCAATTTTTATCTGAACCGATAATCTCTAACTGCCATATTGGCTGAAAACCTATTTTTCTGGTCTTTTGGGGCCATTTTCTCCGCCATCGCACGCGTTTTCCAGTCAAACTTTGTCTCATGTTCAATGAGGTACCAAAAGCTACTTCCAATCGGAAGATCCTTTATTTATTGGACTAAAGTGATTCTTTGAAATAATAGACCCCAAGACTAGGTAAGTTGATTTTATACAATTGACTATCACTAAGTATTCAGTATCATACCCGTAAAAATGTCCTCGAACAAACTCATGGAGTTTCTCTTTGGAAAGAGCATGTAAATTTTGAAACTCATGGAGTGCCGAGAATTTTTTGACATTCAAACCATTAGGGGTGATAACATCAGGTTTTTTCTTCAGCAAATGTTCTGCCTCATATCCTAAAAGAAACATTTATAAACATATACAGGGTAGGGTGAAAACGAAATAACGTCAACGGTGGGTAGAGCTTATCAAGGTCATTCTGAATATACCATATTTGTGAAAATGTTATGCAAAACGTCTGATGAAGATATGGATTGCGAGAAACGCCATAAAAACCCAAATATCAAAGGATCCCAAGAAGTTGAGAAAATACAGAGAATTTCAAAAACTTGTAAAATATTTCAAGGAATTGCAAAAATATCGAAAGGATTTCCATGGTTTCTAAAGAATTCCAAGCAATTTGGAATGGAATTACAAAAAAAAATCAAGGAGTATCAAGGAATTCTATTAAATTTGTATGAATTCTGATAGATTTCAAGCAATTCAAATGAATAGGAATTGCATGGAAGGATCCCAAATGATTCCACAGAATTTCAAAAATTCCAAATAATTTCAAAGGAATTAAAGAAAGAAATGGAAAAAATACAGGAGATCACATACAATTCCAAGAGATTTCAAGGAATTACAGATAAGGAATTCAAAATAATTTCCCCAAATTTCATGAAACTACAGACAAGGAATTCTAAAGAATTTCAATGAGTTTCAAATAATTACATGGGATTCAAAAGGATTCAAATGAAACTAAAACTAATGGATTCCAAGAATATTGTATGATTAAGAATTTAAAGTAGGTATTGCAAAAGGTTCCACAGGATTCCAAGGATTACAGATAACTCCAAGCAAAGGATTCCTAGAAATTTCATAATATTCAAAAAGAATTCCAAGGAGTTTCAAGAGTTCCAACCAAGAGATTCCAAAGAATTTTGACGAAATTCAATGCTACCTGTTTAGAATAATTTCAAGAAAGTCAAGTAATTTTTTCTAGCTAAAATTTTCCAAACTATTCCAGGAATTCAAGGAATTTCATCACAGTTCAGCCCTTGTTATATACTAACCTGTGATATCTGAAACAGTGGTGAAACAATGACATAAATGAGAAGCTGCCCTTTCCATGCAATATCTATGATAAATTTGCCTTTTTCCTGCTTCTTCATCAACACTGAACTGAAAATAAAGTTTTATTAAAATTTGTTTATCCTATGAATCTATAATTTGCACCCACTGTACTGAGGTTATTGTAGAAATCTGTGTTACCAGCACACAAATATCTGCCTAAGAGTGTAGCATGTGTAGTGAAAACAGTGGCAACATTGACATGCCTTGTGCGAAGTACAATAAGACCAACTCCAGCTTGCCATTCATGGAAATGTGTTACAATTCTTGGTGGTGTACCTTCTCCAAATTCTTCAGCAGTATTCCTAAACTATAACAAAATAAATAGTACACTCAGTCCCAAAAAAAGTGACGCTCTTGATATTTGACCTATCTTCTTAAAAAAAAAAATAGTAGGCCAATTTAAAAAAAATAAAGAGTGGAATTTTTTTTCAAAGCCTCCTTGATGGTGGTGGAATAACTCGAACCATGATTTATTCTTAATTTTTTACTCACCCTGTGTGTTAATTGAGTAATGGTATAAAAAGTGCTTACACCCTATACAAGAGAGACTTCTTTTGTGAGCATTTTGTTTTTTTATTCATTGATTTATCTCTGAAATTTTCCGAATTACAGCTTTTTTGCTGATACCTTACGCTTATCCCACAAATTAAATTTATTGAAGGATCAGAGTACTCAAAATTGATTGGGTTGTGCTCTGGTAGGATCACATTGTCTTTAAAAAAACAAATGCCGTTGCCATAGCAACTAATTTGTTGTATGCCTCCATATTTGACCATTTGTCGTTGTGTCATTAATTAACTGTCTTGTTTTATTGACTAAAATTACATAAAATGCCTCAAATAAATCCTGAACAAGTAGCAAGATTAGTTGCGTTAGTAAACGATGGGCGTAGTAAACGTTACGCCGCTCGTGCAGTGGGAGTTCATGAAGCAACTGCTCGTAGAGCAATCCGCAAGTACGAACAAACAGGAAGCACCGCTCGGAGGGTCGGTTCTGATCGCCCCCGAAAAACTTCTCCAAGAGATGATCGCTTCTTGAGATTGCGGATTTTACGGAATCGATCAAATACTGTGGAAAATGTTCAGCAAGATCTTCGCCAAATTCGTGATGTTGCAGTAAGTAAGCAGACGATGTGTAGACATCTAAAAGAAGTTAATTTAAAAGCTAGGAGACCTGCAAAAGGTCCCAAATTATTGCTTGAACATCGTGCTGCTAGAAGAAATTTTGTTGAAAATTATGGACAGTACAATATTCCTGAATGGTCAAATATCTTGTTTACGGATGTGTCAAGGTTTTGCCTT
Source organism: Phaedon cochleariae (assembly GCA_918026855.4). Classification (NCBI taxonomy): domain Eukaryota; kingdom Metazoa; phylum Arthropoda; class Insecta; order Coleoptera; family Chrysomelidae; genus Phaedon; species Phaedon cochleariae. The sequence goes on along the minus strand of OU896717.1, from coordinate 41,697,045 downwards.
AACATGCTGGATGGAAGAAAAAGAGTGTGGAGAAGAACTGGTGAACAGTTTGATCAAAATTTAATAACAGAATGCGAAAGTTTTAATGGTGGGTCCGTTATGGTGTGAGGAGGGATTTCAATGAATGGAAAGACACTCCTTCATGTTTTTCCGGCGAGGCAGTCGATGAATGCCCAAATTTACATCGACATTTCAGAGCAGTATGTCTTACCTTATGCAGAGTTAGTGGGCAATAATTTTATATTGATGCAGGCAGGCATTACAATGGCATGCGAGAAGCCCCGATATGAATCCTATAGAACATTTTTGGGATGGATTAGGGAGAAGGGTACGTTCTCGCGAGAGGTCTCCGGAAAGTCTCGCAGAAATGGCAGATGCATTAGTGGAAGAATGGGATCGTATACCAATGGAAATGATAAGCAACTTGACTTCCAGTATGCCTCGTAAATTAGAAGTTCTTTGAGTTGCTAGAGGAGGCAATACACGGTATTAAGCAGTCATCCCAATTTATAATTCTGTGTTTAATAAAAATGTTTTTTTAAATTATTGGT